>VZTQ01013776.1:0-63925 GCA_013400755.1 Pelecanoides urinatrix | reverse complement strand
AAAAAAAAAAAAAAAAGGTGGGAGCAGTAATTTTCCCCTAATCACCAAGTCTTTACAACTATTCAGAGGTAGAAAGTGGAAGTTTGACAGAACCCGTGGCACACATGCACATTTTTAGTGACTTTTATGATAAATGGCCCTAAGAATGTTACTCAAGTTTGGAGAAGTGACCTACAATTGTTATACTGCTCTGGAGCAGAAAACCCAGCACTAATGTGCACATGATGAAATGTTCAAAGCTTTCCCTTCTGGCTGATAATGAAGTCCGGTACCTTCATCATCTACACCAACAATATTTTCCTGGGTTAGAAGCTCCAGCTCCTCTGAAAAAAAAGGTAGTGGGCAGAAAAACTTATAAAAAGACATAGCGCTATCACAAGCAGTACTTCCGTATGGAAAATGTTATCTGATCCTGCCTCTTCCATTTCTCCATCTCATCTAGCACTACAAACACGTTTGCCAGTGCTCTGCTTCCCCTACCTCACACTTCCCATATTTCTAGCCAAAATGCAGTTATAGCTTAGATAAAGAAGAAAAGGGAGAAGAGGAAAAAAAAAAAAGTCTCCATGATACCTCAACACCAAGGAGGGGACCCATCCAGGCTGCAGGTAACCTGACCTTACAAATGACACTTCATAGCACTGCAAGCAGCATCTAAACAGAGTAAGATTCTGTAAATACTGTAGCACTTTGATCTGGGCAGGCACAAAAAGAATCAGATTAAAATAAATCCAAAGGAATAACATTCACCATTAGTGAAACTATAATTAGAACTTTAGAAGTAGTCTTCTCTTCCTTGCTTCATAATTGCAGTAATCCTTGAACATCCTAGTGAAATGTCTTCGAAAGTTTCTCTTTGCAGTGTGAATGCAAGCAAACTTTAAATGAAAATATACAGGGACCTAATTTCCACCAAGTAAACAAAAAGACCCCCCATAAACCTATGATATTTTACCAAGTACATTTGAGCTGCAAAGGATACAGATGTATGTGGATTAACATGAGAAAGTTTCTAGATACAGTATCTGTCAATCACTTAAAACACTTAAAAAAAAAAGACAAAACACAAATTCAGTGTTATTATCCTTCACGCTATACCTTTTCTTTTCCTATTCCTTTCCTGTTCCAAACACAAATGTCGCCTTGGTGTTATAGCAGGTAGCAAATAAAAATTGTAACGCTCGCCCTTGCTTCTCTTTCAGTTCCCTGCTCCATGTCTCAGTAACTATGCAACAGCTGGGAGAGGCAAATGAAAGCAGCCCCTGGCACATGGACATTGGATCATGCTCAGCACAGATGGAGTTTTAAGATAATTCAGCTGTCCAAGCCTCCCTGTCTCTACTGAGACTCATAAATCAGCCATATTTGAGCAGATTACTGCAAGGATGTGAAAAGGCCCTGGCATTAAGGCAGCATTTTAGAGGAACTACAAGTCCTTGCACCAAAGCATTAAGGTGCTATAACTTCTCTGTGAAAACAGTGGTACAATTATTTTATGTCGACAAAATAATATATTTCCCCCAATGGAAGTCAGACTTGCAAATAGGGTCAACTACCCTATTTTACTGGAGTCCTTATTCTACAGGAAATTGCAGCCTCAAACTTTCTCTTTTTTTTCCACCAAATTCTAGGCAACTAACTTGCAATGGAAAACATTGAACCATCTCAAGCATTTAGCAGCCAGGTAACATATTGATCTGTTTTATTTAGCACTTGGTTCATTCCTCTGTATTTCCACCACCAACTTGAATCAATTTTACATGGTGCTACCTCCATTGCTTTCTACACTTGTACTACCACCTCTACAGAAGTTCACTGCAGATGCTGGCTTAGGGATCACAACCACTCTTGGCAGCTTGCTCTTTTTCCATGTTTACATTTAATGAAAACGTTTTTTCCTCTACTAAAAGTCTTCAACACACTACTACACACAGAAAAAAAATCTGTTGTTTGTTTGAATGAAAGAGAAAAAAGACTTCCATTTCAGAGAGAGAAAGAATGTCTAAATCTGAACCAAACACTCCAGATACTGAATATATTTCTATCTAACTGGCTGACATCTCTGCCAGATTACATCAGGTTACAGATTACTAAACATTTATGTTACCATCAGGACTGAGGAAAACAACGTCAGAAAAGCAATTTGCAGAAAGAAAAGAAAAACAATCGACAAAAGAGAAAATCTAACTTGCTGCTGGTGGTGTGTGTTTACCAAAGCAGCTCTGGATACCTCTTCTTGAGCAAAACACAGTGCAGAGGAATGCTAAGAAGTGCTGAAGAGACAGCATGCGTGGGAAAGGAGGAGATTGCACACGATGGCTCCAGTGCCCTATTCTTACATCAATTCTTTTTGTGAGCCAGTAGCTGTGCTGGGTTCTGCTGTACTGTAAATGGCACTAGAAGGTAGGAATACCCAAGTGAGCTTTAAATGAGGGCATCAGAGTGTATCAGTGCTCTACGGGATTACAGAACATGGAACACTGTTGGAATGCAACCTCAGAAGTCAGTCTGTAAGCTGTTACAAACGCCTTACAGATCTGGCCCTCTCCAAAGTATGAGCTAAGTGAGAATTTATTCAATGAAACATATTTTTATAGTGCACAAACATTAGACAGAAGTGTTTGGATGTTGGCCAATTCAAGTAGAGCAAGCTTGGCTTCAGAGAAACAGGATAGGAAGCACAGCATTATCAAGTCAAATACACTCTGCACAGTCAAGCACTAGGTAGAGGATGCGCACTCCACCAACTCAAGGCTTGAAAGTTTCCAATGATAAATACATCTGAAAATTAATATTCAGTTTGCAGGTAAAAGTCAGGAATAAAATACCATAAGATTCAAAGCATCAAGTAAGGAAGAAAGAGCCCAGTGTTTATTTGCAGAGGTCTTTTGGCCTCCTGGAGAGCTAGACTGGATTTAAAAAAATTTTTTTACATGTCTGTAACTGGTAATTTTGTGCATACAAAGGCTTGTACAGTCATTCCAGACAGTTTTGGAAGACCTGGCAAGTTTTACAGTCCAGAGATCTTTGAAAAAACAATGGCTGTAGAATGATCATAGATCTTTTGTGTCTCTCTTTCTCCATGGCAATGAAGTACGTTACACTTTAAAGATTCATAAATTACAGATTTCTCACATATACTTATTGCCGTTAGTCCTCCAGTTTATAATCTCTATGGCCTCTTTCTTTTTTTGGGCTCTTAAATTATCTCTGTTCTCATTGAGATAATTTCCACTCTTCAGTGACAACAGTCACAATCTGAAGCTATCTGTTACAGGATAGCAGGAAAAAGAAAGAAAAAAAAAAGAAAGAGAAAAGGCACATCTTTCTGCCCATTACATTCTAGATTATTTGACAAAAGAAAATGCAGCCAGCAGAAACAGAGAGAGGGGAAGCACATTTGCAACCATCTTTGCATAGGTCAGCATGACTTAGAACCACGACTCAGAATTTCTGAAACACCATTTCCAAACTCTCCGTTGCAGCACCTCTCCCAACTCACACTTCTGCCATGGCTCAAAGTTTATAACTATGGAGTTGCAGTTCATATATGGTTCAAAGAGGAGAAAGAAATCTTGGAAAAGTAAAGCTTTCAATGCTTTTACACTGCAGCATAAATCCTAAATCGCTTTGAGTGTTTACTTCAAGGGAGAAAGGAATTCTGTCCTTGACTAAGACAAGATTAGCCTTAAATTAATTAGACAATAATGATTTTAACGCAGAACAGGGCTCTTGGTGCTTTATCTGGAAGCTAAGCAACACCAGCTCCGTGATTTGCATTCCACTGTGCATACAACAACGCTTTGTGACTGCCACAGCATGTTTGCACACAACCAGATGTGACGTCCTGAGGCAGGACACCGGTTGGGAATTCTGCCTTTGTGAGCCAGGCTGGATGGCTCACATTTCATTTTTGGAAATAAACCAAATATGTCTAGTTACTGGTTTCAATTAGCAGGTTGTTGCTTAGAGCATTGGTAAAGACGTCCTCTCTTCAGAAAAATGGCCTGTTAAAGTAACTATGAATTCACCTCTAAATCTAGTCAGCCAGTGAGTTACATGCCCTCTTAACTCTTACCTCTTGCTTCAAGTCCAGTTTATCATGCAAATGAGCTCTTGTTCAGACAGAATAACAGACCTTTTCATTCTATCTCCACTGCAATCCACTTTTTCTCTCCACACTGACCATTTTCAAATAAATCAAACAAAATGATTCCCAAGCAATTACTGACTTGGCACAAAGCCTAATAAAAATCCATAGAAATTCTGGCTGATGGTAGAGCAGGACTACAAAGAATGAGATTTTTCTAAGGTTCTGACATGCTTTTTCTACACCACAGTAGGTCCAAAACCCAAATGAAATGAGGTGTTTACACAAAATGTAATAGAGCTGTGGAACTCCTCTCTGCAAGAGATTCAAATTTTAAAAAACCAAAAAACAAAACCCAACAAATTTGTGGAATAAGTCTTTCAAAAGAGGAGAACTTTTGTATCTTGTTTAAGTAATTCTTACATTCTTCCCTAGTCATCTGCCACTGTCCCCTGTTGGAGATGCAGTATTAAGTAATGGTCCCTTTGTCTCTCCCAATGAAATATGTCCTAAGTTCTAGCCATAAATTATACATTCAAAATTTAAGCAGGAATAGTTCTATTAACCTATATTTGTTCCACTCAAAAAATTGATCTTTTTTTGACAAGCACCACTTGTAACCTTGCACGACATAAAAGTGTTTTAGGATTTAATGCACCTGTGTGATTTGAAGCATAAATATTCATTGTAGCAAAATTCACATCCCCTAATGGCTGAATTGTTTGTCATAGCAAAAGTCAAGTATGGTAAAGCGGGCACTGAGATTTGTGCTTTCCATATCGCTAAGCTCACAGAGAACTGTCTGCAACCAACACTTAAGTAAAGCAACTGAAGTCAAATTGTAACAAGTATATTCACACACACAGGGCATAACATGTAACTGTGTACAAGAAGACATTACTACTTTTCCTAGGCTTATTAGTTGAACAAAAAGCTGTGAAATATGCTCTGATCTAGTCATAATATTATTTAATTTCTAGTTGCCATAGTTGGCTGAATCACTACCTGGATTCCAAAGTGCAATGTACAGAGCCGCTTGGAGTGGAACAGAGCAGCCAGAGGTGTTTCAAGTGCCTCATCTCAATTTTCATTCTAACACTAAGAAAACACCTCACCAACGTCATCTTCACAATTACAATTAATGTGCTATATCATAGTCAACAAAATTTACAAACTTTTGCTTCTTTTTTACAGCTTGGCACGTTTTAAAATTTTTTTTTTTTTTTTTTTTTTTTTTTTTACACACTTCACTGTGTGTAAACTTCATTGCTCAGATTTGGAGTCCAACATTCATAATCTTAAAAGAAGGTGCTTCTTAAATGAGCTTGGATACAGTGGAAGTTATTGAATTCTCATAGGCATGAAATGATTTACATATGTTTTCTACAGCATCTAACACACTGAAGTTTGAGCCCAAGAGGTTTCTAAGCACTCTTGGAATAATAATAATAAATAGAGCAAAGAAATTTGGTTCAGTTTAATACAATATAATATTTTCTTCCTCTTCAGATTCCAGAAAGCCATATACCCCAAGGAACACGTGTACCTCCCCTGCCAATAAAAGAGGGTATCAGTTTCCTGTTTTATTATTGCCTCATATTCGGTTAGGTTTTTTGGTCAAACATTGCCATCCAGTGGCAGGAAGAACGGTGGTATAAATGCCAACTAACAAATCCTGTCCATTTTTCCAGTACCATCTGGCCTCAGAATGACACGGGCAAATTAACAACTTAATTTTGCTTCCTGCTACCACATACACTTCTAATTTTACATAAGACAGCAGAAAGATTATGCAGGCATAAAAGCTCCTAGCTAGAAGCATCTCATCAGAGTAAATGTTGAGAATTGAAAGGCATTTTTTAAATTTTCCTCATCATTTAGTCTCAGCTAGTACTTTCCTGGTACTAGTCTGGCACTTACAGTAGCTTAGAGCGTCCCAGCTTACACTCAAGGCTGGAAATACAAAATGAACACTTGGCCACTAGAAGACGACTGAAAAACCCTCTTCAGCTATTCACAAGTCATCCCAGAAAAGAGCAGTCTCAGCCTGATGGCTTGGAAAGCACAACCGTTGAAATTTCAGCTGCTCGGATTACAATTATATATCAATTCTGAACTCTCTACTGAGCACATTAGCCCTTTTCTTCCCCCCTGGGACTTGTCTTTTCCTACTCTTCACACCCTGAGAAAACAAGGGACTATAGGAAGCAGCTTGCCCAGCTCTTGCTAGTGTCTTGATGCACTATGATAAGCTCTGGTCATAGAGTCCTTATGGTAGGTGCTTTTAGCACCATCACAGCCACAGGATGAGCTGGACTTTTCCCACCTTCCCCACCCTGTACCTGTAGCACTAGATTTCTTTCTTCTGGGTTCTCAGCCCACCTTGCAGTTTACCCATTTTCCAACTACGGTTGTAATAACAAGTCTAGTTCAGCTTTTTCCCCTACAGGAAACCTTCCCTTGGAACATCTAACCAGCCACTGATTAGAGGGACTCAAAACAGCTTCTTTAAAAAAAATAGGAAGAAAAAAAAAAGAAAGCTACGTAAGAGTATACATTCTCCTTAACACAGAGAGTCAGGTCTTGTTGATACATTTTCAGGAAAAAGATGTAGGAGATGAGACTGTTAATTAGAAACTGGAAAGAAGAAGTTCCATGAGCTTTAAAATTCCCAGAAGTTCTGCAAGAGTTGCTAACCTTTTACCAGAATCCTCTAATTATTCTCATTATCGTTGTTAAGAAAAGATCACAGGGACAGAAGAATTTGCATCCAATCTCTCACAACAGGGCTTCTGATCACAGCACCACACTCAGAAACATTCTCAGAAATAGCCAAGCTAGAAACTATTATAGGCATCAAATCTCTCATTGTGGTTTTTTTTTTTTTACATAAGATCTTTTAGAGTAGTGAGATCCACTGTTTCAGTCCAATAATTTAAGCTTCATGACTACCTCATCTTTCCTAGCATACACCTCTTGTTTAACAATCTGAACACAGTTTAGAATCCTTAAAATTATTCATTACATATTCATTAAAATTATTATTTTAAAATTTCATTATATGAAAAAAATGCTGATCAGCTGCAGATGGAGGGTTTATTTCTTAAGTAGGATAAGATTAAATTTCTTCCATATCATAATAAATTTACTGGGGCATTTTACTGCTAAAATAAACAGTAGTTGGTTTTCCTTAGATGGAAACTATTTTAGAAATAGCTGAGAGAAAGGATAGTAAGTGTTCAGTTTAAGCAGTAAGGTTTTTGTTTGTCTGTTTCCATTTTTCATGAAACCTCTATGTACATTGCATATGCTGGCCCTGTGTGATTTTTTTGGGAACTAAAATAACAACCAAGCAAAAGAGTTATACATTGAACTGGAATTCCACGTGTAGCACATATTCTACTGAATTATTAGTAGTTTTTAGTCATAGCACAGAACCCTTGTTTGACAGCAATTTATCAAAATCTATGTAGAAAGATGACCTCCAAATAACAAGTCTAAAAATACATGTTCAAGAACCCAACGCAGTGAAAAATGGTTTTACGTATTAAAATGAAAACTAGTTTCGTAGAACAGTGCTGGCAGAGAGATATGCTGTCTTAGTAAAGCTCACACTTACATGTTGCAGAACCCTGAGTGAGATAATTGATTTAACACACACACATGAAAAAAGACAGAAGTCAAAATTTCCTTTTGGGGAGGGCAGAGGAAGGGAAGAAAGGGAAACAGATGAACATGCATTCTACTGAGTGCTTCCGAAAAGCTTCCTTTCTTTCACAACAGCCTGTATATAGAGTTCAACTGCTTAACACATCTGGCAGCCCAGGATAGTCAACTACTTTTCTCTAAATCTCTAGATCTCCACGAGTTTCACAAAGTTAGGCAGTTGCTCTGATGCTGAACAGTGCCCTGCGCAGGATGCAGGGCCAGCGGATGGGTCAAACCTTGCAACAAGTTCCAAATAGATCTGGAAGACTGTAGAGCAGGTTTAATCAAGTAGATGAGGTGTTTTAAGAGACGATGTAAAATCACACAGTCAATGACACATTTTATTTGTTTTTTCACAGTTCAGACCCACTAAATACATGCTAGTATAGACAGCTTTAAAATACTTTTTCTAGAAGTTTGGGTGGGGTTTTTGTTGGGTTTTTTTTGTTTGGTTTGGTTTTGGTGGGGGTTTTTTGCCAGCAGAGGCTGCTATTTCCTATTAGTTCAGAAATCACGTACAACAGTTGCATAAACATTAAAATATAGAGAATCAAGTATTATGGAAATTGCTTGTTTTAATGAAATCAGTAACACTTGGAACTTAAGCAAACAAACAAGTAGTTTATTCTACATCTTACACTCCTCATTTATCCTCAAATGTTTTCCAGCAAAAGCCCATCGTTTCTATTTATTTCATTCAGGTAAAAGAATTTGAAAGTTACAATAAGCCTACAGTTGAACCTCATTCAACAAATATATTACATTTCTCTAATATTTATAGGCTTTTCTACAATATTTATCACTGAGATATTTATGCACCTCAGGAGAATAAGAGAGTTATTTTCTCAGCTCTGCAGAATGGCAAGAATGCTTATGCATCTTTGCAGATGGTGAAGGTCACAAAAAAACCAATTTGGCTGGGGAGGATGTCCAGATCTCCTGAGTCTCCTCAGTCAGCACTAACAAGGTTACTACTTGTCCTTAGGTTTAAGGACCTAAAGTATTTCTCAGTGCTGTTTAAAGAATGGATGTATTTTCCTTCCTATTGCAACAGCTTTCATACTTTTATAAGAAGTTGTAAGTCATTGAACAGCCTGACTAATCCACCTTGAAGAAGTGTACTACAGTGTAAATTTTACTGCCACTTGAAGTCCCAGTCAGAGATAAAAGATTACACTGAACCAAGTATTGCACAAACATGAGCATTACCCAGGAAAATTATCATTTTGGAGTATGACAAGGTGAGTAATGAATAGAACAGACAAAGATAAGGCACAGGAGGGAAATGAACAAATAAAGGCAGTGTTTTATACTATGATTCTACTTTACACAATAGCCAAATATACTTGACAGTCATATTTACACACCGCAGTATTGTAGCCTAGGATGCAGCTTAAGACTTCAGCTTGCAGGATTCTTACAGCCCAATGGCTTGGCTGAGCCAAAGTCCACTGATGCCAAAAATAAGTCCTTCTTTTCA
This sequence comes from Pelecanoides urinatrix, assembly GCA_013400755.1. Lineage (NCBI taxonomy): Eukaryota > Metazoa > Chordata > Aves > Procellariiformes > Procellariidae > Pelecanoides > Pelecanoides urinatrix. The sequence continues at coordinate 54,647 of VZTQ01013776.1, read as the reverse complement.
TTTTTTTGATCAGGACTAAAATTTGGCAACTTGGAACTTGATCAGCTGTGGTTCAGATTTCAAAAATATAGACTCTACTCAGACAAACCAAAACACAGACCTATAACATTTTCATTTAAATAGCAGCTAGTCAGTCTAACATTAGAAACCACTTTGATCTTGGGTGGGTTTTTAAGAAATTAAAAATTTCTTTCTACAGCATTTAAGGTGTATCAGCTTGTCCTAACTACCAGATCAAGATGTAATAAAAACATGAGGGTTGTTTATAGAGCAGAAAAACCTGACTTCCCACATTTCACTTCTTTCCTTTTAATGACAGAATATGGACAGTCTTTGAGGAGAGGAATTCCTAACAGGCTTTCAGTGCTTTAACACAGTCTTTACATAAAAAATATGGATGCTAACAAGGGAAAGGACCCTTTAGCTTCCCTATACAGGAACATCCAAGCTAAGTTGGAATCCACATGACTAAACCTTTAAGAGAATTTCCTTCCATTAACAAAACCCTCAAAGATTCAATGAACTTGACTTTATTTGCTCTTTTCAGCTCTTCACAGATTCATACAGCAAAAGACTTTTAGTCTACAGGGTAAAGTCAGCAGCAAACATAAGTGAAATGAACCACAATAAGATGAAAAGCAATGAGAGTGATAGTTGCCAGAATAAGACCTTTCAACTAGGTTTTTCTTGCTTTCTTTCTAGGATCTGTCTGGCTTCTCTATTCCCATTACACCCTTTACTATGTGTTTACTGACAGCATATCCTCCACATCACCGGAGGAAACCAGCAGCAAAATAATCATATCCTCCAGCCTGTGAAATTAGCATCCCACAAGGAACACCTATTACTGCTTCTATGGCAGAGGATACATCTGATTATGTTCTGCAGACTGGTCCTGCTTCTCGTTAGCCCAGACATCCATTAACTCCACTCTTACTTCCTCTTGAAACATCCACATTGACTGCTCACTAGGAGTATGAATTGTTTTGAATGGAAGAAAGCTGGGTTTATCTGTATGTTTTAAAGCAAACACATAGAGCACCTCTTATTAAAATTAAAGTGGTACTGCCTTAAGTCTACAGCAATTAGTGTTCCATGAAGAAAAGTTAAGAGTATTCCTTTTCACTAGAGTGGCAAACGGGAGGTAAGCCCACTGGCCTGTGCAGAGAGGGACAGAGATTCACGTACACAGAATGGCACAGAATCATCATCAGTTTTCCCAGACTGCTTTCCTGGTCTTAGAATTTTGGTCAGTAAAAAAAAAAAAACAAAAAAAACCAAAAACAAAAACAAACAAACAAAAAAAAAACACAAAACAAAAAACACTTCAGAAAGTTGTCAATGCTTAGAAAATAAAACCTTAAGAAAAGCCAAATGTCAAGAATATTTCTTATGATTCAAAGATTACACAGAGAGGAAACAGAGTAGTAATTATCATATTGAGCACACAGAAAAGGCAGAATGTGCTTGCAAAACTTGAACAGGAAGGTATTTAAAATTGGGGGTGCGGGAGGGGGGAACATGATTGGGGCAAGAGTTCCCCAGGACTTAGATTATAAACTATGTCCATAAGATACAACTGTNCGGCTGGGTGGGGCTTGGTTGCCTTTTGGGGTTAAAACATGACAATTTTACAGGCATCAGATGAGCAGTTTGAAATACTTAGAGCAGCTGCAAATTATCAATACTTTATTTGTTATACATGGTCTGTGGTCAGATTATCATATAAATCAACCGTAATTGAGATTTTCAAGATTAGAATAACAATGTAATTGTTACTTTCCAATTCAAGAAGGGTGCTGTTGCCTGCATAACAACCAACCAACCAACTACTTGGGAATCATGAGTTGTTTAACTTTCATGACTATCAGGCAAAAAGAATTGCACCGCACTGGTGGAAGCAGTCAATACACTAGAGCATAGGACTGCCTGCTCAGAGAGATCTTGACAGCCTGGAGAATGGGCCAATGAAAACCTTACAAAGTCAAGAAACATAAATGCAGAGTCTTGCACCTGGAATGAAATAGCATCACACAATAGTACCTGCTGGAGCCAGCTGCCCAGGTAGCAGCTTTGCAGAAAAGGACCTGGGGCCCATCAAATGACAAGCTGAACATAAGGCAGCACCATGTCTTTGAGGCCCAAAAGGCTTACCACATACTGTTCAGTATTAGCAAGAGTGTAGCTAGCAGAACAAGTAGAGAGATTATTATCCTCTATTCAGTGCTTGTGTGAGATCACATCTGGAGTACTGCGTCCACCTTGGGCTTCCTATTACACAAATAACATTGAAAAAACACAATGAGCCCAGTGGAGTGCCACTACACATAAAATGCCTAAGATGATTAAGGCCTTAAGATGATTAGGGGACTGAGGAACATGACACAAGGCTCAGTGTGCTGGATTTGTTTAACCTAAAAATGAGAAGGTTAATGAAAGATCCAATTGCTATGGTCAACTATCTAACAAGTTATTAGAGAGAAGATAGAGCCAGACCCTTCTCAGAGGTGCTCTACAAAAGGGTAAGAGGCAACAAAAACAAGGTGCAGCAAAGCAAATTNAATCAACCGTAATTGAGATTTTCAAGATTAGAATAACAATGTAATTGTTACTTTCCAATTCAAGAAGGGTGCTGTTGCCTGCATAACAACCAACCAACCAACTACTTGGGAATCATGAGTTGTTTAACTTTCATGACTATCAGGCAAAAAGAATTGCACCGCACTGGTGGAAGCAGTCAATACACTAGAGCATAGGACTGCCTGCTCAGAGAGATCTTGACAGCCTGGAGAATGGGCCAATGAAAACCTTACAAAGTCAAGAAACATAAATGCAGAGTCTTGCACCTGGAATGAAATAGCATCACACAATAGTACCTGCTGGAGCCAGCTGCCCAGGTAGCAGCTTTGCAGAAAAGGACCTGGGGCCCATCAAATGACAAGCTGAACATAAGGCAGCACCATGTCTTTGAGGCCCAAAAGGCTTACCACATACTGTTCAGTATTAGCAAGAGTGTAGCTAGCAGAACAAGTAGAGAGATTATTATCCTCTATTCAGTGCTTGTGTGAGATCACATCTGGAGTACTGCGTCCACCTTGGGCTTCCTATTACACAAATAACATTGAAAAAACACAATGAGCCCAGTGGAGTGCCACTACACATAAAATGCCTAAGATGATTAAGGCCTTAAGATGATTAGGGGACTGAGGAACATGACACAAGGCTCAGTGTGCTGGATTTGTTTAACCTAAAAATGAGAAGGTTAATGAAAGATCCAATTGCTATGGTCAACTATCTAACAAGTTATTAGAGAGAAGATAGAGCCAGACCCTTCTCAGAGGTGCTCTACAAAAGGGTAAGAGGCAACAAAAACAAGGTGCAGCAAAGCAAATTTCAATTACACGTAAGGAAAAATATTCTACATAATGGGAGTGTTCAAACACTGGAACAAGGTGCCAGAGATACGGTGGAATTTTGTCATTAAATATTCAAAACTTGACTGGACAAGAACCTGATCTAACTTCAAAGTTAGATCCAAATTTTACATTGGCCCTGTTTTGAGTAAGGAATTGGACCAAATGACCAGTCAAGATCCCTTCCAGCCTTAATTATTATGAGTCTACATCTTTCATATCAACTCAAGGCCTTAAGTGCTCAATGGCAGCATTCTTCAGCAGAGCTGTTAGAAGCTAATTACTAGAAAATCTTGGGCAGCTTAGAAAGAAATAAAAAACAGCTTTTTACAGCTTCTCAGAATGAAAAGGAAATGGCTTACTTTATCAGTGTGATTTAATATTATATTACACTTAATGAATTATATTTTGGATGATCAAGGCACTGCATGATCTCTGTATAAAATGCAGAAGCAAATCAGAAGCTGTCAGGAAGAAAGCAGAGAACTTGGCAGGCACTGTTCAGACTTCTGGCACATGAGAAGGAGGCTGAAAGATTACGGAATAAACATTCAGATAGATGTTTATGGTAAAATTATTAGAAGTAACATGGGAAGTTAGATAGTTATCAATGTAAGTTTCAAACTTAACACTTCATGGTTTGAAACAGGTGATCATTGTGATTGGAAAACAGGATTATAAATAGTAATATATTATTGTATGATTAATAACAATAACATAAGGGATTAATTCCTTACCATTTTTGTTTCAGACTATCCCTACACTCATGTTCAGGTCATTATGTAGACCTATTTTGTGCTTATGTTTGGAGGGTTCTTGTTCAGAAGCACTAGGTGTAGATTTCCAAGTTTTCAGAAATATGCCAAATTGAACAATGTTAAGTATAAAAGCACACCTAAACCCGGTGTCTCTCAGCAAAATCCTCATAGGAACAAAGATTTGTTTGGGGTTTTCTTACATAGGTAGTACTACCCACTACGTAAGTAATACCTGTTCATTGATCTTACCAAGGGAAAAAGCAACTTTGTCACTCTCCATTAGGATTTTACACAAATATAACCGTGTCGGAACCTTTACAATGAGAACAAAGCCTTATAGACTTTGGCCCAATTCAGAAAAGCTGACTCTTGCTCTAACCTCAGGAAATGTGAGGAAATGAAAAATCTTTTAAGAGGCAGAGGTCCCTTCCAACCTCAACCATTCCATGATTTTGTTATCTTAAAGGAAAATCTATTTCCGTTCTAAAATAGCTAGAAGAATCATATCCCTCTTGTTAAAGAAGAACAAGTAGAGGATATTACAGAACAGGGCAGAGCATTTCCGGCAGGGGAGACACCAAAAGAACAGTTCTTTGTATTCTTACAATTATGCGTAATATGCACACAGGCAATAAGTGTCTTTTGTTAAAGGGAAAATTAAAGGCCAGCAGAAGAAAATTCAAATGGCCCTTATTTTCTGTAGGTGGCAGAAGTCTAAGTCGTAACTCTAGTTAAGCCCAGGATGTAGCTAGAAATTCAAATGAACTATTTGCAAATAGTTCATAAAGATAGAACTGCTCTGTTTTATTTTTTTAATAAAATAGCTAGCTTATAACACTATTGCTGAAGTTTTTCAAATTATCTACTTAATTCCAGAGCAATTTACGAAACACCATTTTGTATTAGATCACTGCTTTTTTCTCCTTTCAGTTGTGTGTATGTCTGTATTGGAAACTGGACCCTTCGTACCGTGTTTCCTGCTTTTGTTGGAATTAAACTCAATGAAATTTTTAAAACTTGTGCAAGTTTCCATGGAGTCTGTCACATTTTAGGCCAAGCCGCACAGTGCTTGCTTAGGTATAAGTTTGCCCATATCAATTTTCATTAATTAAAAAAAATTTTTTAAAAAAATTCTTTGTTCCAAATAAAAACAAGCTTGAGATACTCCACAATTAAAACAGGATCATAGCTAAATGCAAGTCAACATATTGTTGTGAAAATGGTAGATATCATCATGCAATATATAAATAAGAGCACAGCCTGTAAAACACATCATTTAATTTTCACTCTGTTCAACCCAAAGATGTCAGATAAAGCCCTTATCTTTGTATAAAATAGTTCTGGAAAGATTTAAGTCTATTGGACAGTCCAGAGGAGAAAAATGAAAGTGTGCAAATGTCTCAGAAATATAGCCTAAGATAGAAAAATTGGATTGTTTAATGATGAAGCAGTGGCAGAATCTGTCTTTAGAGAGGTAGAATAACTTTCCCATACCATCCATGATAAACAGGAGAGGTAACAATGGGTTTAACTGGTGGAAGAGAAACCTTTTAGGTCTCAAGAAATACTGCCTTAGGTGATTTTGAGAATTCTGTCAAGACTTGCACCTGCAAAATCTTGCATACAAAGACTGACGGGCACTGGTTACTGGGATGAAAACTGTATTTACAGTACCATCCTTTGTCAGAGGCTGGAAGGGGTTTTCAGCAAGATGTATGCCTGTCTGGCCAGCAAGAAGTGAAGTAACTTAGAATTCACAGTCCTACTCTCTGCATGCATTAAATCCTCCATCACCTCTGTCAGTCGCAGTGTTATACCTTTCCTCAGTGTCAGAGTCAGTTTTTTGACTGGACTTACCAATATGCAATGTCTGTGATATAAACATTTACATGTTCAATCCAAATTCTATCCACATTAACTTACCATTAAAAAGGTACCTATCCAGGTAGCAGAAACAGGCAGCAGACGGAGTGGTTCTGAAGATAGCAGAGATTTCAAAACAATTTCTCATCAAGCAGACCTCTGAATTTTTTTTTTTTAAGTTTGGAAAACTGCTCCAAGAACTATTGAAATGAATTCTGAAATTATTATTTCACAACATCTTACCATTATTTGAAATAAGTAATACACAGTATTTAAACCATTTAGAGAAGGATTTTTTTCAGAACTTCAAGAAATACCTCAGAAGTATGCTGTATGTTTCCTCAGAATAACATAAGCATTTCCCAAAACGAACAAAATTCCAGGTTAAAGCCAGCTCTCATCAACAGTTCTGGATAAACAGATAACATTATTCCCCCCTGCTCATCAACAAATCTTGTAGAAGACCATCTTTCTGATAGCCAAACTTTTTGGTCTTAAAAAATTACATTAAAATGTACACTGTCAGAGGATGTATTACCGCATTTATAAGGCAGCTGTGGGAAAGGGAGCTCAGGGAATGGCTCTCAGATGAGCAAGAGTTGGCAATGCTGCCTGAAACTGTCACTACTGCACTGTGGGGTGCAGCTCCCACAGACTTTCAGAGGAATTTCAGAGTTCAGATTATCAACGAGTTCCAACCCTACTCACATCTCAGTTGCCAGTCGCATAATATATATCCCTATAATCATAACCAGACACTAAAGATTACAAGATACTTGCAGCTCAATAGCCCATGTGTTTGTCATCACTTCTCCAGAATTTCAAGCCAGGAGAGTGGTATCGGTTTATTGTTCTTACAATAACAAGTTTTAACATCTCAAGCTCATAGGTCTATTAAGAGTTAAAGAGCATATGAGTAATTCAGTAAATTCATAATTCACTTAAGTGTAAAGCTAAGTCTTCTTTTATTATCAAAAGGTGTACACAACCTCTGAAAGAAGCCATATGAATAGAAATGTTTACTGTGTTACTTGGCAAAATCAGCCTCTGAACCAGTTCTTGGATCACTCCATAAAGAAGTGAATTACTGAGTTGTCATCACAACTGATTTTCCATAAGAGACTATATCAAAGATCAACAATTTTTTTTCATAAACTGTACCAGGAGTTGTTACCATTTCTTGAACTTGAAAGAACAAAGTTGTCAAGAGGAATAATACGCCATTGTAAACAAGTAGCAGATGATAGAGCGATTTCTCTAATGCCCTGTTTAATTATGAGTAACCATGAACACAGGAAAACACGGTCAAACAGGAAAAAGAGGATATGTAGCTACATTAAACAAAGGTCACATTCTCAATTCTATTTTTCCCCAAAATATTTCCTAGGACAACCCAGAAGGAAATTATTTAGAAACCAGCATTTAGGTACCAGCAATTAGCGCTAGCTCTTCTTCATTGTTTTCTACATCATGAGCCACATCTTACTCACATCTTGAGTATCATCCAACATCATAAAAATATTGCTTTTAACTGTAAACACTCCCAGCTGAACTACCTATTCAAAATTCATAGCAGCAGGACCTGGATTCATTATTTCACATAATGGAAGGGGCTTCAGAAGTAATGAACCTTATTACTTCTACTTCCTTTACTCTTGATCCAGTGATGGCTGTAGGGGCAGTTCAGATTTCCTATCTGTACCCCATCACAGGGGAGGTCTGTCATCCAGTAAGGTATCCGTTCCGTAGCAGTTTAGGTTAGGAGCAAAGCAGATGGGGCAGGAAACAGCAGCAAGTGAAAATGTGCTATATACATGTATATATGTTTTTCCCCCTTAGTTTCCCAACAATAATAATAAGAAACAAATAAGCAATTCCTCATCTAAAACCTGAACTGTCCTATCTAAAGAGGATTTTAAAAAAATCCTTCTTTTTCTCTCACGCTTATTTTTAATACATATTTTCAAATTAAAGCTATGCTTTAATACTTGGGTATGTATGTATGTATTTAAAGCATGACTCCATTTTGAAAAAGGCAGTATACAAGCGAAAAAAAGAATTCTCCTTCCTACCTGCATAGTGCTTATGTCTGGATTTAGAAAGTAACAATTTCCTCTAACAAATTGATTATGAGGCTCTAGTTTATAAAGAAATAAGTTAAACCCCATCATTTGCAACTTCACAATGTATTAAGTGTTCTGTTCTCAAAGACCGTAATTAGTACAAGCATTAAACATTTAATTTTTTATCTACAAAAACTATGACTGGCTAATATAATTCTGTCAACAAGACATCTTCTAACAAGCAGTTTATCTGTGAACTTGTAAAAATTATTAGAGCACTTAACTACTTCCTCTCTTTATCCCAATAAGCCAACATACAACAGTTACAATAAAAAAAAAAAAAAAAAAAGAGCAGGTAACACTAATGGGGTTATAAAAGACAACCCCCAGCTCCAAATGTGCAAACAAGCAATATTTTGCAACTGCATGATTACTTTTCCTTCTCAGATTCTCCATAAGGAACCTAAAGGACTAAACAAAGTGTTTCCTTTGGGAAATGCTGTTAATTTTTCATTTCAATGACAAGCCCCCTCTTCCCCCCTTCTCTCTCAGCAATAGTTCTCTTCCAATTTGAGACAACTCCTTTCCCCAAATGAGGAGCAAAAAGACTTAAAAAAGTGAACAAAAATCCTTACTTTATAATCAAGCTACAATCCTAATAAAAAGGGATATTAGAAGTTATTCAGTATCAGGACAGTCAGATTGCCCTTTCTGCATCATCTCACACCTATGAACACAAGTTCTGTTCACATTTTCTGCTCATAACTTATACAGACACTTCCTGTTCAAACTGTCTCATCAAATCTTTCTAGTAACTTTTTGAAGACATCTAATTACTAATTTGAGCTGCAGATGACACCAACAGAGCACACCAAAAGATGAACCTTACCCAGTCCCCTATCTTAACAGTGTTGTGTAAAGCACAATGCCAATTTTCTGGACCTCATTACTTTTTCTTACCTCCCCTCTCTACAGAGGTCTGCTTTCTTTCCCTTTCCCTTGCATTCCTCTTCCTTTGTTGTAGGGACCATCGTCCTGAAGGCTCTACAAAAGGTCAAGCTCTGGAAGGCTCCTTCCCCTCTGCATGTAGCACTTCTCCCCAGCTGCAACACATCCTACAATTTAATCCTATCTGGGGGTGCAGTTAAATCTTTGTTAACCCCTTACTGGCAAAAGTAGCACATACATGCAATGTTTTAGGATCCAACTATCCTTCATCCAATCTCACTTTCTGTAGGTGTTCTGGCATTTTAGAAACCAAAGTGGTTGCTACCCAGTCACCTGGAAATGAAACACAAAAGAACAATTAGCACCATCCTGGCCCAGGTGCCCCACTGCTGCTGCCAGAACTCTTCCACAGACGTACTGTCTCATAAGGGAGCTTAGAGGCCTTTGGTATCCTGCTGATAAGAAGAAGCACGTAACAGTTTCCTTACTTCTACCACTGCAAAACAACGAGACTTGAACCATCTACTCCTGCTGAAAGCACAAAAGGGCCACAAACCGCTACATCTCAGCTGTACAGGCACCCTGTTTGCCCACCCCCCACAACCACCACCACACACACCCCTTCGTGATCTTCTGCAGTATCTTCCTAAGAAAGAAACGCCAATTTTAGGGAAAATATATCAATTTTTTGTCAAACCACTATTCCTTACTGTGCTGATTACTCTAAAAAATTAGTCCTCTTTTTTTTTTACTGTTTATAAATCTCCCCCCCCCACCCCCCAAAAATTCACTTTTGTGCTGAGATACAGAATATTCTATAAAAGTTTCCTTGTATTATTTGTATTTTTTTTTCCCCCCTAAAATTCATTAGGTAGAGTAGCATTTGTGTCTCCAGAGCCACAGACCAGCAGTATATGAAAATGAAACCAATGCTATTGAAATAGATTTTTTCTATATTTTTTCTTTTAGTTTTCATTTAGTTTTAATACAAGTGCTAAAGAACTATAGCATCATACTTACCGTGAGCATAGTGTCAGCTATGCAACATGACTGTGACAGCTTCAGGACAATGTCCTGACAGAGCCCTCAATCTAATCAGCAGGATGGGGTAAACAAGCACCGTGAAAGCTGTAAGCACAAGCAGACAGAAAAATATGTGTCTAGATACCTACATAAGTCAACTGAAGACAGTCAGAAGACAGCTCCCAAAGATGCTCCTGCGCAACTCTGTTCTACCATCAGCGTCAAAAATATTTATGCCAAAATGCAAAAGAATTTGAGAAAGAGGAAGTCAGTAGGATACTACAGAAATCACTCTGGGAACAAATCAAGGTTCATCTTACTGCCTCTGTGAAGTTAACTGCATTTACGCAAGCAGGATGTAAAAAAAATACCCTAAGCAGGTGGATAGTTCTAAACTTTTACACATCAGTGTTGTAGCATGAGGGCAAATACACGCTATACCCTAGCTGCAACATACTTTAATTAGCTAAAAGACAAGTTCCTTACAAAGCTGGGTAGTTGTCTAATACAAATCACTCTCATAAGACATGGAAAACGGAATAGAAGAACTCTGTAAGAGGTCCTCAAGAGAACACGAACAAATCTTTCTGAATATGTTGCAGAACAGCCTTGTGGATAATCAGCAAGCAACTCTATAACAAGCAAGGAATGAGAAATTTTGAGGGTCTCTGAATGCCAGACATCAGGGAATCTTATTTCAAAGCTATTTTGTTTGGACATTCTGCAGCTGATTCTAAACTGGAAAGCAAACAGTGGTCCTTAAAACACACATCCAATGTATATGCCAGAAAGACCACAGTATGTACCAGTGCGAGCAGCAAACCAGCGAGGAGCTTGGAGACTTTAACACACCCTCTGTGCCTTTATTCAAGTAGGTTTCACTGGGCTACTTAGCTCATCTCAGATTGCCACACTGCTTGTTCTCTCATTTGAGAACGCACCACTACAAACACTTCAGTATTTGGTAGTCAGCCTAATACGTACACGCAATAGTTCATGAGACATACCTAAAACTTTCTGCTAAGAGAAAACTTAAGAGCACTGATGAAAATTGCTTGGATTTTCAGCAAAGAGCTATAGTTTCATGCTTGTAAAATAGCACTTTACAAAAGTGGGAAAGAACTCCTGCAATAAGCAGAAAGGAAGCTTTTGGCTGACAGCCAGACAGGTTAGTGCGTGCAAAGGCACAAGCTAATACCTGCAGTGCTATGGAAGGCTGTGTGTGCTGTTTTGCATAGACCTCACTTGCAGCTGCCTCATTTGCAGAAACATTTTCTGAAGCTAGGTTTGAAAATTTAATCCCATCAAGTTGCTGTGAACAGTGGCTGCCCACACAATCAACTGACTGACAGTTACTGATATTAATGGAAAAAAGAAAAAAAAGGCGTGGACTTCAATTACTGAATTCTGATGAGGCCATGGAAACCACACATAAAGATATTCAGATAACTAAAAGGCAGACAGATTTTTAAAACATTTTGCAAAGTTTCAGGGCAAGTCAAGAACTCCAGTGCCATGGGCTAACTCACAGGATTTTCACTACGGAAAGACACCTCTGAAACTGTGGCCTAACACAATACAGATCTAGCACAAGAAAGGTTCTGACACTGTAGTCTAGGCATGCCACTAACTGCCCTCAGCTGTGAAACCAAATTCAAAGTGCACTTACTGCATGATAAACAACACCTGGATGCATATTGGCCTCCAAACTTTGAGCAAATCTATACAACAAAAGAAGGTACAATTGCAATGTAAATACACATAACCATGCTACCTTTCATTTAGCAAAGACATAGAAGCACGGCGTTCAGCACAGGCCAGCAAGTCAGAGACAAGCCCTCCATGAACAGTTACTATATGAGCTCCTGTCACAAGCCAATAGAAAAACCAACATGACTTGGTCTTTGCTGCTTTTTACCTGCAAATTTAATTTAACCTGCTAATCTAGCCTGTATATGTCCATTTGTGCCATTATCATCTCTTCATTTTGCTGTGAAGACATTCTTTCTGAAAGAAAATACAACATTCCCAACTGAATAACGATAAAAGATAGAAAATAGATCTGTGTTTTGGGAAAAACTGAAGAGGCCCAGAGAAAGAGTTATAAATCCAACACATTTGCCAAAGCTAGGGCTGTAGATGATGGGACAAGGGTCATTGTGAGGCAGGTGTCCTCCCAGAGAAAGCAGGATGGAGGGGAGATTGATTTCTAAATTAGAAATCTAAATTCTGGCCCGGCTCCAATTCCAATCCACTTTAGAAGTGCTCTAACTGAAATTTGTAATAAGCAGTTTCAGAATCAGTGACTTGCAGTTTATTACGACATCCTACTCATCCTCATTTCTTAAAGATTACGGGACTAGGTTCCTATCCACCATTAAATTACTCCTATATTTCACTACATCAGATACTAAAGATCTAGGGTGCATAAAACAACACTTAATGCACTTCACAGGTTTAAAAATATCATGTCTTATGTCCCAGTTACACTGAGAGCATCTCTGCCACTGGTTCTGCACATGATTCTTATTTAATGTACTCCTGAGAGCCTAGCTCATCTTCAAGTTCATATTTACCACAAAGAAGTGTTATTCTTTCTTTGCCTTAACTGTGAGATCCCTATTTGCCTTTCACATACTTTCCATGGTATCAATATCTATTTGCCAAGATTAGAAATAATAAATCACTAAATGAGAAATAATACATAGAAGAGAGAGTGCTTTGCATCACACTTAGAGAACAGATGGACAGACTGTTTGAGTTGATGGCACCTGCAAGCAACACCATTTTCTCTATTGGAGAGATCAGAGAAAAGCCCAGTACCCAAACCACTAAAGCCTGCAGAACAGTGTGACCGTTTGGTCAGGCGTGAGAAGGCCCCATGCTAAACAAACCCCCATTTGCAGCACGTCACCTACAGAAGTCAGTCTTATGCTGCAAATGCCAGTGGGTCTGTGGTCATGGAAGAAGGGTGACACCCCAGGCATTTTTTGCAGACTCTGACAGAAGCAAAATGTTCCCATGCTCAATAAGCCCTACTAAAAGAGTTCAGGTTTTTGGTGAAAGCATTTATTCAGTGGGTAAGCAAAGTGTCATCTTCAAGAGGTTCTGTCCCAGGTGGAGAAGAAAAAGTAGCTGAACAGTTGGCTCACATTTCTGTCCTGTCTAGTCCCCAGAGGGTGATGGACGGGATGGTGCTGGTGGTACCAGCAGAGCTATGAGATGGCTGAAGTTTTCAGAAGGGAGAAACTCTGCTCTTGGACAGTGCTTATCCCACACTGCTGGCGCCACTGAAGGTTTGATGTCTGAACAAGACTAATAAATAACAATGCCTCATATTCTACAATGGTTGATATTGGCAATTTTTTCCACATACTTCCAACTTGTTTATATTTATTTACTTGAGGCTGAGGCTCTCTTCTCCTTCATTACCTTCAGGATCCAAAGCCAAAAACAGAGGCTCAGTGAATTAAGCTTAGCTCCTGGCTTCTCTTGTAAGTTATTCTAGTCTAATTAGACTTCAGCTCTTATTTAGAGAGTTCATTTACAATGCCCTGTGCCCCTCCGAATAACAGACACAAATATCTGTTTACTGGCAACTGTACCATTTTTTCTAAAACTGTTTTACTGGAAAACAGTTTTATTCTTGCCTTTTCTTCTAAAGCTACTATTTGCTAGACAGTGCCTCCTCATCCCCGCCGCCCCTATACACAAAAGCCAACACATTATTTTCATCCAGTATTATAACTCAGTTCCATTTCCCATCCAGACTGCAGAAATCATCCTGAAAATAAGGCAATGTGGTATGAAGCCAAATGCACTGACTTTGTTTCCTGACCAAAATCAACAGCGTTGCATAGTGCATTACAAACACTTCCTGTTAATGCCATCAGTAAGGAGATCAACACCTATCAGGACAAAGAGACAAGACATTCCTTGCTTTCATGAATCAGAAACAAGGTTTTCTCCAACTTTATTCCTTTTGTAGTTCTTTCACATTCCACTTAAATGAACTGAAGATATTTGTAAAACCACAAATCAAACAAGTACCTCCTTTAGGTTATGTTGCAATTCATGTTGAAATGTTGAAATGTTAAGTTGTGTTAACATTTTTGTTAGAATACTCTTAGTATTACAAAAAGTCCGCCTCCAAGGCAACTGAGATAGCCTGAGTCTAGCAGTATAATTGCTTTTATATATATATCTCATTCTAAGTAACTCTAGATACAAAGACACAATCCAGTTGTAAAGCTGTACTCATCCATGCTGGTGAGAATCAAAGCAAAAACATCATCTGGTGTTATCATTATCATCTTATATTTTCTGCCTGAAACTTAGGATTCCTATAGAAATTCTTCAAAATGAAGAGTGGAAAGATTGATTTTATACAGTAAAATATATTTCCTACAATAGCATCAGTGAAAAATATTTTAGTATAAAAATAGACATGGGTGTATCTTCCAATTCTACCCCCATCAGTGAGAAACAACACCACAAGTCTACCTGCTCTATTACTTTGTGGACATTCTCTGGCATGCAGAAACTCCAATGCCCACTCCGCCTGCCTGCGAGCGTGCTACACCTCTCAGGAGCAAGAAAACTGACCTGTGTCAACCAAATTGGCATCACAGTACACAGAATGGAAACCTGCTTTGTGAATGCCCAGTATGCATCACTTTGTACGGAATCAGAAACTGCAAAGTTTCAAATTCAACATTTGCTGGAACTTTAAGAGAAAATTTCTTTTGCCGCTTTAATGCCTTTTTTCTTCCCAAAAAATGTTTGAGCAAATTAATTTATAGGCAGAAATGTCTAACACAATCTTAAATTGTAGGCATCTACTGAAGAGTAGCTTAGTAAAATCCTCATTGTGATAATATACTTTCAGATAACTCATTACTCAGATACAGGCCAACAGATTATTTGGGTTTCTATGATGAATATTACCCTCCTTAAACAAAAGCTATAAAACTGGAATTCAAAACTGCATTGCAGTCAATTTGTCAATATCCATTTTAAAATTACATTGTCAGATCTCAAACCATTCCCTGAAATAAAAGGCCTACCTTAACCAGCTCTGATGGTTACACTTGCTCACTTCTTCCAGCTATTCCCCATGGCCAGCACTAAAAGTGACTGATCTCTCTAAGGTACCTAGAAATGGTGTTTCTTATCCAAAAGCCAAGTTCCAGAAGAAAGCATCCATTCTCATCATATCCTGCCCAATGATTTCTTTAAGAGCCCATCCTGCTTCAGTCTCAGTTGTTCTCTGAATTTTGCCTCCGACAAGCTCGACCAGTCCTTTGCTCCTTCACCTCAAGAGCTGAAGTCACTGCATACCTTTTCTGAGCTGCATTAAATAGGAGGAGCCCACATTCACCTCCTCTTGTAAATTCTTTCGCCTGGGACTTTTGCCCTTAACAGATTCCCCAAAAAAACATGTTTTCTTCCCAACACCTTTCTCCATGCAGCAGTTCATATTTCTTTGCTAGGAAACAAGTTCTCTCTCTACTAATCTATAGCTATACTTTAACCACGTTTCCACAGCTTATCAGGATTCTGACCATGAGGAATCTCCTATTCACCATCATATTTAGCCCAGGAGTAAATGGGGCCAAGTTAACATTTGGTTACCTTTGCTGGATTTGTTTTTGACCAGTCATAGACAAATGAATCTAAGACATCACAGGGTGACTTAAATAGAATTTACAGGCATGTTAATTTTAACTCTTGGTACCATTTATTTATCTTGACCAGCCTTTTTTGGTAAAAACCCAAATTTGAATAATTCCCACAATCACAGAATGGTTCAAGTTGAAAGGGGTTTCTGGAGGTCATCTTGCCCAACTCCCTGCTCAAGCAGGGTCACCTAGAGCAGGTTGTCCAAGACCACGTCCAAATGGCATCTCCAAGTATGGAAATTCCACAGCCAGACACTGAATCACTGCCCATAACTGCACTGCCCAGAAGCAAATCTTTTCATCGTATCAGAAGGGTGAAAGCAAGAGGCATGTAGTCAGCAGAAGACTAGAGAGATGCTGTTTAATGTTTATCTTCTAACTGCAATGATAATATGAGTTTGTATCAGTTGTCTCAGATTATCAGAAAGCTGTAATTTTCTTTCTTCTTTCATCCCTGTTTCTTTCTTTCTGTACTCTTTAAATAAGGCACATTTGTAACTTCCCGGTTAATTATGGTTATAATTTGTAAACTAACTCTGAAAGTTTAATGAATCATCAAACATTAGTCAACACAAATATGTCATTATATTTCTATTCCTTCATGCTTCTCATAGTTTTCATGTTTTCTGCTTCTAGAAACACATTTTCTTTCTTTCAATTCCCTCTGTGTTCCTATCATTATTTCTTCCTCTAATTTCTTCATTGTCATTATGGCAAAGCAAATGGAGAAAGGAAGAAATTAGGTCCATTAAAAAGAAAAGCAGAAAGCTCCTTCTTCGCCATAACTCATAAACAATCATTTTCCTTTCTTTTTTTTTTTTTTTTTTTCTTCCCAGTACTCAAAACTAAGGATAAATCCCAGCATCACTGAAAGTTACGGCCAGTCCCCTTCCTTCATGGATGCTTATATTAGGTAGAGACTTTGTTCAGAGAGAGCAAGCAGGGGAAAAAGGCGGGGCGGGGGGGGGAAGAGTAAGAGTAAGAGTAGTAAAACTCATTCTATTTTTCTGTCTTTCATGTTTATCACTGGCTTGATATTTTATTTCTCTGAAATTATTTCTTCTTTTTTATATAGAGCGGAAGATCATGTTAAGACAATGATTCTTTTGGTCAAAATTTTAGGTGCTATATTAAAGGAAAACAGTATGATAACAGCAGATTGGGAGTTAGGATATGCACATGTTCCTGAAGAACAAGTGCAACAAGCAAAGAGGACCGGGCTGAACTCTTTGTTGGGAGGACATGGCCTGGATTACTCTATCAGTGTTAACAGGTGTGGGGGGGTGGGGGAACAACGACACAGAGATGCTACAGTTTCATTAAATACCTTGAAAATCTACTCCAAATTTGTTGGCTGATCTGCACTTATTTGTGCATCCAAAAGTAGCTGAGAATGACCAATTTTATATATTTTGAATGTGAAGCCTTCAACACACAAATAAGACTTCAAGTAAGCCATGGTCACCATCTCTGGGCGAGTTCTGAATCTACAGAAATTCTGAGGTAGCCCTGAGACAGTGGTTTTGTGTTGCACTGAACATAGTTCCCACTAAATGTGGCAACAGCAGCAAAACTGTTTCCATCCAGTCCTGACCAGGATTATGACTTTATTTAAGTTCTTTCTGATTAGTTCCATGATGTACATTGGAATCTATCACCTTCCACAGATATAGTTTATATCTTTATTGTGTAAATCTTTCAAACAAGTAATTTGTTCCTGTAAATCTTACGTAATCTCAATTCGGACAGAGCATTACCAAAGAATTTCTTTTAACGGAAAAAGTGAAAAATCCTTCTCCCCTAAAAATAGGATGTTTCCTCAGTTCCAAGAAAACATTTAAAAGCAAATTATATGCCTGATTTAATTACATTGTGAAAGATTCACCTATGGTATTTCTTGGTTTTAATTCGAGGTTCTTAATATTTTCTGGTGGTGACTGCAGTGCCTGTATGAACAGGGTCATAATGCACTTTTAAAGAAGAAATGAGACTAGTGTACGGTGGTGCAGAGTGCTGCACTATAATGGTACTTAATAGAGGCATGATGGAATTAGTGATCCATTTTTCAAAGCCATTTCTAGTACACTCCTAAATGAATTAAAAGATTCAATGATTAGTTATGTAAATTTATGCAGAGAAGTATAGTTTTCACATTTCCTGTTAGCTGCATTGTGTGACCCACTGGAATTAATAAAATAGATTACCTCTTATTAAAGTGAAGGATCAGGATTATTTCATTAGGAGCAAAACCAGGGTCCATTTGTTTTCTGTTCTCATTTTGATTCATAGTCACACGCTCACTCCCCAGGAAGATAGTGGAAGGAAGCTAACAGCTGTGCTTAACAGGGGAACCCAAAGCACAGTGGCAGAAAAAGTAAGGTGATTTATTCCTGTTAACTTACTGAATGAAAGCAAGGATCACACTGTTATAAACCATCCTAGCTTATAAATATTCTGGAATTATAGCAATATGTGGAAAGTAGAATGATGATCTGGAGAAAAGTAGCTTTGGGTAGGTATTGTCCTTCATTACGGAGCACTTCTTAACAAGCTCGCTGAGCACAAAACAATATCATATTATTCCTCAGATCTGTTTCAAATGTCACTACAGTGGCAGAAGCTCTTGGCATGCTCGCTTAGCTTGGCTACTACCAGTAATAGCACAAAGGTTCCTGCCTCTATTATGGACTGCTCTTGAGAAAAGTCCACATGATACTTAAAGCAGGTAAGACACTTTGCTTATGCATAAACAAAATGGCCTTATATTTTCCCTTTCATAGGGGTGCTAACATTATATTACCCCTTCTACTCAAACACCCCTTTACAATACAAAATGTTGTACACAAAACATACAAAACTTATATTACCGGCAGAAGATAGTTGCATAAAGCTTCAGATGGAAACAGAAGAGATGAAGAAAGAATTTAAGATTTTGCTGCACATAGGCCATGACGTACATTAAATGTAACAGCATTCAGGTGCATACCTGTGAGCAATGGACAAAATAGTTTATTTAGTAGCTTCTTTTTCCCCTTGGATCTTTTTCTGCTATGTTTCAGTTTATTATATATAATAAACTTGTTTCCAGGCCAAGCTTATGTATGTTAACTTATTTTCTTGCATGTGAAAGAGCTCTGTTTTCAGAATGCATTCTGTTATAAAGCTCCTGCTAAACTTTGCTTCAAAAGAAATTTATGTGAGGACAATAATGTTAATGTTAGTTTCCCTTCCCTTCCCCTGTGTGAACAAAGAAATACTGAAGCAACTTTAGAGAAATACATAGACTGGTGCAAAGGAAGGGGAGGAAAGAAGTTATGGACACAGTGCTAGTTAGTTCCAACAATCCCTTTCTGAGCCCACTGCTCAACTAAAGCTGCTCTAGAATAGTGTTCTCCTTGAACTGCCTTCATGCCTGTGCTCAGAGACACATGGCATCCATAAATACTTCTAGTTCCACCCCAGAGCCGCAAGCTGGCCTGGCAGCAACGAAGTAAATAAGTGCACAGATGAGACCAACTTTTTGTGGAAAAAAAAACAGTAGGCCTTTCAGCTGTGAAACAGAACAATAAAAAATACATGCAAGCTTTTTGAACAAAATCTAGTATAAAAGCAGAATTAGAGTTGTTAAGGTCAAATTTGAATTTGAACACTTTTGGAAGATATCAGGTTGAGTCAAGTCACATTTAAAGAATATTTTTCAAATCAAAATACCCATCAATTTGCAACATATTTAGCATTTTCTGTGTTACAAGGACAAGGATCTCCTGCCCTTTCACCTGTCAAATATAAGAACTGGAAGCATACAGAATCATTTACAAGAAAGCCAGCCTGATTTTAGCTCAATCATCTGGATTACGTATCTTTAAGGCCTGGTTTACGGAAAATAAATTGCTAACAAGAAAAAAATAAAAATCCCAGCACTAGAAGACCGGTCACACTAACACTGATTCACCAAGAACAGCTGCATTCAGTCTTAGAATAATATTGTCTCCGCTTTTCAGATAAATTAAACCAATCTTTGAAACCTAAGGTTTCAATTCTTGCAAGTGAAGCAATTTCAGTATATTTGCTACTTAGAAATTGATCCACCATTCAAACCACAAATGTAGATCTTAATAGCAATTAGTTAGTTTGAAGCTCATTAAGATACCAGATATGTACTGTATTCCCACAGTAGTTTCCTTCTGCAACATCTACTAATTTTAATGAAAACTTCTTTTGCAAGATACACAACTGTAGACAAAGCAGTTCTCTATTCCAGTTCAGAAAATTTCTACCTCTGGTTTTCATATCATTAGAGACACACAACAGTCAAACTAGTGAGCAATTACCAAAATGCACTCATTTAGTTGAGGTTCCTCCATCTAGTGGCTAATTGCACTGGGTTTAGTTTTACCCTCAATTACATCTGTGCAACCCTGACTACAGCACAAAAGTATGCAACATTATTGGGTATTAGAAAGACCACAAATTACTAACAATAGCCAAAGGATAATCTACAGAACTATCCCCTCTCGAGTAAAGGTATTGAAAGGATTAGAAGACAACTAATCTTAGCACATAATGCTGCAGTATGCAGAGATTCGCTGATTGGCTTTAGTATAAAAGAACAGACATTCTTTTTGTTTGTAGTTTGACACTACACTCAGTTTATAGTTCTCTTTCTCCCTTCCAAAACCTGCAATTTTTTTCATTGCAGTATAATTCAGGACTCCAAAGATATTTAGACATCAATGATACAGAATTACTCTTAAAAATGAGCATCAACTAGAAGTCACTGTAGCTCTACCTTATTCGTCTGAAGGCTGAATTCTGGGAAGTGTCAGGAATCTGTTCTTTGGGATCAAAACCAAGACCCATAGTATTTCAGAGGATCAAGCATAAAAACATATTTGGATTCTTCCCACAGCCCATTACAATGATTCCGCAGAGTAAAACTTACAGAAAAATGACCTAGTATCGCAGGAGAAAAAAAAAAGTAATAGCAAATCCAGTCAAGAATGCAGGATAATTACAGGGTAATCTATAGGCAGGTGGAATGTAAATAATCATGCTGATATAGCACTCTGTTGTTAGAGAAAGTGATAGGAAATTACTGGCCAGGACTTTAGTTTTTACAACCCATATGCAAGATGTGACCTAGAAAAGCATTGTACCTATCGATTGCAACATGAGTTCATCAATGATTCGGGGGAAAAAAAAATGCCATGGACTCAAATCATTTTCCAGCTCCTCCATCCACAACGAAGTACCCTTTGGCTTAAGGAAAGCCCAAAGAGAGACAGTGGTCTAGTGAACCAAAAAGAAAACTCAGCAGCATTCGGCGTAAGTAGAGCTATGCTAGCTTCATCTGGCAAGCGTGGATAAGCCCAGCAGCATAGATATGGCAGCACTGCCTTCGTGACTGTTTGTCTACGGAGGCCTTAGAGAGCTTGCCCACTAGTTGCTGGCTTATGCTAAAGCCCACCCGCTGCATCAGTAACTGCACTTAATTTAGTAACAACTGGTTTTCTCCATAAGAAGTGTTATCAATAAAGTCGCTTCTGAATAGAACAATAACTGACATTAAGGACCATATAGTTCCTCCTTCTTGGGTTCACTCAATACAACTTCAGTTTAGAGGAATAGTAAAACATACAGATGTGTAAGAAACTCTGTCCTGGCACTCTTTATAGAGTACACCCAGAGAAGCACGCTGAATTGGTAGCAAACAAAGGCACAAGAGATATTAAATAGGACATTTTAAATCAAGAAAATATCTTTGTGGTTCTCCTTGATTTAATAATTCAGCGACAAGGGCTGCTGCTGCTTCATAAGGTCAGCTGCAATAACTGATTTTCTATGTCTAAGCCCTAGAAGATTTGCCTTTCCTTCCAAACTGCTCCTCAGCAGCTCTCAGTTCAAAGCAGAAGAGAACATGGAGATAGTTCTTTTATTTCCATTTCATCTTTTAAGATGCAACTCCAGGTTGAAAAGAACATCATGCAAAACCTGAGAAAAGGTTTCCATGGCAAAGCAACATCCTTCTCTAAGCAATTCTATCATAGCAGGTGATCACTGTATTTTGCATATATTTGTTTCTGTCTACAAATATTCTGTGAAATAGCACGTTATTTAGCGCAAAGCAGTTCTTCGCAGCTTCAGAATATGGGAAAAATAAGCATGGGTAGAAGTTTCTCCATCCTTTTCTGTGTCCAACAACAGACTGAGAATCAGACCTTCTGAGTTTCAGCTTACACGCATCACTTTCCAACCCAAGGGCCTACCTTGGGAAGCTAGATTCTGAGCGCTGTGGAGAAACACGATATACAAGAGCCAAAAAAGCACATTGGAAACAGCAAACATAATTACCAAAGGGAAGAGCTGTGTAATCCCAGAGCAATTTGTTGGCAATCAGCTTGGAACTGGAAAAGCAAACACCTCCTCCAGGATAGGAGTCTTAGAGGTTTTGTGGACTGGGAAATGCACAAAGAAAGAAGCCAGAAGATGCTGTTGATTTACCAGCCTGGAAAGCATGCGGAGATTCAAAACATATATCATCCATTGTGAGATAAATTTTAGCAGGCCTTTTAGAAGTGGTTTTACAGAACTCTGCTCTAATGCAGCTGGTGGCATTAGTCTTCCAAAAAAAGAGGCAAGGTGAGTACTAGCCCATAGTAACACTTTTCCTTCCTGCTGATCAGCACTGCTGGCTTTAGGAAGGAGGACACTTACAATCACACTGCAACTCTTAGTCTTCTGCTGTTGTGTGCACTCTCCAGATTTCTTTTTCACTTCAGCGGATACAAACAAACTTCAGCCCACAATCTGGTCAACAAGAAACACAGGAAAGAAATAAACCAGCCTGGTTTAGAAGATGTCTAATAAAAGGCAGCTCTCCATCAGACAGTTGGCACTGAGTACAAACCTCAGGTCAGAATAAGAAGAAATGCAGCAAGAAGCAGAACAAAATCCAGAGATTCACCAAATTCCTAAGTGGAATTCTGTGTCTTAACCAAGATAAAAGCGGAACCAGTAATCAGAAAATCCTGAGACGTCTGAAATCCAAGACTTCTCTGCTATTTACAGTTCAGAAGTGTATCTTGGGATGATAGATGAGGGGCAAAATGGAGAATTCTTTAATTATCTTTTTAGTTTTCATGCATTGTTCCCATGATTTTAATACAGTTTTATTGCTTTTAAAAGCCCTATTATCTCATTTTAAAAGTTCTTCACTCTTTAGAACATATCCCTTAGGTTACTTCATTGTATTGCATTTAATAAACCTGGAGTGCACACTTCTGGGAAACGTGATTCTCTCAGAACAAACTATTTTCTCATTAATAATGACAAAGAAATTCAGTTAGACATCTGACTTGTCATAACACCACATTAGATCACAATGTCCTTACTCAGTACCTAACACTGGAAACAGGGGCTCCAAGAAGTTGTGGAATCACCATTCTTGGAATTATTCAAAACTTAACTCCTCAAGGCCCTGAGCAACCTGATTCAAGTTGGTGCTGTGCTGAGTGGGACTGTCCTTTAGTAAGATGATTGCCAAAGGTTTCTTCCAACCTAAATTATTCCATGGTTCAAATCTATAAGTGCTCATGGGCAGACATAAGAAGGCAATTAAAAGTATCGTACGCACTTTACAAAGCACAAACATGAAAAATGCAAACCATAGTTACCTTATAAATACTTTGGTAAAAGGATAAAAAGGTTAGTTTGGTCTCAAACTATGCTAACAACTATTTTTGCCTCTAAATTTTACTAAGAATTGACAGAGGTACACAAATTGCCTGCAAACAACAATTAGTAAAAAAAAAACCAACCAAACAAGAAAAGCTCACGATCTATTATTACTCATCTATTGTGAAAAATTGCAATTTGCTACTTTCACTGCAAGTGTGATTCTGCCACCAGGAATTTGTTTCCAACTGCAAGACTTTTTGCCTGGCATATTATTACATAAAACCACTCTAAAAATGATACATAACTTACACCTCTGCAAAAGCACAGTAAAGCATGTGTTAAAACCACTATACATTTTCACAGGTTTTATGTATGTGTGTGAAAATGGGGCAAAAATGAAAATACAATTAGGAATCAATAATCAAGAGCATGAAAAATAAGTGAGATAAGTCAGTACAGGCAGATTATTAAATACATTGTACAGAAATGTTAGCTCCGTTTACTAACTTGCAATCACAAATTCATACACATAATCATTGCTTCTTATTCTGCATACTGAGCTTAGAAAGAAATTTAAGTAAGAAAAATAGGATACCATGGGGAAAAAATAATGGAGGAATGACTACATCATTAATTAATATGCATGTGGAAATAAAAGCATGATTATATTCTTCTAACACCACATATATACAAAGCCATACATATGAATAAACACTGACTTAATGTTCCATACTAAATAGAACATTTATTAATATACACCTTCACTGGGCATTATTTATCATTCCAATAAAAATTACATTTTTCAACTTCACAGTGTGTTTCTCAGCATCAACAAAATGAGCATCACTAATTATTGTCTTTCATAGAGACCAGAAGAACCTTTCACTGGTATCAGTACAACTTCTCCAGATGCTAGGATAAGAAACTGTGAGTACAGTTAAGGAACATCCTTCTGAGAATCATCTTAACTAAGCAAAACCCAAACCAAACAAACAAAATCTCTGAAGTCTTCACTATACCACTTCCCCTCAAAGGAAATATTTCTATAAACACTGTAGTCATAAAAGCCCATGTATTCCAGTGACTATTCTCTGTCCATATTCTAGATGGCTTCTTAATGCATACGAAACCAGAGACAGCATTCCTTTGATAGGTACCACATCATTGCCCTGAAGTCAGTAATTTTGTACCTGTTAGGTGATGATTTAAACATAGTCCCTCCTTGAATCCATATGCAAGAAGTGGATTTACACTCTCAAGCACAGACAGTGCAGAAAGTTATCAAACAAAGCGTACCTAATTTATTGCCCAGTGCAATCTTTTGCCTGAAAGAGCCAAGGCACCACCATCATGTGATAAAGCTCTGCCCCACGGCATCATCCCACTATCTCTTTACTTCTTGTTCCCCACACACCAAAGTATATGATGTTATACCTTTCCCTTCGTTATTTTTGACAGCAGAAACAGAACTTCATTACACCACCTATATTAAATTGGGAAAGCACATTCAAATGGGTGCTAGGAGAGTGGCTCCTCAACACATACAAGTAAAACAGTTTCAGAATTTTATTTCCCTTAGACTACTAAGCTCCATATCCCATGAAGCAAGTCTCTGAGGCTTTGTGGGCAATATTCTACAGGAAATACAATCAGCCAGTGCTCCTTCCTACCGAAAACATATTAGAATAGTATGCAACACATCATAAATAAGTGAGCTCTCCAATCAGGTCCATATAATTAAGTACATGTTGATTTCTGAATATAACATTCAGAAATAATGTGTATGTGTATATATATATATCATATATATTGTACACATACCAGACATATCCATTATGTGCTGAACTTCCTGAGGTAAGGAATATCTTGCAATATTCAAGATGACAAGCTTTTCAGGAACTTCTTCATGAAGAAAAGCAGGGAGGGAGAGGAAGCAACTACATGGTCTTTTTCATGCCTAAAACTCAATCTCATTTGAGAAAACAATTCAGTTTCTCATACTGAATTCAGTCAACAAAACTGAATTCAAGTTTCATCTCCTCCAAGTCCCTTCAGGAACTAAAATAATTTCCTTTCCTCTTACTACTGGCACCCTGCCAATGAAACTGATTGGACTTCCCTCTCTCCCCTACCTTCCTTCAATACAGAAAGAGGCAAAAAATTATTCCGCTTCCCTTATCTTGAAGATAAAAATCTTCCTTTTTCCTTAGCAAAACCCAGTTAGCAAACCTCAATAACTTCCCCAAAAATCTAGAACCTACTTAATTTTTCCTTGTCCAAAGTCCTTTCTCAAGCTTATACAGTCCCCCAGATTGCTTTTCTAGTGCATGAGGTATTTTCTAGTATCAATAAGAAACTGATCTATATTAATTTTAATAAAATGTAAGCACCACATGGTGGCCTATGAGCACTTTCATATGCTCTTATTGGTGGCTTAATGGCTAGAAGGAGCTCTGTGTTTCACACACTGAAAAAGCACTTATGTATCTGTGCTTGTTGTGGAACAATCCTCACCTTTCAGCTCCAACCAAAAAAAGGTCTATCTCTGGCAGATAGATCTAATTAGAATACAGCAGAGTCCTTTCACTGGCTAGGTTATATTCATCCTCAGAGACAAGTAAGTGGGCCAGCAACAGTCAGCAAGTATTGTTAAAATTCATGGATAATTACCTACACTAAGAGTTACAGTGTGGAGGCAAGAATATAAATAATATTTATGTTGCCAATTATACTAATGTAAAGCCAACATTCACTTGACATGCATCAGAAATAAAGAAATACAGTGGAAACAGCATTCTGAGGTCAAGCACAGCATTTCTGGAAATATGTTTCCAGCAGAGCCAACCTTTAGAAGTTCAGAAGCAGAGATGCAAATTACTTCCTGCCGGTACGCTGGAACAGTTCTTACTATAAGCATTATTAAGAATAATCTATTCATATGGGTCACTATGGGAACACTAGCAAGCACAAACAAAAAAAATGCCCAGACAAATCCCCCCTCCAAAGTTGTTTACATTCTTTTCAAAAACTACAAAAAGAAAGAAATTGAATAGTCACATTTAAAAAATGAAATTTGATGTAATTTTTGTTTTGTTCTTTCAGAAACTTCCACAATGCTTCCATGTTTTGGAAACTGATTTTTCTTGCATCTTCTGACTCAGTCTGGAAAAAACTAATCTCATCTCTATTGCAGAAAACAGAACACATCAACTGTGTGTGCATCTATACATGGATAGATGGAAAAATGGAAATATCTTCATTAGGAAATGTTGACTTTAATTGTGTCAGAAAACTGAATTTTGGTTAATTTATTTGTCATTAATCATAGATGTGATCTTTTAGCTTTGGATGAAGTTCCTTAACAACAGAGAACATGAATAGTCTGGATGTAAGATTATTTGCTTTTGCACCAGAGATTCGGTCCCTACACTTTATATCCCTAAGCAAAAGTGGCAAAGTTCAGAATGAGTTGAAAGACACCAGAGAAACTAATGATGACGAAATTTTGTTCAACCTTCCCAAACTGGCTTGTTCTGTGCCTCAATCACATGTCAAGAGACCATCATGATTTGTAAGCTAACAGTGTTTCCTGGCTCACAGCTACCCCAAACTATGAAGAGAGATTTAAAACACTGTTTCAAATAGTGAGTTCATGATGAAAGTATGTTTTTGAGCACCATATTTTAATATTTAATCACATAGATAAGGCAATCAACTCACACACACAAATTAAATGTTTTTCAGCTTTTTCGTTCTCTCCATCTGATTTAGATTTACTAGAACTTCTTTGCTTTCCTAGGTAGAAGGGACTTATTGCCCCCTCACCAGGAAAATATCTGTATTAGTAAAGTTATTCTTTCACTTAAGTTACTTATTTGTTGTTAATGGATTCCAATATTTCTTTTTACACCTAAGAAGCAGTGATCTTTGCTGAGGTCTTAAGCATTTTAGCAAGATCTACTACTGACATGCATGGACTTCCGTTTATCATAGTCTTTCAAAGAAAGTTTATGAAGCGCTCGTATTACGAAGTTTTGACATAAACATATATAATGGGATCAGTTTCCAAATGTCATGATAATATTACAATATCTTTGCTTTTACTTAAAAATGGGAGTCCAACTTTTTTCACACAAAGGTGATGA
This sequence comes from Pelecanoides urinatrix, assembly GCA_013400755.1. NCBI lineage: Eukaryota > Metazoa > Chordata > Aves > Procellariiformes > Procellariidae > Pelecanoides > Pelecanoides urinatrix. The sequence goes on along the minus strand of VZTQ01013776.1, from coordinate 27,076 downwards.
AGACATACTATAATGAAGGTCTGCAACACTGCCTCTGAATTAGTCTAAAATAATTTGAGTATAACTTTATTCCAATGGCAAAAATTCATCTTTTTATATTTAAACTTAATAGTATTAATACCATTTTTAAAAGGCATCTGCAATGACACTCCCTTAGCCTTATTCATATGATTAAAATGTGCAACTTTTGTTAAATATATACACTGCCGTAATATATTTATTCTATGGTATAAAAAAAAAATGTTCAAAGTAAAATATTTCCAGGCTGCCTACTTCATTCCTTCCTCCTCTCCCCAATATGACCCCTTAAAAGACTAATTAAATAGCCTTCATAGAATGTATCATAACCCTTTTTATTGTCTTGCACCGTAATGTCTTTCGTTAAGTGCCTGAGCATTTGGTTTCTTCACAAAGTTCACACTAGGAGAGTAGTGCAACACTAGAGCAACCTACCGAGAGAGGTTGTGGAATCTCTATCCTTGGAAGCTTTTGAGACTTGGCTAAACAAAGCCATGACCGACCAGATCCAGGAGTGGCATTAGTCCCACTTTGACAGGAGACTGGACTAGATGACCCCCAGAGCTTCCTTCCAACCAACATTTCTATGAGTTTCCTTTCACCCCAACTGCACAGAGCACAGAAAGCAAACAAGATGACACGTTTCCAATTCTGACTTGCAAAAGCTGGTATTGGAGACTTAGGGTGTAATATCTCCGTTCAATTACCATCTACTATCCACTGGGAGGTGGACGACTGAGTAGAGGGAATGGGCAGACTTTTCTGCCTCTAGTAGGCTCTGGACGTCTGTGAGTCTTCCTGCTGGATGATTACAGATAACCTTTGCCCTTCAGCACAGTGCTTTCTCCCCTATTCCAGAACCCAAGGAGCTTTAAAACGTCAACACTCCCTTTCATCTTTTTTTTTTCCCCCTGGTTATGGCTGACACATATTCAACCCTCGTGATACAATATAGCCCTTTCTAGGACTAGAAGCCTGTTTCGTATCCAGACTGTTTTATCTTTACTACTCAGTTTCTCTAACAACTTTGTTTTATCCTGTTCCAGAATAAGTCATCCACTGTAAGCAAAAAAGAATGCTGAACATAGAACTCATTTCTCTCTTTAATATAAGAACTGCCTGTCACAATCTACAAGACAAAAATCAGGCAACTTCACAGTCATAGCAGCCAAGTTTCCAAGTGTTTTGTCAACATGACTATTTTGAGATTTCCAGGGAAATTTTACCACACCACAGACCTTTAAGACTATAAGTGTAATTTCTACAATATTCTTAGGAACTTCAAGTTACCTTTCTGATGAGAATGTGCTTGACCTATAGCCAAAAAAATGACCACCCAAATGGACAAGAAGGATAATGACACACACAACAAGAAATCTCCCAAATGTACCTAGCATGTTGCAACTATAATGGGAATTCTGTATTTCCATCCCAGTGCTTTGTTTCTCAGAACCTAGAGCTCTAAGACTGTCCAAAAATAAATAAATCCTAATCTTTAATCTTTTGCTGATTAGCAAAGAGAACAGTCTTAATTCTAGCTATCTTTTCTATTTTATTCCCCAGTTACTCAAGAGAATACTATAGCCACAACTGCACCATTCAAAAATCAAGCCATAGACATAATGGTACACACTCCTTGTGCCACCCAGTATTGTGAAACTAGAGTGATCCTCAACGGGCAAAGCCAGTTGTTCCCGTTACATAAAGGCAAGCTAGAATATACATTATACCTATATTAACTGGCCACATAGGCAGAACAGGAAAATTGCCCTCTATTAAATACTCCATCTTTATATAGCAATTTCATTGTTCCATTGATATCAAAGCCATGAGCTGAGGGAAAGCAGATATGAGTGGACCCAGGGATCTCCATGGAGAAGCATTTGTAACTTTAATAGAGGCTGCACAAATGTGGTTGGAACTCATGTGTCTCCTGCTTCGGCTATGTGAATGCCTAGAACGTTATTAAGATGACATTTTAGACCTCAGCTTTTGCTATGCAGAAGAGGTTTGATTTGAGACTAGGGAACACAGGCTTAATTGTCCAGTCCCAGAATGGCAACTCGGTATTTTTACTCTATAGGCACACAGTTTCATGTTTATTGTGCTTAGACAGGAATAGCCACAGTTTGAATCAATGGATTCCTTTGAAGCCAAGGTTATGTTTCATGACTTTACACCTGAAGCACATCCACACAGATATAAAGAGTGAGCCACATCTTTTAGCTATAGCTTCAATGCTCTATTCCAGGATAAAATGCTAAAATATACAGAGTAAAATGGAGTTCTGCCTAACTAAGTCCCTCTCCCTAAGTACTACTCGATGTTTCATTTCAAACAATGAGACACGAATATTGTCCCAACAAAGCAAGCAGAAACATTTCCACTCTTAAAAAAGAGTCATATCTAGGTCCTTAATCTCAGAAGGACTAAATTATGTTAGAGATGATACTGTTCAGGAAGCAAACATATGGCAAATGGAACGTATCTCCACCATGGTGCAGAGCTGATTTTATTAACAATGTTTTCCAAAAGCAGAGGGGGTGGGGGATTGGGTTGGTGTGTGTGTGTGGGCAGGTGTTCGTACAGGTATATAAGTAGGTCCTGAAGCAGGAACTCTGGAATCCAGTCTAAACACCAAATGGATAGCGATAGCTTTTTACAGCGTCCCTGTCCATAGTCCATGCATACCAATCACAGGATGACTAAGAAAACACCTGCTCTGCGGAAAAGTCAACAAGGGAAGAGTCTCTCCATCCTGCTCATTATCAGTTCAAGACAACAATGGTTCCCAAGCAAATTTATTCACAAGAAGACAGGAAGAACCTACTGTCTGGTGCCACAAATGAGATGCAGAGAATGCTTTACAGCTTCTTAAACCTGTTAAGAAAACTTGTAATACCTAGCAAAGTTATCAGTTTACACACATAATGTCTCTCATAATCACATTCTCTCACCTGGAAATGTCTTCAGTCCCTTACATTTATACTGCATGTGTACCCAAGATATGCAAAATGATATTTCAATACAATAAGTAGCAGCAAAAATGTGAGGGAGAGTAAAAACAGAGCTTAAATCTGCAGAAGGAAAAAGAGTTATTCCTACAACACAGATGGCACTTAACTTCAAAACACACCTTGATAAATTACTGGATTTTCCAGAATAATATTCAAATCTGTAGTGCTACAGGTCACACTGTCATTTGAAAAAATACACTATAAACACTAATAGGAAGCAACAGTTTTTAATCAGAGAACAAATTATTATTTTTAATTATTTTTTTTAATGTTAATGTTCTTCTGAATGTATTTTGGTTTGTTAACAAAGATCAAATTTCTTTGTAGCATCACTGTTAGTGATAAAGAGCTAAAATCCAAGAACAGATGCACATTAGGGTCAAGGCACAACGAGTGTTCCAAGTATGTTATGCTGTTGCTGGAGCAGGTACGGTTCCACCGTGAGGCAAACATGGTGAGATCAGTACTGGAGAAGTGGTGGGACAGCACTGATCTCACATACCTGACTTTCTTGAAAATAACCCAGGGAATTGTTCTGTTAGAGTTATATAGTAAAATAGCTATTACACACTTCTTATTTAACAGAGGTCACTATCCCCATTCTTGGCAGTTTAACTAACTTGTTAGCTCAAACTTTATTTATGTGAAGTAAAATCCTAGTAAAGACATTTTCACACATTAGCAGATTGTGTTAATTCTTATGAAGGAAGCATAGAGACAAATTACACTTTTTTTTCCCATATTAGTTTTAAATACAAGCAGCAGAAGATATTTTGGCTTAAGAAAGGCTATTAAGACACTACCCTTGGTCACAGATTCCCAAAAACATGAAATACAGATATACTCCACATATATGAGGCCAGTGGAAAAATAAGAGAGTCCAGAATTTCCCTGAGAAGAAGATTAAGAATTAAAGCACCAAATCTGGAGCACATTCAGAAGCCAAGTATTTCTGGAATTATAATAGCAAGGACTGGTTTAATTTACTTAGTACTTAATGCCATAACATCTACAGAAGCCGTAGTTTGAGTTTTCCCTTATTTGTGCCTGAACTTTCATATAGCTGCAATGTCTGCCTGTTCCTCTCTAATAAATTTGAACCTGTTGATTAAATTCAGCCAGAGATGAAAATTCACTGATATTAAGTTCTTATAAGTTTAGTGAAGTGTAGGGTCTGGGTAGACAGGAGATTCAAATTAGCATCCTCACTGAGGAAAAGACTGCAGAATATGGTCAGAAGTTTCTAGTTTGGGCTGGTCTAAGCACGAGCATTATCTAGATAATAGCAGGTATGTAGATGAAAGCTATTCTCTCTACCTCTTGCCCAGGTGGTAACTGTAGACACATAAAAGAGACAGGGATGAAATGGCAAAGGAAGCTTACACAACAAGACAATTGCTACATTAAACTTCAGTATCAGTGACATTATAAGAAAAACAGATAATTATTTAAGGACATTTAAGTCTTACTGTGAAGAATGTCTCCGTAGGCTGTTTATACTTCCCTTAGGACTCTTCTAAGTAAAGCTTCTTATTTGCACTGGAAATGGGAGTATGCATGCCAACAATCTATAAGCTCATACCATGGATATCAATTTAAGTTATGTTGAAACCATAAGCTCAATAGGCTAAATCCTTATAACTCAAACAGAGCACTCAAATGGCTACGTCTGAAAGAAAGGTAAAGTGAAATTTAAATTTATCAGTAAAAAGAAACAGGATTAATTGTATTTTCATGTTGAATATTAAACCTGATAATATTTTGAACTAAACTTTAAAGAGTCGAGTTGTATTAAAAAAAAAAAAAAAAGGCTTCTAATTTTACTCACTTTGCAAATAAACATGGCAAGTGGAACCTTAATCCAAACAGTTCTGAGCATTCACTTCTGCCCTTGGATACATATGACAATTGAAATAAGCTTTCAGTGTTTTGAAGCTCATCTTTCAATAGGCTACTTTTCAATCAGGAAAAAAATTATTAAGTTACTTTAATGACATTAAGTGATCTTCCAAAATGTCAAGTTATGCAGAATATAAGCATCTTAATAGTCTATGTGCATTGGAAGAAGCAAGAGTCATGGCATATCATTAACACCATAAAGCTTACAGTAATTTCAAATACTTGCTGATAGCTGAAGACTGCTTGTGGCCAAAAGAATCAATGGAGGAAAAATTGTAAGAAAATACAGAAAAATAATTGTCAAACAACCCCAGCACAAGTTTTAGCCATCTATCACATACTACTACTTTTGACATATCAGGCACCAACAAGAATTTGCAAAGATTTACTCATATGCATGGGCAGATTAGTTTATTTGGTCATTATTTATGATAAAGCTGAACCTGTTGTAAGTTACACTAAAAAGGTAATTTCTGAATTGCTTGCAGTACTCTGAAGTCTAATAATTTGCAGAATTAAAAACAAGAATAATGGCCACATGTCCATTTAACGGATAGCTTTAAATATAATTAAAACCAAACATTGACAGACACTTGTACTATTATTAGCCTGTTGCTCAGTTTTCCTGAGTTAAAACTAATGGTGGTGTAAATCAGTAACACTCCATAATCACAAACCATAATCCATTTGATTTGTTTGAAATTCTGTCAAAGTTTGTTTGTAAGGCTAACTCTAAGAATTATTTGACAAAAGTAATCCAAGTTGGAAGTTTATAATAACAGGAGGCTTGAAAAGCCTGCCAAGTTTTGTATGAGTATTTTATGAAATTCTTCTTTTAAATAAGCCTCTGTCCCTGTGAACTGGTTGGTAGACATGTTACGATACCTTTTGTAATTTTGTCTGTCTTGCAATACAGGAGTTATAATTTCAAAACAGAGATATATCGCATGACACAATAGAGGCACATCCCCCAAGGTCCTTCTAATGAGAATTCTAGCTCTTTCAGTTGTACAGCCCAACACCATCCTAGGCTCAGTCTTCATCTGCAGCACTACACATAGCAAGGGATAATTTATTTGGGTGCTTTCCAACCACATGGAAATGCCACATTCTATCTTCAACAGTACAAAGGCGCTGACATTCTAAAGGAGGTTACTTAAATACCGTTTGGAACAAACATGTTTGCTGGGAGACAGAAACATCTCACAGCAACACTGCAGTACTGGTTTAAGGCTTCCAGTCCATCTCTGGCTTTGTTTGCAGAAAACATTGTTTGGATGGAAGAGGTCCAAAGGAGAATAAGCACACAAATCCATTGCAACTTGGTGTTATATGGGAAGTTATAAACATTATGACTTCCAATGTTTTTCCAAAGGGACCTACATAAAACCTATTTGCATATAACAAATAGGTCAAAACAACAGCAAAGGAGACTGAGCATGAAACTGCTGCAGAAGCGAAGCTAAACATTATTGAGTAGGTAATGGATAAGCATAAGCTGGTAGCACAGATTCAAGCAACTGTGTAACAGGCATGCACATGAAAGGGCGTTCGTCTCCTGCAGCACCGTTTTCCAGTGTAAAGCCTATCAGCACGATTCAGGTACCGCCCAACACCAGCAAAGAGAAGGTCCTTGCACAGGGTTGCTCTGACCACCTGCAGGACCAAATGTCTACATGAGAGGGTGATTTAAACAAGACCCAAGCATACGTTTGTTAAGAAATTGGTTTTATCATAATTGTAATGGGACAGTTAACACTTTATTCAAGAGCAAAAAGATTGCCTTAGTAGCATCAAGAAAGTAGTTTATGACTGTAAGACTTCTTCACTGATAGAGGTGCACTTTCTGGCAAAGAATATTGTTCTCCTAGACTAAGTGCAGGAACACAGGTATTTCCCTCTATTTTCCTGTTAGCCCGTGGTGGGGGGAATTGTGCAAAATTTAAGATACTCTTCATCAGTTCTACAGACAATACGGTTACTAAGTGCCTAACAATGCTGTTTGCAAAAACATCATTGCACGAATTCTTTATGACTCACATAAGATATAACAAAATATTCCTTTTGAATCTACACAGAGCTTTGTGCAACACATTTCTAAATATTTTTAGAAGTGAGGAAAAAATAACCACGATTTTAAAGAAAGGAGTGAAAATTGGTAAGTTAGTTGCTTTCCTTTGCAAAAAACCCAACCCCTGTGGGTATGTTTAATACAGAGCAGATGTACTGGACATACAGAAGTCACACACACACACACACAAAAAATCAGTTTTGCTAAGATATGCAATAATGTGTTCTACATTTGAGATTTTTCAGGTCTTAAACTAGTTTTGTAATTCGGCTCCACTAAAAGAAACTGCCACATACCAAGCTACTTAAGAACACATGCTCGTTCTCACAGCAAGTGATGGCTCTGCGGCTAGATCAAGCGCTGGGCTGACCGCAAACCAGGATTTGATTCCTGATGCTCCGCAGACTCCTGCTCATGCTGACTCCTGGTCAGATAAATTAACCCCTTCACCCCGCAGGGCAGCTTCCCGCTGCAGACGGAAGCGGTCTCCGTTTCCACAGGGTTTCAACACGCCGGGGTTCACACCAGTGAGCAGAGGCGTCCCCGCCGCTGCCGGCCAAGCCGTCAGCCGTGTGCGGGGCCCCGCGGACCCGCTGGCCGCGGGGGACTCCTCGGCTGGGGGCGGGACGGAGCGCCAGCGTCCTCGGGCGGCACTGCCCCGCCGAGGGAGCAGCCGGGGCGAGCGGAGCGGCAGCGCCGGACCCCGGCCCTGCAGCCCCGAGGGCGGCGGCAGGCGGGGCCGAGCTCTTCCCCCGGCGGCACAAGACCGGCGACGGGCGCGACCGGCTCGGCAGCGGCGGGGCGGGGCACCCCGCCCCGGCCCTGCCCAGCCGCGGGACGCGGACACCGGCTGGGGAAGGACGGGGGAGCGGCGAGGAGCGCGGCTGCCGCCGTCCCGTGCGAGCCCCGCACCGCCCGCCCCTGCGCTCAGCCTGCCGGAGCTGCCGGTCCCCGCTCTCCTCCTCGCTTTGCCGGTGAGTCAAGGAGGGAACGCGGCCGGCGGGCGCGCCCGGGGCGGGAGCCGGGCAGCGGCGAGCGGGGAAGGGGAAGGAGATGGCGAAGAGAGAGAGCTGGGGCGAGGGGAGAGCGGCGGCACCCTCGCCTCGGGGCGGGAGGGCGGCGGCAGGACGGCCGCGATGCCTCAGCCCTCGCTCACCCCGGCTCGGGCAGGCAGTGACAGCGCGGAGCACAGGGAGGAGGATGGAGGCGGAGAAAACAAAACAAGAACAAAACAACCCACCTACACACTTCGTTTCGAAGAACTCTTCCTAAGCCTTAATTAAGACACTTGGCAAGAGTTGGCTGCTCCAAGTCATCCTAGCTAATAGCCGGCAGGGTTGTTTTCACCCTCAGCAGAGCCCCGAGCGGCAGAGGGGACCGCGGGGTCTGTGCGGAGCAAAGGGCCTCCCATACGAGCAAACTTAATTGTACACAGTCACACAAAGCTGATTACGTTTTTCTCGAGGAAAAAAAAACAAGGTGCAGCAATACAGTATAACAAGCTCAGACAGCTTTCTTCCCCAGAGGACGCTCGTGCTGGTGGCAGACCCACCAGCGACAAAAGGGCGCCCGACAGCCCCCGCTGCTGCAGGGCTCGCGGCGAGGCCTGCCGCCGCACCAGGGAGCGGCGAGGAGCCCCAGCCACTACCTGCCAGCACGAAGATGATGTTCAGGTGGGGGGAAAGGAAGGGAAGGGAGACAGGTGGATAAAGTCCAGATTCTCCATTATACCCAATGGTCACACTGAGTACTTCAGTGAAGAAGGTTAGGGTGAGTTTCTGTCTACCCACAAAATCTTTATGCCCTTATTTTAAGCATCCTTCTTCTGACAAATTATAAGTATTCATGAAAGAGTACATGGCTGAGAAAAGGAAGGAGGGAAGGATTGTTTCCTTGTTTTATGGAAGAAATAGTGGCTTGGCTGAAGAAAGAGGAAGATTTGCTGGAATGTTAACCCTCATCCCTTTCTGAAGACAATCATACTTTTGCAGGTGGGGAACAATCCTGTATATATTAGCTTCCATACAGATCTTGTGGCACTTCTCAAATACATAAAAGTCCACCACATCCTGAAGGGGGACAGTGGGAATGGAGGGTATAGTAGGGACATAACCTTCTCTAAACCTATACCGTGGACAATTCTTGATGTAGCCTTCCCAGCTTTTCCGTTACAGACACTGAGCAGGAATGATGGAGAGGAATCGGGCTTCTTGGATAAGCTTCTTCTAAAATGTTTACTTGCAAGGCGCCAGGCTCTCTAGCTGAAAGAGACCTTTGTGTTCCAGCAGTTCATCTTAGCCATCTGTTTAATTCAGCAAGCAACATTAAAACTGCCTGGAGAAAGGAAGGAGGCTGTTTAAGTTTGAGATAGATATAGATATAAAAAAAAAAAAAGGGAAGACTTTGGACATTCAGTGTGTTATTGCTAAAATATGAAGGATCTCATCACACTCATCACCTTACTACAGTAAGGTTACCAGATGTTTAAAGAGACTGATAATTCACTATATATTCCAAATTAGAGACAAAAAAAATGGTCTTATACATTAACATATCTAAGTGAGCTGAAACCAAATCCTTCAGTAACGGGGTTTACTTTTATTAACAGTACAAGGAGAGAGTAAGTCTTCACATCCACTAGGATTTCTAAATTTGTGCATTTTTGTGATGAAGTCTTTCTTATAGCTTAAAAGCACCAAAAGTTCACTTGGGTTGAAATTCAAGTTCATTTTGGTAAATCCCTGAAAAAATTTCATATTGATCAGCACTTCAGTAGCTTTTGGGGGGCAGGGGGGAGGAAGATTCACAATATTTGTCTGATTTTGACCCTAATGGGTTCAATCTGATTTATAAAATGTTACAAACACTACTCTGTGGTCTCTTTTCTTTCTTAAATAGATCCCAATAAAGTATTAGGAAGACATTTCCTATTATGAATTGCAATATAAGTATGATCATGAACTAGTTTGTTCGTATCCTGACCAGACACTAACTCTGGGGCAAGGGGAGTTCTAAGATTTTTTTCTTCTTTTGAAGAATAGCAATATTTGATTCTTCAATATCTAAACTAAGAGCTAGAGAAAAGAGAGAACATCTTGAAGGATGTGAATCTGAACTTGAGAAATCCATCTTTGTTGAAGCTAAATGACTTTTGTTGTAAAAAAATAAGTTTACTCCACATCTAGCATTTCCTCAGAATTCAGAGAAGTTATTCATAGATGGGTTCATCAGGCTTCACAAGCGGTTAACTTATTCTCTATCAGACAAAGAACCCAGTTCTTTCTATTGGAAACCATTAAACTGCATAGCAAATAGCAGATATAGTATGCAACTGTATAGGGTCTGGCTGAGATGGAGTTAATTTTCCCCATAGCAGCCCTCATTGTGCTGTGCTTTGTATCGGTAGCTAGAAAGGTGCTGATAACACATCGGGCTTGGGCTGCTGCTGAGCAGTGCTCACACAGCATCAAGGCTGTCTCTCCAAGATTCCCCCCCCCACACCAGTAGGCTAGGGGTGGGCAAGATCTTGGGAGGGGACATAGCCAGGACAGCTGACCCAAACCGTCCAAAGGGATATGCCATACCATACGACATCTGCTCAGCAATAAAAGCTAAGAGAAAGGAGGAGGAGGAGGGTGGGCATTCATTATTACGATGTTTGTCTCCTGGAGCAACCGCTACGTGTACGGAAGCCCTACTTCCCGGGAAGTGGCTGGACATTGCCTGCTGATGGGAAGTAGAGAATAAATCTTTTGTTTTCCTTTGCTTCCGCGCACAGCTTTTGCTTTTATTAAACTGCCTTTATCTTGACCCACGAGTTCTTTCCATTTTATTTTCTCCCCTCCCTGTCCTGCTGAGGAAGGGGAGTGATACAGCAGCTTTGGTGGGCACCTGGTGCCCAGCCAAGGTCAACCCACCATAGTCCTTTTTGGTGCCCAACATGGGGCTCGAGACAACGTCAGTTTTGTATTAAGCATGCTATAGCTATAGTACTTATTAAGTGGCAAGCTCCTGTGCGGAGCACAGAGTTTGTTGGCCTGGTGATGTTGTCCTGGTGTAGGAGAAGACAACTTTTGGGTGAGGTGATACTGAAATGTGCCCTGAGGTGGCCGGTCCCTGGCTGGCAGAGTGTGTGGAAGGATTTGGGCAAGTTCCTAGGGTGGTTATGACCTCCCATAGCCTGTGATTTTACACCTGAATTTGCAAATTGACGCGCCGCCTGATAGAAGGGTGCCTTGCCTACCCCAATAAAAACCAGGATCTTCTAGCACTGTACTGGGGCCTGGCCTGTGCCTACTGAGCCACGTTCAGTACTCTCAGAGGACTGTGGTTGCGGTAAGGACCTAAACAACAATGACAGTAATTGCCCCAGTAGTGAAAAAGAAACAGGGACAAGGAAAACAACGGGTCCATATTATCAATCAGCAATGGAGGAGGAAGAGGAGGAAAGGTTTGATCAAGAAGCCAGTCCTTCGACAAAGAAATTGGAGGAAGGAGTGAGAGAATTCAGACAAGAAGCGGAAAGTACCCAGTCCCTGACCTCACCAGAACTTCAAGACATGAAGAAAGATTACAGCCACCAGCCAGGTGAGCGGATTGCTGCTTGGCTGCTCCAGTGCTGGAATAATGGAACCGACAGTCAGCAATTGGAAGGTAAGGGAGCCCAACAGCTGGGATCCCTTGCTAGAAACCATGGAATTGAGAGAGGACTTGGAAAAGAGGCAGCAATTTGCAGTCTCTGGATATGGCTCCTCTCAAGAGTGAGGGTCCCCACAAGAAGATCTTGTGAGGTCCCCAGGAAACTGGACTACCACAGATGAAGGCATTCAGTACCTGAGAGAATTAGCGGTGCTGGAAGTCATCTACAGTGATCTAGACAATGGTGAGGTCTCCAAAGATCCAGAGGATGTCCTATGCACACAGGCCATGTGGAGAAAGGTGATTCAAAGTGTCCCAGTGTCATATTCTAACAGTCTGGCAGCAGTGTATTGCCCGGATACAGATACACCAACTGTGGAGAGTGTGTCTTCTTGGCTCCAAAATTTTGAAGAAAGTCTTTAGAACTCCTTATGCCTATGGGTCAGCACCTTGGCTGTCAGGGGCGCCCCAAGAAATCACTCCTTTCCTGCCCCAGTCAGAGGGAAAGGGAGCCTCAGGCACGTGCCACGTGGCTTACTCTGGTTCTTCCTGCACGACCATGGGGAGGACACAAGCAAGTGGGATGGTGAACCCCCCTTTAAGCTGGAAGCCCGTGAACTGAGAGGGAAGACAGCTGTTAAGAAGGGGCCACCCAAGAAGGCTGTCAGCGTAGTTGCTGTAGAGACACAAGAAGGCAACTGGCGATCTCCCAGTCATCGAAGAACTGAGATCATCTCCCTTGATCCTGATGAGGGGACTTCTGGTCTGGCACTGAAAGGATCAGACAGTGAATACTCTGACCAGGAACAGAGGGTCTCTGCCTTCGGCCATGAGGAAGAAAGGGATGACCGGGTATATTCGACTGTGTGGATTTGATGACCTGTCACATCAGACCCACAGAAGTAAAAAGCTTTGGTAGACGCTGGTGCACAGCGTATACTGGTGCCATCAGGGTATAGGGGCACAGAACCCATCTGGATCTCTGGAGTGACAGGGGGATGCCAAAAATTGTCAGTATTGGGGGCTGAGGTGAGCTGAACAGGGGACAAGTGGGAAAAGCACTCCATTGTGACCGGCCCAGAGGCCCCTTGTATCCTTGGCATAGACTACCTCTGGAGGGGGTACTTCAAGACCCAAAAGGGTACCGATGGGCTTTTGGTGTAGCCAGCGTGAACACAGAGAAGATCAAACAGCTATCTATCCTACCTCCCTCTCAGAAGATCCCTTCGTTGGGGGATTGCTGGGAGTTGAAGAACAGCAGGTGCCAATTGCTACCAGGACAGTGCACAGGCAGCAATATCACACAAACCAAGACTCCCTGGCTCCCATCCATGAGCTGATTCATCAACTGGAGAGCCAAGGAGTGATCAGCAGGACTCACTCACCTTTGAATAGTCCCATATGGCCAGTGCAAAAGTCTGACGGAGGGTGGAGGTTAACAGTAGACTATGATGTCCTGAACGAAGTGATGCCACCACTGAGTGCTGCTGTACCAGACATGTTAGAGCTCCAATATGAACTGGAGTCAAAAGCAGCCAAGTGGTATGCTACAACTGACATTGCCAATGCATTTTTTTCAATCCCTTTGGCAGCAGAGTTCAGGCCACAGTTTGCTTTTGCATGGAAAGATGTCCAGTACACCTGGAATCAACTGCCCCAAGGGTGGAAGCACAGCCCTACCATTTGCCATGGACTAAGCTAAACTGCACTGGAAAAGGGTGATGCCCCTGAACATCTACGATACATCGATGACATCATCGTGTGGGGCAACAAGGCAGAAAAAGTTTTTGAGAAGGGAAAAGAGAGTAATTCAGGTTCTTCTGAAAGCTGGTTTCACCACAAAAAAAAGCAACGTCAAGGAAGCTGCACAGGAGATTCAGTTCTTGGGAATAAAATGGCAGAATGGATGCGGTCAGGTGCCTATGGATGTGGTCAACAAGACAGCAACTATGTCTCCACCAGCTAACAAGAAGGAAACACAAGCTTTCCTACACCTTGTGGGATTTTGGAGAATGCATATTCCAGGTTATAGTCAGCTTGTGAGCCCTCTCTATCGAGTAACGTGAAAGAAGAACTCTTTTGAGTGGGGCCTTGAGCAACAAAAAGCCTTTGAGCATATCAAACAGGAAATAGCTCGTGCGGTAGCTCTTGGGCCCGTCCAGACAGGACCAGCTGTGCAAAATGTACTGTACACTGCAGCTGGGCAGCATGGTCTCACCTGGAGCCTCTGACAGAAAACATCAGGAGAAACCTAAGGTCACCCATTAGGGTTTTGGAGCCAGGGGTATCGAGGACCAGAAGCCCACTACACCCCAACTGAAAAAGAGATACTAGCAGCATATGAGGGGGTTCGAGCTGCTTCAGAAGTTGCTGGTACAGAAGCATATCTCTTCTTGGCACTGCAATTGGCCATGCTATACTGGATGTTCAAAGGAAACATCCCCTCTACACACCACGCAACCAGCGCTATTCGGAGTAAGTGAGTAGCGTTGATCATGTAATGAGCTCGGCTGGGGAAACCCAACTGCCCAGGAATCCTGGAGGAGATCATGGACTGGCCAGAAGGCAGAGATTTTTGGAGCATTAGCTGAAGAGGTGGCTCTTGCCAAAGAAGCACCACCATATAATGAGTTATCAGAAGATGAAAGGCGTTATGCTTTGTTTACAGATGGATCCTGTTGTGTGGTAGGAAACCATTNAACACCATCTTAGGCCTTGAAAGGCAAATTTTGTGGTGACATGGTATCCCAGAAAGAATTGAATCAGACAGTGGGACTCATTTCCAAAATAACCTCATAAACTCCTGGGCAAAGAAACACAGCATTGAGTGGGTATATCTCTTCCCCTATCACCCACAAGACTCTGGAAAGATTGAGAGATGTAATGGACTGCTAAAGACTATGTTGAGAGCATTGGCTGCACCAGTGCTTGCATAGCATCAAGGCTGTCTCTCCAACATTCCCCCCCCACACCAGTAGGCTGGGGGTGGGCAAGATCTTGGGAGGGGACATAGCCAGGACAGCTGACCCAAACCGACCAAAGGGATATTCCATACCATACGACATCTGCTCAGCAATAAAAGCTAAGAGAAAGGAGGAGGAGGAGGGTGGGCATTCATTATTACGATGTTTGTCTCCTGGAGCAACCGTTACGTGTACGGAAGCCCTACTTCCCGGGAAGTGGCTGGACATCGCCTGCTGATGGGAAGTAGAGAATAAATCTTTTGTTTTCCTTTGCTTCCGCGCACAGCTTTTGCTTTTGCTTTTATTAAACTGCCTTTATCTTGACCCACGAGTTCTTTCCATTTTATTTACTCCCCTCCCTGTCCTGCTGAGGAAGGGGAGTGATACAGCAGCTTTGGTGGGCACCTGGCATCCAGCCAAGGTCAACCCACCGCATCAACCTCAACATTTAAAGGACTAACACCTCTTGTTTACATACATTATTTTTTGGCTAGTGATTCTCCAGTGATGACTCACTGAGTCACTTGGAAAGAAACAGACAGATCTCAATATTTGAATGACTTGTTGAGCTACATTTTAAAGTTAACTGCATTTCTGATGCAGAAAGATTAAAACCAGCTAGTTTTACAGTTCGTCAAGGGTTGGAGTAAGTGGTAACACAAGGTGGAATCCAAAAAACTCTAAAGATTTTTTGCTGCCCCTGTATGAAAGATGTCCTGTTTTAGTGAGTTGGATTAATTCCAATAACAGAATAGATCCCCAGTGAAAGGCACCACTGTGGCTACTGTGGTACCTTTAAAGGTACCACAACACTAGAAAATTCCTTTCATTTGTAAGAGATTTTACAGCTAGTGGTTTTGTTTACTACATCAAAGCACACAGGAGTTTTCATCTATTACAACAGTTATTAAATAAGTCTAACACCTATAGCAAAAGTCTCTTTTTACAGATAGGTAATGGAATAGAGAAAATAAGACTTCTCCAGCCACCCTCCGCTCCAGGTCTGTGTTCCTCAGCATTGATTAGAGCTGTCAGTGTTATATATTCATTAACATCAATCTTAAAAAAAAAAAACAAAACCCAAACAAAACCAAAAACCAAAAACAAACCCATCAACTTTCAAGTGGCTAGGACTACACAATTTTGCTGAGGATTCTGTAGATGGGCTTCATTTTAAACTTTAATACATCAAAGAGAAAAAGTTTAGCTGCTTTCTTAGGATGAATAGATTCCAATAATAATCTAGCTGTATATAGCCAGATATAGACTGCTACTAGATCAGATGAGATTTTTAGGCTGCCTGTTGGATATTTGTTCATGTACTTAATTCACTGAGTCAAAGGACGTGGATCTACTATGATCCATGTATTAGAAGAAATTCAAGTTGATTATAACATTCAATGTAACTTGATCACTTTAATTTTTATATGCTACTCCTGGAATTCACTACTCCATTTGTGGCAAACAAAACCAAAAACCTTTCAGTTAAATAGCTACAGTTTCCATTTGTTTGTTTTTCCTGTTCCTAAATTGTTTTCAGAATGTTCCTAAACAAACAGCACAGAAGCTGCTGCATTCATTGGTTCTGCTGACAAGTAACGAGCCTGCAACTGTATTCCTGTAAATTAAGACTCTCTAGATTATGAACCGCATCCAGACATTTTTTTTCTTCTTAAATAATAAGTAGTGTTTGCCTAGCCAAGGTTCTGTCAGTAGCTGAATGCCAGAGGATATTTAATAATTTTTCCTCATTCTATTCCTGTAGCTCTCATATTAATCATACAGGCCAGCTATTAAGTTCCCCTCCCCTCAGAAGAAAGGGCCAAGGGAGCACCAGGAAAAACGTGGTAAAGCTCAGGGAAGCTGAAGTAGAGGACTGAAAAAGGAGACCATCACAGCTTTGGCATAAAGCAGGATGTATTGAAATGCACAGGAAAATACACTTTCTTATACTCTTCCTTTGCTTTCCATGCCTGCTTTCAACTACTGATTTATGTCTCCAGGATTACAAAACACGGTTGAATACACATCAGTATTGGAACAATGAAAATTCAAATAAGCAGAATGTGATTTGGTGTATACAAACTCCTGTGTGTAGAGATATTGAAGACATAGATGCTCTGTCCTTAATTATGTATGGAAAAATAATGCTCTCAAAGAATCAATTCTCTAAAAAAAATAATGTTAAGAACCCAGAACAATGTCATGAATTAGAAGATACTGTGTAAGCCTGGAGAACTCTGTAATTCACTTAGGCTTTAAACACTATTTGTGAGTTCTAAAGAGAAACAGAAAAGAGATGACATGCAGTGAAATCAGGACCATAAATCTTGAACAATCTTGAAGGGATTTATGCATGAACAGTATGTGAAATCTGAGTTTATTACTGATAAATTTTATAGATAAGAGCATACCGAGAGTAAGATTGCATGCCACAAATGGTAACAATTCTTTAAAGAAGAAAATATTATTAAAAATATCTTTCCCCTACACTGCTACTCACTAACCTTTGACTAGTTATATATGGTTTAGGAGAGTGTTTCAACTCCTAACCACTCTATACCAAACCAAACTTCACAGGACTGAATTAGCTTTTGGTGTTTAGTTTCCTATCTTGCCATGGCCTCTTCATATTTAGAGTAAAGTATTACTTAGCATTAAATTGTATGCTCATCTATGCAAATTAATTAGGACATGCATCAGTTTTATGCTCAACAATTAAATGCTACTATTGCCAGTATTTTCTGTTCACACAAGGATTTATCTACATAGGAAAGCATTTTAGACACACATTAAGCTTCACTTCTTGGGTGAAGTAAAGGTAACTGTCTTTTTTTAGCAAATACTTGATATTTTGCTGTATATTGCATATTATTAGTTATGTGAACACTTCCTTAAACTAACACATTGTATTTGGGATTCAATTTCCATTTTTGACAGATTGCCACTGCTCCAAGAATATGCCTTCCGATTGTCACTTCCTTAGGGTTAGTGGGGGTTTTTTTGTATACTGTAAACAACCTAGCATATACCTCTGGGTTCACATATTCTCAACATCGTATATGAACCATACGGTAAAAGTTATAGTTGTTGTCATCTAGGGAGATCAAATAATCAACTTCATTTAAAAAAAAAAAAATGCAGAACACAGAGAAACAGGAACACATAGCAAGTATCAAAACAAGAATGAAGTTTTCCCCAGGACAGACCCCTGTCTCAAGGAAAAGAGCTTTGATGGTGCTCTGGTTACACTAATGACAGCAAGAACAATCAGTCTTCACTCCAGAACTGGCTATTATGGTGTGAGTCTAAGTTTTGAAACCAAACTCTTCTGTTTGGCAGTGCCCAAGAACAGAAACGTAAGATTGGATGGAAGGATGCAAAGTCAGTATCAGCTTAAGTTAAATAACTGGGTTAGATTAGATTTGTTTCAGAATATTTCTTTTACAAGATGTTTCTCCACATAGACAAGTCATCAGCAAGTAGTAAATCATGCTTTTCATGCCAAATGGCTTCAAATCAGTATCCCTGTGTAGGCACAACTGAAGTAATAAACATCTCAAATTTTCAATTGCTTGAGAGTGAAGCTGCATTTGTACCATGAAGTCATAAACTTGTATATTTTACAGAAATAATTTGCTTTTGGCAGGTTATAATAGTTTGTCTAGTTCCCCTGCAGTGATGCATATTCATAATAACGTATAACAACTTCTCGGTTAAGTTGGAAAGTGACTGACCACACTGCCACAGAAGTACCCTAGTTAACTTTGGGACTAACTGAATTCCTCCCATGTATGAGCAGCACAGCATGCTATTTTGAAGTGGAAAGAGTATAAGATCAGCAAAGGTACACTCCTATAGTATCCCAGACAGAACTCTCTACACAGGCTTTTTGGGTTGTTTTGTGTTTTTTCTTTTTAATGGCAAAATTTTATATTAATGATACAACAGTAATTTTAAATGACCCCAAGAAATTTGTCAGTGGTAAAGTGAGCATGTTTGTCCTCACTGCACAAAATTAAAAGCTGAGTTTTCCCTCCCTGCCCCTCCTCCAGAAATCCAACACCACCACATACACTTAGTACTTACCCAAGGATCTCAGACTGCAAAGCAAGAGGAAGATTAAAGATCGGATCCAGTATGGTATTCTTAATCCAATGAAGAGAACAGCACATCAGTAAGGGGGAGGTGGGGGGGGAAGGTCAGAACACCAGAGGAGACAGTTATTTCTGAGACAAGTCTTTTCCCAAGCAGACACAGTACAGCATCTTAATCAAGATTTGAGCTCAGACAGTGCAGTGGTGACTCAGATTCAAGTACTGAATTTCCTCACAAAGTTCAGTGCTTGTTATAAAAAGCTAAGGACTCAGGATGCATGTATGCAAATAAGAAGGATAGCATGACTGTATGTAATGATTTGTGTTATTCATGCTAAAACTTTATTTCAGAAGGCTGTGGAGATCTAAATGTTTTGCTGGCAGATAGCTAAGACGAAATAATTTCACTCCTATCAAAGCCAGGACCCCCAGCCAAATAAAAGCATAAAGATTCGCAATCAGAAATATCTGTGTTGACAGCAGCATGTAGCCTGCCAATTTGATTGATGCATGTGGCTGTAGAAGGAACTGCTGTGATTCTATAAAAACTAAAACCTGAAAATATCAAGTATAATCAAGTCAAGCATTATCTACAAGCCCCAAGCTGAACTTCCACTTATATTTTCAAATCTTTCAGCCTGCCCAAACATTTTATTGCTCTTTGAAATATGCTTCACTTAAGGAAACTGGATGTATTATTTCCTCAATTAAATAAAAGCAGTATTATTTATTTGCAATCCTGACAACCTGTGCCCTAATATCCAGATATACAAATAAAAAATAGCAATAGCACAGTAGAATCACTGGACTAAAAAGAAAATATCCTTACATAAGCAAGTTACAAATTCAGTATATCATACAGTTGTAATCATAAATACTTGTTTTCTCCTTGAAAGACTTCACAAAGCTACTTAAAAACTTCAAGTTCCCTTCACAATAGGCTCTACATTCTTTCTTTTTGTTGTTCATAAAGTCTGCTTGCTACCCTCAGAACATCACTATCCAAGTTAGAGTAATAAGGATAAATCTGACGTCACAGACCAGACCGCAGCTGAGCAATATAGCTCCTGCATAGAAGGGCAGAAGTGATGACCTAGCTCTAGTCCCTTTGCAATACTGCATTAAGTGCTCCCCCACTCCCTGCTCTAAGCGCGAGAGGACCATTCACAGTGTACTACATTCAGAACAAATGGACAAATGAATTCAAGGAGCCTTCAGTTAAAGTAGTTTAAAATGAATTGTCATGTGCATTCCTAGAGATAATTGAATAAATATGTCTTCGGAGTGTGGATTTAACTGCGTTACTCCTTCTATTCTGCTTTGTTCTTGCTCTGAAACCATATAGCCTATTCATTATATTGTTTAGACAAGTGACTGAACCGGAAGGGGGAAAAGTGCAGTAATTATAGCATTGGCCCATCCACTCTCTTTGGAAGTGAAAGCATGGAGAAGGCTTCAGAAACAGCCTGCCTGCCTTTTACTCTCTCTAGGAACAGTACCTTTGCCAGTCATCGCTGGCACACTAAAGGCCTGCACCATTTCCCAGGGTGTCCAACTCCTGAAATCAGTATGCGGATCACAGATCCAATAACTCAGACTGCAGTTTTTGCTCTGCATTCTAGTCTGTAAAGTAGACTTCAGCACATCTGCGATATAGTGTCCATCTGCTACATTAGTTCTGACCTCATTTTTCCTCAAGACAGCATTTACATCAAGAACCACTGAAAATTCTCTGCCACCAAATGCATGCAATACAAGTTTATGTAAAACTAGAGAGCCAGATGTCCAAATCTGTTGGTTAAGAGTTTCTTCACACAAAGGAGGAGTCATAATATAAACATGGAATGAAAGTATTTGCAAGTCAGGTTGCGTTGTTTGCTCACATAGTAAAAGATTCATTTATAATTCTCACTGTCCTTAAAATAGGTACATGGGGGGGAAGAGGACAATTTAGGAGGATTGACAAAATTTGACTAGTCAGACACTAAAGCTTCAGATTATGTAGTCTTTTCATTTCAGACTAACTAGAAGAGACAACTCAAGCATAGATGTAATCCACTCTTTCCTTTGATAGTGGTAGACACTTTTCTGAAAGAAAAGCTGGTCCCTTCTGGGCTGAGACACTGGGTCACTTGAATGGGAACAGCAGGCAGGTTATCAAGTTTTTTCATTTACTATTTATCAAAAATATTCCTTGAACATTGGCAGGCATTGCCTAGGGATTGTTTTCTTACAGAGAAATTAATAAGTCCTTGAGAGGAAAATTAATAAAAAATCTAGTGTGTTAACACTTTCAACACCTAAAGAATAATAATAATTAAAAAAATCCCTAGTCACTAGACAACACAGTCAACACCGGTCATCTGAAATAAAATCTTACCTTCTGCCTTGAACTTAGTCTGATGAACAAGAATTTTGTTCTAGCCTAGCCTTTTCCTCTTGTAGCTGTAGTTTCTTTAAAACCTATCATAAGAGACATGCTGGCATCTGTTTCTAGAAACTTACTCCCACTTAGTCAGGACTTAATAGGTTGCACCTGCACTAATGAGTCAGTAAGGCATCCACTTAGCATCTCCCAGTAGATTCTTGTTCCTTGGAAGAATTATCACTGTGATACAATAACAAACAAATCAGAATTGCTGATTTTCTGTGTAGAAAAAGCTCTTTACAGACACTAAAAACTAAAGAAGGCATCTCATGGTGAGGTCAGGGTTTAGAAATTCCAAAGAGCTATCCAAAATTTTAGGCTGATTGTTTTCTTTAAAACCTGTTCTGTATTAGTGAGCTTTGGCTCACTGTAATGAGAGTTAAACCGTCCAAATATTAGAACACATTTATTCAGTATTATTACAGTGCCTCTATTGGAAACTGAGTTACAGATGAGGAATTAAACCAGTAGCCCCTCAACAGCCCCACAAATGGTCTACAACCACTACAAAATGGTGTGTGCCTCAATGAAGAGCAAGGAGCTGCTATTGCAAATCACAGATCTGCTATCTGTGATCACTAACTGCTGATGATCATTAACTGCTGACGATATCTGGGGCCATCACTACTAATGATGATGGTAGGAAGTTTAAGGAAAAAGTTTGTAGATTACAATCTTCCCTAGAGCACAGAAGAGGTGATCAGTGAATTTCATAATATGGAGCAAGGCTTATTATTTTCTGTTTATCTTCCATTGGACAAAGTTGTGTAGCAAAATGTGCTAATTCTAGCAAAGAGTGGTAATCATGTAGCACGTCAACATAAGCTTAGTGATAGATGGCAAGACCGTGCTATAAGGGCCAGCGCTCCAAATACAGAGCGGTATTAGAGGGCGCTGATCAATCACATAACCTTTCTGCAACTAAATGCAACTTCTCTGCATGCTATTTTGTGTCACCTTTACTTCTTAGGAGAAGCCTACTGCTTTCTCTTGTACCGTTCTGTTGGCCTGTGTAGGAGAGGGAGATGTAGGCCCTCTGCAACTTACTCCTGATCAAGAGAGCGTGGACACT
This sequence comes from Pelecanoides urinatrix, assembly GCA_013400755.1. Classification (NCBI taxonomy): domain Eukaryota; kingdom Metazoa; phylum Chordata; class Aves; order Procellariiformes; family Procellariidae; genus Pelecanoides; species Pelecanoides urinatrix. The sequence goes on along the minus strand of VZTQ01013776.1, from coordinate 4,873 downwards.
GATGGGTGCAAGATGCACAGACTCCTCTGTTGGAAGCCTTCTTCAGGCCCTTAGAAGATTCAAGAAAGCCACCAAATTCTCTTTCCTGTACACACATAAGTGGGATTGCAGTATGTCTGATATGCTGCTAAATGCCTGTCATAACTTACTGTTAAGGAGAATTCTGCATGATCTGAAAGACCTCAGGCAGAAACAGCAGCAGCACATGGTGTCACGTGCTAGGGAATGAAGAGACAGGTGCAAAGACTAGGTCATACAAAGGCAACATTGCATTTCTGCTCTATTCCAAGCATTTTGTGGCCAACTCATCCCTTTGTACATCTTTTTAACGGATTCAGTGGTACGATTTGGCTTCAAATAAAACTAGATAGGTAGGACGTATGTACTGGGTACACAACTTTCATGCTGAAGGTATGGAGACCCTTTTCCAGTTACCTCTCAGAGTGGCTTCTTTTCTCATTAACACACTCCAAAATGTAAATTACCCAGAGCCTTACAATACTATCTTTGGTGGGAGAATACTCACAACGTCAGGGTTGTAAAAGATCATATGTGAAAACCAGAAACTGTTCAATAGGGAAAATGCAGTGTTACTGTAAAGCTTCAATATCTGACTCCAGCCTCAAGATCTATTCACTCTAGACTAGGGCAAATGGTTCTTGCAAGCCTGTTGCAGTGATTAATACTGTAGATGTTTGTCACTGGGTATAGTCCCACTCCAGCCACATTAGACCCTATCATGTAAGTGGACTTGTTACAAAGGAAGATGTCACAAGGTCAAAGCCAGACTAAGTTGCTTGCACTGCATTAAAGTTAAAAAAAAAAAAAAAATTCTAAATCAACATTGCTTGTCTAGGGTGTCTGAATGCATACAGACCCAAAGTCTAGACAGAAAAAACCAGTAGAGTAGTTAGGACACTGGAGAGTAAGGGAGCCTTGGCTGGTTTTAGATCTAACATTACTGGATGATGTTTAGCAGATCACTTTGACCTGTTCCTCAATTTCACTTTAAAATTTAATAGTACATGGCCAGCTGTCTATAAAGCAGAGAACATAAAATCCATCAGGGACTATGAACTGCTTAGATGACATTGTCATGAAAATTACATTATAAGACTCCATTATAAATATGGAGTGCCTGTTAGCATGTGTATTTTTAAAAGAGCAAATGCATTACCCTGAATTTTTTATGTTCTTAGCATTCTCAAATTATTTGTATCTCCTGACATCATTCTTGGATTTTTATAGCCTGTATAAGCTCTTCCAAAACAGAAAAGTAATCAAGCTTTGTCATTTAATAAAAGACATTTTAATAAAAGTGGAGCATGAGTTGAAAAACTAGACGTTTGTGCCGCCTTTGGAGCAGAAGTACTCCTAAATCCAGATCAAGCTCTGCAGGCTGCTTCCTAAATCCTACCCTATCTCACCGCAGCAGTGCTAAAGAGAAAGGCTGGGAAGCAGTCGATAGCATTTATTGTATCCTGCTCTATGTTTTATTCCATATGCAGTTCATAAATAACCGATGAGAGCTGTCTAACCAGGTACCTTTCTTTGCTGTTATTCTTTCTGTTGAAGACTCAGTTAAAGTTGCCTGCTCTCCCTTTATTTTGCCATAAATTTAAATGAAGATCAGTCATTTCTTTATGAGGTCTCTTAAGCAATTGACATCAACTTCTTGACTAGACCATGCCCCATGCCCCATATATTTAACTGCAGCAGAGAGGTTACAGTGTATAGCTGTGGAAAGAAAGACAATGACAGAGTGGGATATAACCATTTCCTGTCACCAGATGTGTTGGTTTAAGATCCGTGGAGTAAATTCTGTTCTCGTTCTCAAACAGGAGATGCTTGAGGCCTCTCTGATCTTCTGACATCTGTGACTAGCTGTCACCGAAGAACTATACATGACAGAACCTGAAGGCTGTACAGAATACAGAATTACAGAATACAGCTCTTGAGCTCATGCTGCACAGTGTATGTATTTCCTCTGCCTAAGGATGCTACTGCTACCAAGCATACATCTTCTTTCATAATACCAGGCACTTGTAAGTAAAGCTTCTTTAAGAAAGAATTTGACTTCTTGTAAGAAAGCACACAAACATTTTAGCTTCAACTCGGATTACCAGAATAAGAAAGAGATAAAGTTAGCATGAAAACAGTATTGAATAATCTATTGCATTGTATTGTTTTGACCATGTTTAGAATAGCAAGGATGAGAAATCCCATACATACTTTCAGTGTTAGTTGTGTAGATACTTTGAGCTAATATGTCTACAGTCTCAATTCCCTTCCTTATTGCTTTAAGAGATTTACCAGAACATAAACTCAGACAAGCACTATAAGAGAAAAATGGCAGAAATATATATCACCCTCACAGACATTTTTCTTATATATCCTGGAGATACAATTGGTCAACTGACCATATGCTCCACGACTTAAAATATTTTAATCATTTTTTGGACTTTAGATCAACTCATGAAGTTAGCGGTTGGGAAGTAGAAGATACCAAAGGCATAGAGAATTTCTAGATAATGGAATAGCGTATCTTCTCAATTTTGAAAAGGTGCTTTTCTTACCTCTACGTTCCCTCCCTTCCTTTCCCTTCTATCCTTTCCCCTTTTATTGCCAATATTTGAGTTACTATGCTTGTGTTAAAAAATGGAAGAAATAACACATTTTATAATTAACGCCTATGATCTCAATATATAAGCTCTACATTCACAAGTGAAGCATGCATCTATAGTTGTTTCCCGATACAGATCAAGTCACCATAAAGCTACACACCACTGTGTCTGTACAAATGAAATCTGCCACTCTTTGAAAACACCTGCAAAATAGTATGTAGAAATGAATGTGACTAGAAAACAAGCCTAATTGGGCAAATGCGGCCCACTGTAAATAGGTTTTGTATATGTCATGGTGAGTGTTTAGTAGGTTGTCCTTTTGTTCTTGTAACTGCAGTGCATGTACTGAAATTCCTAGGCACTCTAATCATGGGGATATAGAAGATTTTAATGAATTTTCATTCTGAAGGCTCTACACATGGCTCATGCCGAAGTTCTAAGCAAATAAAGATAGTTCATTTATTAAAGCTTAATTATTAAAAAAATTTCTTAGGCATAAAGGAAAGGTTTGCTATGTGTTCAGTCTCAGCTTCTCTTATTTCCAGTTTACTTTCCACTTTAATGCAGCAAACAGCAACAGCAAGCACGCAGGAGTGACGTGGCTTCTCCAAGTTATGGGAGAACAGTTCTTGCATGTGTTTCTTAGGCACCTGAACGACTTGTAAACTTCATCCTAAAAGACTCTATATTTATATACATTTGAGAGGTTGCAAGATGCTTATTAATCCTGAAAAATCCTATTATTTTCCCTGAACTTTTAGTAGTTTGTATTTGAAATAAAACAGGGCTGCCATCTTTAAATGTTTGAAATCTATGTAAGCTTAAATTGGGTAGGAAGAGATTACTCATTACCAGTAATTTGAATGACTGCCTACCAGTGAAAACATAGGCACTGCCTGCAACCTTAGGAGTTATTTGAGACTGTATCGGCTAAAGGTGTATGCTGGCTGGAGTCTTTTTATTGTTTGGAATACTTGTCACTTGACATCATATGATGCCTCTGCCGAGGCGAGCAGCTCCGGTGCAGTGGAGCACTCTAGCGCAGTGCACAGAGGGGTTTCCTGAACCGGGGGAACCTCAGGGGAGCCGAGAGAGCCGCCGGGATCCCGCAGCTCGCGCCACAGCGGCTGACGAGACCTGGCCGGGGCCAGGAGCAATGGCTGCCAAGCCCCCCCCAGGTATTACAGAAGCCCTTAGGCTCTAGCGAGCAGGAGCGCTGCCAACAGGGAGGGCAAGCAGGGCGCGGGGTGGCAGTTCGCATGGAAGGGCATGCGGGAAGGGCGCTGAAGCTCTGCCAGCTCGAGCAGGGAGCACTGGTATCCACCCGGCAGAAAGTCATGGCCTCTCTAAGCCCTGCACCCACCACGACTGCCACAGCTGCCCAGAGCGAGCTCCGGTGGGAAGACGCTGCTGCCCAGGTGCCGGGTTGCGGGCTGTGCCTGCTCTTAGGCCAGTACGGGACACCTCTGGGAGGTGCGCCCAGGTGAAGGAGCTCCTCCGCTCAGACAGCGAGCTCCGGGAGGAGGAGAGTAGGTTGAGGAGTATCAGGGAGAGAGAGAGGCTGCTGGAATGGCACCCTACCTTCCCTGGACAGGCCCAACAGGCAGACAGGACGCATGACACGGAGGATTCCCGATCCTCTCTCCACCTGGCTGAACACAGGGACTTCAGGGATAGGGGGAAATGGCGCAGCAGGCGCGTCTCCTCCGTGACCACCCCACCTCCCCAGGTGCCCCTGCATAATAGGGATGAGGCTCTGCAAGTGGAACCGAACAATAACCGATGGTTCATCGAGCTTGGAGGTGTGGCCGAGGTTAAGTCGGCCTACGCCCTACGTCAAAACTGCTTCCATAAATAAATTAAAAAAGACGGGACATTGTCATAGGAGACTCCTGTCCGAAGGGACCAGAAGGCCCGATATGCAGACCGGACCCGCTTCTTAGGGAGGTCTGCTGCCTCCCTGGGGCCCGGGTTAAAGATGTGAAGAGAAAAGTTCCTACCCTGGTCGGCCCTCAGATTATTATCCATTATTGATTTTTCAGGTAGGCAGCAATGAAGATGCAACTAGAAGTCTGAGGGGAATCAAGAGAGACTTCAGGGATGACTGGTTAAGGGATCAGGAGCACAAGCAGTGTTCTCCTCTATCCTTCCAGTTGCAGCGAATGATGAGGGAAGAAACAGGAAGAGCCAGCAGATCAATACCTGGCTCTGAGCCTGGGGTCACCGACAGAATTTTGGGTTTTTTGATC
>VZTQ01013775.1:0-31120 GCA_013400755.1 Pelecanoides urinatrix | reverse complement strand
GGGCCCGGGCTGGTGCTGCCGGGGTCCCGCAAACCCGGCTGGGGCCCTGGATCGTGCTGCCGGGGCCCCGGGACCCCGGCTGGCACCGGGGTTGGTGCTACCGGGGCCCCACGACACCGGCCGAGGCCAGGGCTCAGTGCTGCCGGGGACCCAGGACCTTGGCTGGGGCCCGGGATGTTACTGCCGGGACCCCGGGACCTCGGCCGGAGCCAGAGTTGGTGGTGCCGGGGCTCAGCGACCCGGGACGGGGCCAGGGCTGGTGCTGCCAGGGCCCTGGGACCCCGGCCGGTGCCCAGGATGTTACCGCTGGGGCCCGGGGACTCTGGCTGGGGCCCTGGGTCGTGCTGCCGCGGTCCCGGGACACCGGCCAGGGTCAGGGATGTTGCTGCCGGGGCCTAGGGACCCCGGCCAAGGACAGGGCTCGTGCTGCCGGGGTCCCGGGGCCCCGGGCTGGTGCTGCCACGGCCCTGGAACTCCGGCTGGGGCCCTGGATCGTGCTGCCGGGGTCCCGGGACCGCAGTGCGGTCCGGGGCTGGTTCTGCTGGGGTCCCGGGACCCCGGCCAGGGCCCGGGCTGTTACTGCCGGAGCCCCCAGACACTGGCTGGGGCCCTGGATTGTGCTGCTGGGGTCCCGGGACCCTGGCCAGGGCCAGGAACGTTGCTGCTTGGGTGCGGGGACCCAGGTCGGGAATGGGGCTCATGCTGCCTGGGCCTCAGGACCCCGGCCAGGGCCCAGGATGTTACTGCTGGGTTCTGGGGACTCCGGCTGGGGCCCCGGGACCCTGGCTGGGGCCATGGATAGTGGTGCCTGGGCCCCAGGACCCCGGCCGGAGTGGGGGCTGATGCTGCTGGGGTCCCGGGACCACAGTCGGTGCCCGGGCTGGTGTTGANCAATATTATTATATTACATTACAGTTAATAATTTTAAAATATGTCTTTAATTTTTATATATTTATATTATATACTTTATTTTTATTTTTGAGTTTCTTATCTTTATTATTACTTTATCTTTATGGTCCTGCAGTGCTTGTGGGTCTGTCTCAAATACGTGCTCCAGAAGGCCTCAAAGGCAGCATGGTCCAGCAGGGCCTCCACCCTCTCATGTAGCTGGGTCCATTCCTGAAGAAATTCTACCTCACCATTGCTGTCTGCTCTCCCCTAAAAGCTCTGCAGTACCTCAGAGATGCACAGGAAGAAATTTTTTACGCTGAGGGTGGTGAAACCCTGGCACAGGCTGCCCAGAGAGGTGGTAGATGCCCCATCCCTGGGAACGTTCCAGGTCAGGTTGGACGGGGCTCTGAGCAACCTGATCTGGTTGAAGATGTCCCTGCACATGGCAGGGGGGTTGGACTAGATGAGCTTTAAAGGTCCCTTCCAACCCAAATCATTCTATGATTCTATGATCTGAGACTATTACAGCTGGACCGACAATATATGAGAGTAAGAAATAGGCAGAGGTTAAAATACGGCTCCTTTGCATTCACACACGGGCTGCATTGCTGTCTGAAAGCAGAGCGCAAGGCACCAGGGAATCCGCCGTGGGCATCATCTCCGTCCTGCTGTTTCATTGTTTGGTCACGGTGTTCGGTGGTCTGGCCTTCCCTTTCCCAATGGTACTGACTTGCCTTTCAAGATCGTTGTGTTTTTACTCTTATGAAGTCTAAAACCCCTTCCATTTCCAGGGGATCCAAACCCACACTCTGTACCTNTCAGGTAGTTGTAGAGCGCAATCTCGTGACCTTGAAGGGAAGCAAGTTAAATGAAAGGTTAAATGAACCGTAAGAGATCAGCTTGCATATCTGAAGGACAATCATGAATAGCTCTAAGGGTTGAAGGTCACACTGCAAAGGGGAAAAAACCTGTTTCTAGCTTGGTTTGTATCAGAATTGCTTGTTTCAGAGACATTCCTTTCTGTGCCACTTACCATCAGTCCGTGATGAGCTGTTGGGGTCCGGGTGTGAGAAGTGGTGTCTGGGAAACTGGACAAGCAAATGTATTAGTGAAGTCATCACCTGAAAGTTCCCCCCCACTTTGAGACACAGATTTTGTGGGTACAGGGACTTCAAAGGCTAGGGGGAAGGATAGATTTTGTACACGTTTATGCTGCTGCATGCTCTGCCCTGCACAACATAGCTGTGAAGGTGCATCCGTGTTGCCCTTCTGATGGATCAAAAGTGGCAGGAACGAAGCCTGAGTTTGTGCCTTTTCTTTTCCAGACCAAAATGACACCACTTGTTGAAAGAGGTGGAGAGAAAATATGTGGTTTTATCTGTGGAAAGCCTCGATTCAGTAAAGAAGTTCTGCCAAGACAAAAAAAAAATGTCCCTGCTGGGTGCCAGCTCGCAGGAGAGGCAGGACGAGCGGCAGGTGAGGGGAGCAGCCCCGTGAGCTGGGGCAGACTTGGGGGGGTCTCAGCTGAAAATAGAGATTTGTTTTGATGGGCCCCAAGCAGCAAAAGGCTGGGACCAAAATAAAACCCCCACGTATCAGACCTTACATGGAGTTTGAGGCCTGAATGAAAAGGAAAATCATCTTTCTGGGCTATTAAGAGAACTTTGAACAAATTAAGCAAGGATCAAACCCTCTCAATTTTGGAAATGACTTGCAAGAAAATGATCTGTTACGACAGGGAAGTTTTAGATGTCCTTAAATTAGGCTTGCGTAAATAGTCCTCCAAAGAGGCAGATGTTCGGTATGAATTACAGTGGCCACAAAGCACTGAGGACAGGACACTTGACTGGTAATGTGCTTTGGAAGACCTCAGCCATAAATTTGTTTAAAAATAATGCCTTTGCGTCCTCCAGCCAAAAAAATATTAAAAAAAGCACTGATGGTTCAGGCAGAAGCAGCTGGAGTGGTCTGCCGTGCTTTCTGCCTGAGTAACTGACTGAATGTACGTGAGTTTGTGCTTGTAGTCTTGTGGGTTACGTCCTGCCTAGTCCTGGAGAAGGTCGTCCGTGGGCTGGGTGTCCTTGCACTGTTACAAATAACTGTGTGTTGCAGGTGAACCTAGGAGCTTGCTCCACCGACGTGCAGGCCTTCTTGCTGGAAAGACCTCATTGCTCTGACTTTTTGTTATCGTTCGTTGACTTCCAGGAGTTTAATTTTGTGACAGGAACCCTAGACCCAAATGGATGTAAAGGCAGTACCCTGACAAATGCTTTTCGTGGAAGGAGGGGCTGAGCGGGGCAGGGAGGTCTGGCACCCCGTGCGCGTGGGTGTCTCTGAATTCTTCCATTCCCCGTGGTGGCCTCTTCGAAGGGCATCACCCCCACGTCGTGTGGCTGTGGTGCCCTGTCAGCTATACTTTCAAGGAGCAATAAGCCTTGTCCAGTGATTACAATTAAATTAAGAGAGAGTTTAGGTGCAGGACCTTTAAATGCATTTTGATGCTCGCCAGCTCTGTTACTGCAACATGGATGTTACTGCAGCTGTTAGAAATGAATCGACAGGCCTTACCCTTGCTTTTACCCTTCCTGATTTTGGTAAGGACGTGTGAAGGTGTTGGGTGCACAACTGTGGCTGAAAAACCTGGGGACAGTTGCACTGGACTGAGACTATCTTTATTAGAGTTTATGATTTTTATTGTTTTTATCTTTATATATTTTGTATCTTTATATATGACCTATTTATATTATACCTTATATTTGTATATACTTGAAACTATATCAATATTATTATATTACATTACAGTTAATAATTTTAAAATATGTCTTTAATTTTTATATATTTATATTATATACTTTATTTTTATTTTTGAGTTTCTTATCTTTATTATTACTTTATCTTTATGGTCCTGCAGTGCTTGTGGGTCTGTCTCAAATACGTGCTCCAGAAGGCCTCAAAGGCAGCATGGTCCAGCAGGGCCTCCACCCTCTCATGTAGCTGGGTCCATTCCTGAAGAAATTCTACCTCACCATTGCTGTCTGCTCTCCCCTAAAAGCTCTGCAGTACCTCAGAGATGCACAGGAAGAAATTTTTTACGCTGAGGGTGGTGAAACCCTGGCACAGGCTGCCCAGAGAGGTGGTAGATGCCCCATCCCTGGGAACGTTCCAGGTCAGGTTGGACGGGGCTCTGAGCAACCTGATCTGGTTGAAGATGTCCCTGCACATGGCAGGGGGGTTGGACTAGATGAGCTTTAAAGGTCCCTTCCAACCCAAATCATTCTATGATTCTATGATCTGAGACTATTACAGCTGGACTGACAATATATGAGAGTAAGAAATAGGCAGAGGTTAAAATACGGCTCCTTTGCATTCACACACGGGCTGCATTGCTGTCTGAAAGCAGAGCGCAAGGCACCAGGGAATCCGCCGTGGGCATCATCTCCGTCCTGCTGTTTCATTGTTTGGTCACGGTGTTCGGTGGTCTGGCCTTCCCTTTCCCAATGGTACTGACTTGCCTTTCAAGATCGTTGTGTTTTTACTCTTATGAAGTCTAAAACCCCTTCCATTTCCAGGGGATCCAAACCCACACTCTGTACCTACTTTTTTTTTTCTTTTTAAAGTCCAGGTGCCGTAGCTGAAGCAAAACAAAAAAAAAAGCAGATCACTGAGTTGAATTTTAAATATTGATTCACTTTCTGTATTTTAACTAGATTGAAGACAGGCACTTGCCTATATAAAGGACTTCTTTGGCATGAAGAAACTCAAGTGTTAGCCCAAGGAGCTGTTTCCAGGAGGTGAACCGCACTGGAGGTTCTTGCTTAGGTAAGTCTAAACTCTACACGGTGTGAAGTTTATCAACCCGGCTGTGATACTGAAACTAGGAAAACTTATGGGTGTCAATTTTCCTTGGCAGTACCTTGGTTCTTTAACACCCTGTTAGCAAGGCCCAAGTTCATACCTGGCTGAAACTACCACTTTAATAAAGGCAGCAACAGAAGCAAAGTTAAATCTTAGAGAGGTCCATGCATGAACGAATACCAAAATAGAAATAAAAATGCTAAGCTCAAGCGTACTGTTGCAGGACTCGACAAGCCAAACTCACGGACTTCACAGGACACCTTCGCCCGACGGCCTGCTGCTGTGCGAGCCGGCAGCGAGAATATCTGCTGCTGAAGGCAGAAGGGAAAACCAACAAGTAACCCATACTGGTCTGCAGCAGAGGAGTCAGGACTCTGCAGAAAACAATCTTCTCTGCAGATCAGGTGAGATAAGGTCGGATTTGTCTTGTGGCTTTTTTTGGTTGTTGTTTTCTTTTTTCTTCTTTTTTTTCTTCTTCTTTTCTTTTTTTTTTCAGATGTTGATTATCAGCTGAGTTTAATGGAATCGGGTTCTGTCTGGGCACGGTAAGAAACTGAAAACTCACCTTTTTGGACAGTTCATCACAGGGTTTTTAGCAAGCTATTGCTTCTGCTTTTAATAAGCTGAGAGAAAGCAGGAGTTTATTTTTTTCCAAAATTCTCAGTACCCAGCTGCTAGAACACTGCTCTGTTTACGCCTTGGCCCATCCATTGTCGGGTGGGGTAAGTCTCCTGGACAAAAGCCACCAGAAAACACGTGTGTGGCCTATGAATTCATTTTGTCAGGTCTGGCTGAGCCAAGCCAAACCCACTGGTACCTCCGTGGGAAGCTGTCAGCTGGGGTCTTCGGGACCCCGGGGAGAGCAGGGCTCTCCCCCACCAGCCAGAAGAGCCACCGCAGCCGCGGGGGAGCAGCCAGCTCCAGGAGGCAACCACGAGCTGACCGGGACAAAGGACTGGGATGAAATCACTGAACTCGGGAACCTTCACGGGCTGCGTCGCCTCAGAGATCAGTCAGAGCACAAACCAAAAGGAAAAGGAGACTCATCCATCCAGGCTGGGACTGCAGCTAATAGGGAAATTATTCTCCTGTTTCACAGCCTCCTCCTCTCACACAGTTTCAGAAATTTTCCTATTCCATCTGAGAGGAAAAAAACCCACCCAAACGCAGCCTTGCAGAGCTGCGAAACCCAAGTGCTTCTTTCAGTGGAACGAACCAGTTCAAAGAACGTGGTCGCCAACAGTGAAGCGGGGCCCCAGGTTTTGAGCAGAAAGATTATCTATGATGCTGTATCTCAGTCTTTATCTGCTCCTCCTCCATCATAACATAGCAAGGTAAATTCATTTTTGCAATATCACATATTCTTTTGAATAGTCTTTTAGAGGGGAAGAGAAGTGGTGATATTAACAGTTCTGCTTGGAATATAATACGAGTGATGACTACTACTACAGAATCTCTTTCTGCTTCCTTGCAGGCAAGAGGAAATGAAAAAAGAGAGAACAGGAGAAACAAGGACAGTTCTCTCTCTGTGGGTTGTTTTTTTTAATTGTTGTTTGCTAACTGGAAAAGACTGCAGAAGTAGCACCAACCCTTCACACATTCTGAGCCCTGACAAGCTTAAAATAACTGTTGCTACCTGTATTTTTATCAGGGAGGTTAGGTTTAATTGAAAAAAACTAAAACCAGTAAAGGAAAAAGACAGGAAGGCCACAGCTCCTGAAATTTTGTGTTCCAGGTCACTAAGACTCTCAGATGCTACAAGGGTGGTGGTGGCAGCAGGGTCCGCTCCGTCCCGCCTGGTCAAGTCACCCCTTCCAGGCAGAGGGGACAGAGGCTCCGCGGTGGGAAAATGCTGAGAGCGAGACACTGGTGACAGGGAAGCGTGTTTCCTTTGGTCATTTTTCCTGCTAGCGTAACAACTTCCTCTTTGAGCAGCACGAGTGGGGGGTTGTGGGGGGGGTGTGGGGTGTGGTTTTTTGGTGGTGTTTTGTTGTTTTGTTTTGTTGTTTTTTTTTCTGCCTGTGCAACAGGCAGAACTGATCAGCCACCTTCCTCATTTCACCCAGACAGCCCTAGTTTCCCTACTCACCATTTGTGGCCCATTAACCTCCCGTTCTGTTGCCTTGTGTTCACTGCCCATGTTAATGGCACACTCAACCCTCCTCGGGGCTAATTCAGGAAGTTTTGCTGACTTCTGTAAACGCTGCCTTGGAAGAGGCTAAATAGTCCCAGCACCTCAATGAGACGCAGCACAGAGCTGAAGTCTGGCACTGTGTGCACTCACCTGGGCAGCGTAGGAGGGAATTGCACAAGGAGTTTTCTCCTTCCAGATGGAACAGCCTTAGTGCTGGGCTAGCGCTTTTTGGTGATGAGTAAGGCAGCAGAGCAAGTGGTTTTGCACTATTAAGGATTTTAGCTAAAGCAAACACATTCTTCCTGTGAAGTCGCTGCAATGAACTGCTATTTGTCCAATAAAATAGTCACATCTAGTTGAGCAGTACAAAGCCAAGTTTTTTCACAAACGTACAGGTACATGAGACATTTGTGTTTACATGGGTGTGAACATACTTTTATATTGCTGGCATCTTCTATTTCTGCATGTTGACTTTCCATTCACAGGTACAGCTGCATATGCCTATTTTTCCTGTTTAAAAAAAGGTCATTATTACTTCATCTCATCAAAAGAAGATTTTTGTGCACTTAAAAATACAGAGCATTAAAAATGGATTAACGCAACAGATACTGGTATCTGAGCATGCTTTCCTATCCATTACTCATGGAAGCTATTAGGACCAGCTTAGATGAAAGTCATAATTACCTTGACATCAACTGCACAAAATTAGATATTATGTCTACTAAATACCACTCAGTTTCCTCAGAAGAGTTTTCTTCTCTTGAACGTTATAGACACCACAGGGCACGGAGTCCGAGATCAAGGTTTCCCTTCCTGCAGATGCTGTTACAAAACAGATCCAGAATGCCTCTGTCGTTGAGATAAATTAGCAGATTGCCATGAAGCAAACACTTATTTCTCTTATTGACAGAGGAACTCCCTTTGGTTTCTGATCTGAGTATCTTGCAACAAAGCTTCACCCATAGTTGTTTTTGTGACAAATACAACAAGCAGGCAGGATGTGGCCAGAGAGGCGATAGCGTGCAGCGTTTTTCAGAGCTGCATCTTACATTACAGGATGATCATGAGAACACTTAGTTTACACTAGCTCTGTCTTCTAGTAATGAATAAAACTATCCCTACCCTTTATAAATGACAGAAGTTTTTATCTTGAAATACATTCTTTGCCTTCTTGGTGCTACATGATACATGGTTTCCCTCATTAAAACCCAGCCAACCCTGAAACCCACAAGACAGAAACTACCACAGGGGTCCTGTACCAGTTAGTCTTTTTGAGTAGCCTTCCATGTGAATAAAGATGCAACATACAGTGCACAGTTTAATTAGTTTATTTTTTTAAATCCTGTCAGAAATATAGCTGTGCATTAATTACAAAATATATTAAACAATCTATCAATACTTCCAAGGGCACAGGTGTACTTTCATTCTGTTTAAATGCAAACCAACACAAACCTTTAACACTGACCCCAGAATAATCTTTTGCATCCATCATCAATATATTTGATGTGAAAGCATCTCTAAATAAGAACAGAAAGGCCACCCTGATTTTATTTCATTAGCAAGTTTAATCCCTTGATAGCAAACACAACCAGGCATATCATGAGACCACTTGAAAAACAAGTCTGTACATCTCACATTATCTGAGCTCCCACATATACATCACATACCAACATTTTTAGTAAAATAATTTTCCCTGCCCTGCAGGGGAAGACATTCAGAGGCAAAAAGAAAACACATTTGCAATATATTATAATTGGAAAATTTGTGCCATAGCAGCTTTGCAAATACACATACTAACAGTGGCTGACTTAAAACACGTTCAAGACAACAGAAATGTGGAAGATAAAAGAAGCTAAGCTCCTTTCTAAACCACCTTGAGATCCAGTAATGCTGCAAAGCATCAAGAGTTACAGAACTAAAGAACGCCATTCTGAAGAAATTACACAGGAGACTGGTTAAATCCCTGAATATCTTCGTATTTGTTTTAGAGACAACTCTCAACACTCCATACCTTTCTGCTTCCATTTAAGTAGTTCTAGCAATTATACCTCCATCCACCATGGTAAAATGATTTCTCAAAAGAAATGATCAGATTTGGAGGAAGGGGAAAAGAAAAGAGGCTGTTTCAGTGAAAATACATTCTCACATAGAAACTGAATCTCTTTGTGCTAACCTTAGAGAAGGTGGAATAAAAGGCAACAGTCATGAAGACTCTACATGGAGATGGTAACAATGCAGACTCGTAAGTTCTTCCATTAGCTGAAGATGATGTTCTTACTTGTAAGAGAAAGCTCTGGAACTGCAGTTAAAATGAAGAGTAGCTTGGAAGGGGGGGGACGAAAGAAGAAAACGGAACAAGTAGATGAATAAACATTTCATTAACATTTATAATTTTTCACAACAGAAAGATTTAACTGATACCTAGCAAATTAGCTCTGAAAGTCTCTCATGTAAAACTCTGGCATTACAGCAATTTGGCATCACTCAGAGTTCTACTTGGTAATATTAGAATACAAAAACAGTAGAATAGCAGCAGTGAATAAAGCATTCATATTACTGGGGCCAATACAGTATTATACATGCAGTAGCTTTCTATTCCCTATTGGTTTGTGCTATTGTACAGTATTAACCTGAATTATTTAAACTGAACCTGCCACCAAACCGAGTTTCCTCCCAAGGCAGAAGTATATCAGATCTAGCAGATAAGGCTCAAAGCAAAAATTCAGTTCATAATGCAAAGCTTCAAAAGGAAAGAAAGCATTAATGCACTTGGTGGGTCTTGGGTATAAACTATTAGAACACAGATTAAGGACATTTTTGTTACTATCACTAGGGTTGAGAAAGGAACGGCGGCAGGAAGAAGCTCTTGAATTACAAGTGTTTCTTCTGCCACCCACCCCCCAAAAAAAAAAAAAAAAAAAGAGAGATAATGGTAGTCTTTGAGCATCTTGAAAAAACATGGATAACTAACATAGCTTGAAGATGATCGGAGAACTAGTGTACAGTGCCTTCTGTACATACTGGGGCTGGGCACTGTCAGGTACGTTAAAAGCTCTTGGTTAAGAATGGTTTAACTACTAGGAATACTCTAACTGAAGACACTCCGAACCAATTCAGCTCATAGGATGAGGCTATTCAGTATAAAAACTACTTATGAGGTTTAAAAAGACAGTTTTAAAGTACGGATCTTTTCCTATTTTAAGTAATATATGCTCACCTGTCCTCTGAACACACAGAACACACTAAATAAGTCAACGACTGACTGCATTAGCCAGGAAGTTCATGTTTCAGTAGTGACAATATTCCATTGAACACAATCCCTCTTCCACTAATAGGCTCCATCTGCAAAATAAATTTTACTCATCTGGATATGATGAAGAAGGTGGTAGCTTGGGCCCCGGAACTTTTAATCTCATGCAGGCAGGCAGAGTACCCTCCCAAATCAATAGCCTTGTATATATTAAGCATATGCACTTTCCTCACTGGTGATCCCTACGGGATTGCTTTGATGAGGCCAAATAGTTGGAATACTCTTCGGTATCTTTTAAGTTACAGTGTCTCAAGTCTTTAGGTGGTTTCACCAGCTTGGAGAAGGAATATACATATGCTTATGTATGGCTTAGTTCTTCCTTCGGTATCAGACTGTGCACTTAAGTTATGGGGTGAACAAAACTTTTTTCTTCCCTCCTTTTAAAGACAAGATTCAGAACCTGATCAGCACCATGGTAAGTTAAAATTTTTAGCACCAGTGAACTCGAACTACTCAGCTCTGACTGGTCAAAACTAACATTTATATGGCATACAAACAATCAGAACAGAAAACAATAATACACACAACATTAGGAAGCTCATGACTTCTTGACATAGTGAATCTAGTGTTTGGTAAACGAGTAACTATGGAAGCCAGATTTTTTCCCTAAGAGCACACAGGATTGCAATTTTTCCTCATGCTGTCTAATTAATAGGCTTTTCTTCCCCTCCAAAGCGTGAGGGTGGCCCAGCTCCTACTGTCTAATGAGACAGGAAATACCCACGACAGCTAGACGTCGACACGGCCGGACGTCCACTGAGAATTCACAGGAGACGACACAGCTCACACGTCACGCAGAACACCAGGAGATCACTCGAACAGATGCAGGTCACAAGTTCAGCTTTGGTACAAATTCAGGTTTCAACAACAGTGAAACAAATTCTGCATCACCCTATCTAGTTAGTACAAACCTTTGCTCGTGTATCCACTCACAACCTGAAAAATGTCCAGCCCTAGGAGGAGATCCCACCAGCACCAAGGTACCTCATTCAAATGCCACGCTTTTATCTCTCTGGTGATGGCGACTGACATTCTGGGCCCGGAGCACACACTTACAAAAAGATTTATCAAAATAAAGAGAATTAGGGGGGCACTTTCAGACCACGTTACAAATACTTCTTTAGTGAACTCGGCTGAGAGTCATTTAGCCTTCTCCACAGCACTACCACGTCTTTGAGAAATACCAGTATCAACTCTACCTTGACATGCAACTTCCTGCAGCTAACTCCGCAGAAGGGAAGGGTCAAAGCACACCTCAACCCGAGGTGGTGCAAGCAAAGTCTTAACCCGACTTCAGATTTCCAGAGAAGCACAGCCAATTCAGAATTCTAGACAAGTCAATACAGAAACTATCTCAACTTTCCCAACCTCTGTGAAAAACAAACAAGCAAACCCTCATCTTTATTAATTTAGCTATTTCCCTGCTCCTGTATCTATTCAAAGGCACTGAGATGAAAAGATTTACAGGTCTTTTCTGATATGACTTAAGTTTTACCAAACTGAGAATGTACAAGTACTTCAATAGGATTTTCCTGTAGGCAATTAAGTTTTGATTAACAACACTTCATTTAGCTTGCTACAGAAGTAGCTTATTACTTTAATAGAGAACGATACCAAATATTTGAACACATGACCTCATACAGAAAAAAAAGTATACGAGCAACAACAAAGTTCTATTCAGGTGAAGATCAACTGTGATCTTTTACAAATGCAGCCTATGTGGATGATGAAGCACGCTTGTAATCTGTGGTGGAAGAACATGACTAGTGGCTCCATTCCTCTGGTTAAGACTTACAGGCTACATAGCTCCGTCAGTACTGCGAGCTTGAAATCCTTCTCTGCGGAGACTGTTTAAATCTAGACGCGTTAGAACTTCGCAGCGCACCAGAAGGGTGTCGTCCTTTACAAAGGTTCTTTGTTTCAGGGTTTGCAGGTGCATGAAAGTCACATAACCAAAACCTTTTGGATTGCGCTGAATTGTTGGTCTCTGGAAGGCTAGTAACTCTGGCTTGGCTTCCATTACTTCTTCATGATTCTGCCTTTCGGGGCCTTCTGATTGATCCAAAATAGAAAGTCGTATAGTGCCTTGGAAAGGCCAAGGCAGATGGCTGTCATATTCTCCTTGCATAGTGTGGACAAACAGAGATATAAAATTAGCACAACGCTGAGCATTTGGTAATTGGATATGCAGGCGCAAACACAGCTTGTAGCCAGGCTTTCCAGTATAGAAGCCAGGACTGTGCATCACAACAGGTCTCTCTTCTTCCTGGGCTTTCTGAAGTCCACTGAAGTTCTCGATCTTCCAGATATAAATGCCATTACATTGCTGTGCCTCCATTTCAGTAATCTTTCCCTCCAAATTTCGGATAGTACGTTTAAGTTCTGCCATGTGAGTGTTCTGAGTCTCCATTTTAGCAATCAGTTCTCTGATTTGGTGATCTTGCCTTACCAGACGACCTTCCAACTGCTGAATGGTTTCTTTAAAGTTTTCAACTTCGGGATTACACTCGTATGCGGCATGTGACACGTGCGAGAAGAGGGCAGGCTCAAAGGGTAGGCCATTGATGAAGGGTACGGGATTTGTAGCAGTTACACTGGTATTTTGAAAACTCTGAGCCATCATTCTCATGTGAACCTGAGTGAACTCCTGCATATGTCGTGCCAGTTCGTTCCTTTGCATCTAGAATTTGAGAGATGTGGCATTAGGAACATATCAAACATTAGCTGCAATCTTAAATGCAGCTCTGAAGAAAATCAAACTACTAGTTGCTTCTCTTATGTGAGAAAAAACAGAATGTGAATCAAGGACAGGTGATGTGACAAAGTAGCACTTCACCAATGGAGGGCTCCAAATTTAAGGTCGATGTTATGACAAATGAAAAAAGAAGTTCAAATGCCAGTAGGCAAATATTGTTCAACTCAAAATAGTGACATGGTGAAAAAGTGCTAGTGATAAACATACATTTAGTATCTGTGTTCTAAATCAGCATTGTATTCCCCTCATCGTTTTGCTAAAATGCTCCACAGTACCAAATACAAAGATGTACGAAAACTGGTGGGGAAATGATGAAGGGAAAAGATCCATTTTTACAAAGAGGTATTAAACCACTAGAAATAAGAGTATCCAGATTAAATAATTTCAGAATTTAATCAAATGTAAAGCACTGTCAGGTTTTCTTCACTGAACTCAAAGAGCCGTAACTGTATTTGGTCACAACTTTGGAAGAAATGTTAGAAGCTATTTTATTGACATGAAAGCTGAGAAAACACTCATGGATTAATAAAAGCAAATTCATCAAGCAAATCATTCACAGAGTTTTTAAATTTGAAAAGGACTTTTGAAAGGCAATGTATCAACGTGTAGTGTTTTAGAATTAAGATACCTCAAAACAAAAAAAAACACAAATCACTGAGGATTTGGGCTGGTGAATGGTCACATTCATAGGAAAACACATAAAAAAAAACCCCAACAAAAACATGCAGAAGGTCTGCAAGTCATGATTCTGATGAAAGGCTTACCTTTTCAGGACACCCAAAGGCACTGTAAAAACATGGCACCGGGGCAGTAGGACAATCGTTGTCATAATGGTTAGGCATCTAAAACAAATCACATTTGAAATAATTTTTTCCATCCTTTATAACATCCTAAAAGAATATGGCTGGATGGACTCTAAATAGGTACCGGAAGCCAGATCAGTTTATACCTATATAATTTCTCATAGAAATATGGAAGTTTTGAACAGAAATGTTAGCTGATGATAAAAATTCTACATCCTCCTTGTATGTACTTTAACAGCTCATTGCCTTTGTTCTTACATTAGGCATCAGAAAGCATCCAATTTTCTTGCTAAAACAAACGCCTTTTGTTTCTAGCCTATCCTCAGCTAGATCACAGTCCATTTCCTTCCTTCTGAAGCACTACTTGCTTATACTTGTTGTGTCTCTCTTCATTATCCTCCTCCTCAAAAAGCTCAAGTCTTTCTTATGGTCCATGTTTTCCAGACCCAATTATCTCACTGCTCTGGATCCTCCCCATCCATCCCCACCTCAGAAGCTGGACAGCTTCAGCTGAGGCCTTACGAGCCCTAAACAGCGCAAAGGATAATTCTGGGTTTCACAGGCAAAATACCTGTTTATATAACCTAGTATGTTTGCCTTATTTAAATATCATGATGAAGTAGAACACAAGCTTAATATAGGTCAGCCATTAATTCTAAACCATTACCTAGTCTAGTATTCTCTGTTCCCTGTTTTTGCCGTTCATTATTCTACTTAATGACAGATTTTTGCCTTTGTTATTATTGAACTCAATCCTGTTTTTCAGAGTATTTCTCCAATTTGACAAGATCATTATTTTAACCCAGGCCATTAACATAGTTGCCATCCCATTCAAACAGGGATAGGCTGCAAATTAAATAACATTTATCATTTTCCTGTCAATGAAGTAAGTTATTATTGAATAGAAGAAATAATAATGGCTATTACAATAGTAATGGACAAGCAGAATTCCAGCCAGCATCTACATTTTGGTAGTGAATTATTTATAGCTACTTTCCAAGAGTGGCTTTCCAATTACAAATACTCTCCAACTCTGCCCAAATCAAAGCCTTGTCTTCTAATGTCAGCCGTAACCACTGGCAGCTGCTTGGTATTCTTTAACCTCCATTCAAGATCAAAACCAGGCAACACGGCCCCTGTCAAGAAGCAGTGTAGCTAAACAATGTGATTTGTAGCCAAAAATCCTACAGAGGTTTACCAGACTGCAGTTTCAATCTGGAGCAGCATTTAAAAGAGTATTACACCTGCACTAGATGCAAGATTTTCAGAGAGACAGGTAGAGCTTTATTAGCTAGAAGAGAAGCTGTTTCTTCCAGTTTAATTTCAGATTAAAGAAGCAATGTAAATACAAAACATCTGACCCAGATTAAACACAGAGAAAGACAGTCTCTTACCTGCTCTCTGATGAGCACTGTGTTGCAATATTCACAAAATACATTGGCGAGTGGGCAGGTTTGGTCATGAAGCTGTTATCAAACAGAGAAAAAGAGAGGAAAGGAAGAATCAATAAAGTTACACAAATTAAAAGAGTCCTAATTACCTCTGATAAGACGTTAAATTTTTATTTACATTTCAAATTTTACATTTAGCTGTATGCAACTGTGAAACAATCCCCTTTCCCTGAATAATATAATTACTGATTTTTCCTGGACTCATACAAGAAATTCATAAAGTTGCAGATATTTTATTTCCTAAAGCTCTTATGCTCCAAAGGAGTCTGAATTCATCCAGAAGTTTCTGAAATTCATGTTCAACTGTCGTGGAACTATATAAAAGTTTTTTTTGTATTGTTGGACTCTATGACGTATTTTTGTTTGTATTTTGTTGACGAGGGCTTTTTTTGATAGCCCTTGAGATAAAACACATCCATATACAGATAAAGACATGGAAGCTCAAAAAGGAAAGGACTGTCCTCAGTATCACCCAAGCAAACAATGCAGAGCCAGGAGAAGAATTCAGAAATTATCTTGGTCATATGTGTTAGCAGATATCCCCAAAAGATGCATCTCCTGACGCATCCTTTCTGCCAGGCATGAAAACTGAAAATGTAAATATTGCTTTGTGTGTTACCTTGGCAGTAGATACCGGCCTCTCTGATGGTGAGGCCAAAACCGAATGGTTCTTACACAAGTCTTTTCACACCACAGGCTTCCCAAGAAGTTTGTATTTAAGCACAATCCTCTCCCCAGCATTCGCCTGTTCTAGGCTAACCTCCTGAGTTTGTAGCTTCTCACCTGTGCGCCACAAAGAGCTCTTCTAGATGAAAACCTTTTTTTTTTTTTTTTTTTTTTTAAACCTTATGTTCCATTTACAAGCACCCCCATGTGAATGAAGGTTGAAAAACTGAGACTCCTGCTAAGTACCTCTTTATCTTCATAGGCCATACATGTGGCACAGTTTGGACAACAGACTTGACGCCTCGGACACTCCTGTGTCATGTGCTCTTTCAGACGGTTCTTCTGGAAGGCTCCTTGGCACTGTGGGCATTCCACAGCGGAAAAATCACACTGCGACTGGTGCTCCTGAACAAGGGCAAAAGAGGGATTTGATACTACAAACAGCTACTATCGTCTCATCTGTTTTCAAGATAAAGCACAGTACAAGAAGAACAAATTGCAATCTTTCCTTCATACAAGCAAATCCTTAGACACTTACACTGACTTTACCAACGGCCCGTTATTGACCCATTACTAAGATCAGGACTTCATGTATTCAGAGCTTTAAGAATGCTCTCAGGTAAAAATTCACCTTTATGTTTATCCTTTTAACTTGGTAAATTATTTTCCGAAACAATTATTTCAACTAATACATCTAGCTGCTTTGACGGAATATTAAACTAACTTTAGGGAACTTGTGTGAAGTACAGATACAGCGGATCAAAACGCAAACACAAATGATCCTAAAGAAAAAGCTGCATTAGTACAATTTTCATGCACTATGATGTTCACTTGAGAATCACCTAACTACAATTAAAGACTCATCAAAACCCGAATGCGTGTAGCTATAGTCTTGAATGAACAATGCATCGAATCAGCATAAACAGGTATCAGGTATGACCATCTATGTTAAGTTATTTTGAATTTTCACTTGTTCGTGAAAACAAGGTTCCATATTTTCAAAACTAATTCTCACCTCCAAATGCCTCAGCTCCATCTTCATACTGCAGCCCTTGTTGGGACATTTAACCGTTAATGAAAGGATTTCCCGTTTAGCGAAGTTGTCAGGAAAGAGTTGATTTTCGAGCAGAATTTCGTTGTCTACTGGACATTTGTGACCTGCATCTCTACAACGCAGAAAAGAAAGGAAGAAGAGATTCCAAGTTTCCTTTGCCCTTCATTTAACATATTTTTACACTAGCAAGACATTAGTGGCCAAATTATAACACATTAAGAAAGTCTTTGAAAACAATGGCATTTACATGGCAATTACCAGAAAGTACGCAACGTACATCAGAGGAATTGACAATACGCACGTTTCACTAGAGGTGGCATGGCTGGGATCGTAGCGTTTTTCTAATTCAGTAGTTTTTATTTGGACAAATGCCATGATAGACACACTGGAAATAAACTTGAGGAGGATGTAAAGAAACTAAGAACTTACGGTCCCGTTTCTTTAAGTACTTCACATAGCTCAAACATCAAAGAATATTTCACATACTATTTCAAAACAATCTTTTAAAGATTCTTGGACCTTCTCTCCTTTCTTTCTCACTTTATAAACAGCCAAGGTGATCATGGCTTAGAGAAAAAGCAAAAACATCTTTTTTTTTTTTCCCCAGAATCGCTTCATCTATTTGGCACTACTTTTCATATAGCCCATTTCGCTGTTTTTGTTGTACGCCCATTTGATCGGTTGGTCATCCTTCAATTTTGTTTATTTATACAGCAAAAAAGGGTGAAAAAAACTCCAGACACAAAAATTACTAGTAACTATGAAAATTACACTAGATTTGGAACTGGGTGTTGTATCTGAAGCCATTTAAACTGCAAAAAACTGGAAGTCAGTGCTAATTGGAGAAAGTTTGGAGTCTGATGGTGGAACATGGGTGCATGCAACTTGCACAAGAGAACTAACAGCCTGTTCCACTTTGTCAGGTTCTGTCTACCTGCATTTAAACACAAAAATCATTAGAAATGGAGTAAAAAATCGATCACCTCCACCAAATATTCCTTTAAAAAAAAAATCCAGTTTCAGCTCATTTCTGAAAGCAGTAGGTCAAGATATCTATTCACAATTAAGTAATACAGTTGAAGAGGCATGAGGGATCAAAGCTTCTGAGCTGAAGTGCTAATGGAAACAGCAATAAAATGGAAAAAGACATGGGGCGGAAAAATGTCAGAGCGCACTTGTGGTGCAAAGATCAAAGGCCAGATCATTGTCACTGCTTGCAAGCACGAGGGGAAGTAGAACCCAGTGGGCTGTGGAGACCAGGAGGGAATTTGTGTTCTTTGTTGGAAAAGGAAACAATTGCTCAGCAACTCCTTCATCAGCAACGCTGCTAGAGGAAGCGGGGGTAAAGTTGAGACTTCAGAAAGAGACAATGAACTTCCTTTCCTGGGTTTTTTCTTGCAAGAGCTAGCTTGCCGCAAGTCTGATAGTCATACTCCTAACCAAGTGGAAAAAAGAAAATACCTCGCATGCCGTTTTGTTTCATAGCTCCCTGAGCTACGATCAGCGTGCTGATCTTTGTCACAACCCAGAAATTTTCCCTCGTTTTGCAGGCAACCTACAGGAAATCGGTTTTCACAGGTATAATTTGGTTACAAATACCCTGTTTAGTGAAGTATAATGATAGTTCAGCAGGCCTGCTGATAGGACAGCAGCCTTATTTCTACACAGAAAAGCTAATCATGTATAATAACAGCCAACAACAGATTATTTTAAATAATGATTACCAGATCCCCAGCTTAAATAACTAGCAGACAAAGGGTAAAATAAGAATGAATGGCAATTTTCCAGTTGTTATAGTAAGGAAAGAGCAATAACTTATTGTAGTATATTAAACAGACTTCAAACACCATTTTCAAGTATTGGGACTGCGTTTAAAAGGCTGTTTAGATCCATCTACAGGCAAAGATGTTGCTATACATTTCCTATCACAGAACTGAGTTTATGCACCTCAGTTCTAATTTACATTACAGTGGAGGCTTTCCTATGCTGGAATTATTTATCACATTGGGCTGTGCCACCCACAACGGTACTTGTGAAACAATAATAATCTGTTATAAAGTACAATGAATATTCCTATAATTTCCCTTGAAATTAAAATACAGGCATGAGAAGTAAAGCCAGAATAATTTTTTTTAAGAAAAAGCCTCCTCCGTGATTTTAGCAACTGAGCAGTTTAGCCTAGAAGCTGAAACGGTTGGCATACACTTTAACTGCAGCCATGCCGTCTGTGTAATGAACGCTAACAGCCAAAGCTTTCTTTGCTGCCCCTTGTCAGCTCATAATTCTGCTTTTCCGACAGAGGTTCTGATACTTGGCAGGCTCCACTACAAGCCCTAAGTCAGCTTTGACCTAAGATACAGGAGAAGAAAGACTAGAGTGAAATTTAATCAGCTACTGCATCTGAACTCAGTTCTTCTAAAATTTCTCATCCAGAACTTTGTAGACAGTAACATTTGTAAACTATTATTTGTAGTGACTGAGGTAGATAAGCTTCTTCACTACCGTGACTCATAGCACTTCAAAGCACTTCAGCCAGCTTTATTTAAGAAGATGCCAAGATTTTCTGGGAGGCAAATATTTACTGTGATCAAATCCATCTGGTCTAGTCACGTCCCTCACATCGTAAGATCTAAGACTCCAGCCTTTAAAAGCTTTTCAAAAAATCTTTCTAGTTGCAGCCACAACTTCTTCAACACGGACAATTACAATTGTTGGTGTAAGTCACAAGAAGCAATTACTCAAAAACTGCTTGTCCATCCTTCATCATTTAAAATACTTAATCTCTGTGTTCACTTGAGCTAGACAGTGGGGAAATGAGGAATAAACAGAAGCAATTTTTTCCTGATCAAATAAAGGCTCTGACAATCACTTAATGAAGAAAACAGTACTTGAAGAATGTAAAAAAATCACTTTCCATTTTCATTTTAGTTCGTAGAAGCTTCTCAATAACATCAATCAATGTGGTACTGTAGACATTACATACTCCAAATCAATATTGCACTGCAGACACTACATACTCCAAATCAATAGCTTGATCCATGGATCCCAATTAAGCACGCAATTCAGCCCTTCAGGGATTCAGAGGGGTCTGGCACTTTAAGTTGTCTGCTCTGCTTTCACAAGCATTCACTTAAACTGCACTCCAAAGACAGATTTCAGTGGGGAATGAGGGAAAACATTTATTACCAATGAAACATCTGAAATATCACAGTGATGATCTATAGTCTCCAAGATGAAAAATGCTTTCCACCTGTGTTTAGCATTCACTGAAACAGTCAACACTACCTATAGAAAATGAAGTAAAATAGGGAAAGGGTCTAAAGGAAGCAAAAGCTCTGGTCATTGAAACCGTTTGCAGACCTAAAACTCTGAGCAAAGCAAATGCTGTGTTAATTGAAAAAGGAAGAGAAACCATTTCCCATGCCTGGGGTTTAAGAAGGAAGTTTCTCTACCTGCTACGAGATGTTGTGTTCTGCGCATGGGTTCACTGCAGTTCCTCACTCAGTCCTGTGGTAAATTCTAACCAATGACCGTAACCGTGCAGCTCGTCAGCAGAAGCAGAGGGATTAGAAAACAAGATCACCTTAGCTGTTAAGGATCTGAAAGACTGGAAATGAGACACCCACTTTTGCTAATTTTAAGTTGAGTCATTTTCCCCTCGGTTTTCAACCTAGGAATTCCATTGTCTTTGAAATGATTGGTGAGTAGACATTTCTAAGCTCAGTATACTTAAGTACTGACTAATTTACCTTCAGGATTTATAGACGTCATATTCTCATGAGAAGGTTTAAAGATTTCTTTTCTTTCTTCCAGAAATACCCAAGTTAGAGAAGAGTATAAAAACTGCTACTGTCAACAAACAGAGCAAGCTCAGAGAGCGCAAGTAAGGAATTCCAAAATTTAATGGCCTTTATTAGTATAAGCATCTAATTAAATGCTTACAAGTATGCATGAAATTATGTACATTAACCTCTTGAAAGAATTTAGGTTGGAATGTGCAAAGCAAAGGCCAGAAAGTGAAGCCAACTGCTTGTGCCTAGGGAACTGGATTACAGTCAACGCCGACAGGTTCAGGTTTGGGTTTTTTGCCTTCTTCCACGCACCCGGCTGACGTGAATACCATTGAGTGATGCAGCTGGGTAAGGCCTGACGCACTTTTCTTGCAGAAGTAGGAACATAGTGAACAAGGCAAGGGACTAGGGGAGCAGGATGATCTTATGGTATGGTTAGTGGAGAACTGAGTATCTCTCAGCTTCCTCTGCAGAATCCACAGGCGAGTCACTTCTCATGGGTGAACACTGGTGGTATTCTGCATATTCTGGATAACGAATTTGCATCCTTTTCTCAGAAATATTGATGAAACTAATGTTAATAAGAACTGTGCTGCAAACACACACAATAAATTTCTGGGCTTGCTAGAAAGGAAAATAGCCTGCTCTTTTGCTATCGTAACTAGGGAATGCAAAATTAAGTTTGTCTTCTCGTACTCGGCTCCAACATTTCCCTCCTTGATCTAAAAGGGGTGCCATAAAGAAATACAGTAGCATCAGGTACAACAGCAGCAGAAGCTATAGAGAAGCCCACAAAACCCACAAAATACTGTATTCAGAAAACATTGCTGCTGGCATACTATTGACCTACAAATGATGGACCATGGAGAAAAAGAAATGGAATAGAACTATGGATAAATGGTATGGAAAACCAATCAAGAAAGCACTGTCCATTTTGCATGCTAAAAATAAATGCCTGGGAGAAACAACGTTGTACAGTAACATTGAAGACAGTTTGATGATTTTTATACAGAGGTGTGCAAAGGGTGGAAGGTTGGAAATCAACCAATTCTATATGTGGGTTGTTAAATATTTAGATTCCTACCAAAGTGCTGTGACATTTGACCTGAGTAAGCAATTGATAAGAAAAAACCTGGCTTATGCTGAGAAGGAAAAACCCTACAGCATAATATCTAGCCTTCTATCAATGTGCTCCAATACTCACCGACACGCGTGGGACACTGATGACTGTATTCCAGGTTTGAGGGAAGTACACTCTATCAGTGTGCCTTCTGCCCTTCCTTGCTCCTTCAATCATTCATTTTTATGAGCCCAGCCTGTTCTTGCCTTCGTATCTCACTCCCACTCCCCCTAGTTTCCTCTCTCAATGCTTTGTTCGAGACGATTCCCTCACTACATTCTCTCTTTCAGTTCAACAAGGAAGCAGCTGATTTCAAGTGAAGAACTGAAAGCATGAATTGCCCTATCTGCACCAAGAAACCATGTTGTCTGTAGCTGCCTGTAGTTATCAAGAGAAACAATCATAGGGAAGAGACAGGTTTTATAATCCTGGGCCGAAAATGGAATTTATTTGGAGGATTTGGCTACTTTTTTTTTGATTATTATCTAATGTTTACTCAGTCAAATTTTTAGATTCATAACCTGGGTAAATTTGTATAAATGGAAAAATATCTACAGCTCATACAACCTCCAAACTCACGACATTTTGGCCATACATGGTGTTTATTAGAAAGCATCTTTAATGAATTATAAATTCCCAGAGTTCTACTAGCACTCGCTGGTAATGCACCTTAAGCAGTTCTATTCAGTTTACTTTGCCCTTAAACTGCTCTTCTCTGGTAAGTGAATTTCTCCTTAAAAGCAACTTCCATAAATTTTCCTTTACCTTATTGATTTGACGATGCAGCCTTTGCAGAAACGGTGTCCACATGGTGTCTGCACTGCTTCCCGAAGAGCCATCAAACAGATTGGACATTCGTATTTACTTTCCAAGGGTGGATCAAACTCCACATCATATCCTTGTGTTTCCTCCGTGAAAGAACTTGGAGGGTTTCCAGTCCCGCTGCTGACGCTCACGCTGTCTTCTTTCGCTCCCACGCTGCAGGCGCTGGCCATGGCTGCACAGCAGCCACTTTCCACGTCTCGGGCTCCACAACTGTTATCACTATATAGCAAGCTCATAGTAGCTAATCGAGTGCTACGCAGAAACGCTCTGCAAGATGACAAAAAGACGTGTTAATTTACAATATTCCAAGACCTTCCTTTCCAGTGAAGAACAGGTTTTATTTCCGACCGGGAACACTGGAACAGTGCTGCAGATTTGGTTCTACTCTAAATCACCGGTTTTGTTTTGCCCCAGTTTCTGTTATTGATCTTTTTTACTTATCGTGAAACATCTAGGAAAGAGCACTGCATCCTGTCAGCCTAGTTCAAACACAAACACACATACCTTTCTGTAATCTCTTTCATCTGACTACCTAATTTCTGTAAAAAAAGGAATACTCTTTCTCCTCACTATGTTTACTGAAAATGCCTCTTTACCCCTTTGGTATTATTTACTTCTAAAGCATTCAAATATAATTTGTATGAAAAATGCTGTACAAACCCAAGTTTTATTGGATGACAATAGCTCAATTGCGTATTTCCTTGCAGTGAATAGATGCTATTTAACATTTTCTGTATACAGCGATTCACAGTATAGGTTTCAAATCAGTTTAAGGTGCATGTCCACAAATAAAATGCAAGTCCAAGTACCCAAACCCAGCAGATGCTGTGCTGCAAATGGAATTCAAATATACAGCACTGCTGATAACATTTTAAAACTGCCACTAGGACTTTAAATTGAGTAAGAAGCTACACATGAGATAAGGCTAATACTTCCACAGCTCAAAAGCTATCTACAAAATACCAGTACTCAGAGTTCTTGCTCTCCTTTCCCTCTTCCAGTCTAGCTGGCAGGGAGGACAAGGATCATGACTGTAAGAACAGAAGATAAAAGTCACATTTCCCTGAAGAGCAGTGAATGGCATAGTAAAGCCTGCTTTTAAATTACTGCTCACAAAGCAGGCTGAAGTAAAAAAATAGGTATGAAATAAAAAAAATGCTGGTTATCCCCAAACAGATTGCCAGTGTTTCTATATTGAATGAGGGAACTTTAAAGAAATGTCTAAATAACAAATACAAATTCTAAAAGTCCAAGAAATTTTCCTCTCCCTTGATTTTTTAAAATGGTTACAACCATTTTCTTAGAATCCTATTGTGGTTAGTTTTCTATAAATGGCATTTCTTTGAAACACAGAGGTTATCACCAGGTGCAAGGCAGTCTGAGGGTTACAGAGCCAGGCAGGCAAAAGCCCACTAAGCCCAGATTTGATCTTCTCTTGCACCACAGTGTAGGCAAAGGTCTCTTGCAATGTTCACCTACTGCATTCACTGTGATACCATTACATCATTTAAAGCATTTTACAGAAGGAAATCTAAGGATTAATCACGAGCTGAACTGTAAGGATTGTGGATCTGCATCAGTACTGCAGACTGAGGGCAGCGAGGGATGCAGAAGGCAGAGGGTTACCTTGACCACAAGCTCACAAAACTGAACTTTTTCCTGCCTTTATCAGAATTTGAACATCACAAGTCTTTTTAACAAAATGTTCATGGATAGGAGGAGGACATACAGGTAGTTTTATTTGGGAACTTATTATACGTTACCTGAAGATTACATCAACAGAAATCCTAATCACACAAAGCCGCCGCTAGCATTTACTGGAAATACATTTTGAACACATGCAACATTACAGAAATGTGCTTTAGGCCACCTCCATGATAAACAATTAGCAATACTGCCCATGCTAACAGTGTACGAGCTATTTTTTTTTCCAGTTATCCAAACTGGAAAAAAAAAAAAAAGGGCCGATCTACCACACAAAACCAAACAGGCAAAGTTACCATATTTAGATCCGTTACAGTTAGAATCAAACCAGAACTTTTACTCTGCTGTGCAAATATGTGACTTTCCATTTTGTTGAGGTATGCAGAGGTACGAGAAGTATCTGAAGAGCAGCGTTCCCGACATTTCCAAAATACTGTTAAGGTACAGAGTCTCAAAGCACAGTTTGTCAGTTTAGAGTTGTACTGGACGGGTCAGCAATGCTCACTTTACGCAGAAATAACTCTATAGCAGAGCTGCCTGGAACTGCATCCAGGGAGCGATGTTTACTTCTACTCCTGTTCTCTGCCCCCATGTATTATCTCTACACATTATCTACCACAACGGACTTTATAATCAAGGCTCCTAAACCCAACAGCAATACAAACTAAACACCAAGTAAATTCTCAGCTTCAGGCACAGTCCAACAACGATCAGTTTAATCCCGTGGAACTGAGCGGCTCCCCCAGTGACTTAGAATGGAAGCAGAAGAATCAGTGCTTAGAAAGATGCTCTGTGACAGAAAGATTTTTTTAGACTGCCATTTGTAGGTCTCTTTTCTCTGGAGAAAAAACCTCCAACTTGTTTCCCTTGTTAAACTAACATAACTTCTATTCAACAGCCGCTGCAGAGGATGATTCGTCCACAGGCCATATTTTATGACAAATCACAGGAACTAAGTTGGGCCGATGGAGTGGGAACAGTGATTTGCAGGGTATCAGAATCTACAGGCCAGCGCAGGGCTGAAAAATTCACAGTATTCTAAGCCATAAGGGTATATTTAGAATCACAGAATCATAGAATCACTAAGGTTGGAAAAGACCTCTAAGGTCATCGAGTCCAGCCATCAACCCAACCCCCCCATGCCCACTAAACCATGTCCCCAAGCGCCTCATCTACACGTCTTTTAAATCCCTCCAGGGATGGGGACTCCACCACTGCCCCGGGCAGCCTGTGCCAAGGCCTGACCACTCTTTCAGGAAAGAATTTTTTCCTTATGTCCAACCTAAACCTCCCTTGGTGCAATCTGAGGCCGTTTCCTCTCGTCCTATCACCTCCTATTTAGTGAGACTAAGAAAGGGAAGAGGAACATGCATCCCTTTAGCAATGTCACAAAGATATTCAGGAAGTCGCAAGGAGGAAAATACAATAGCTTTACCCAGATTCAGCTGTCACTGAGTTGCAAAGAAGCGTGCGACTCTTCCCTTGGGCTGTTCCTAGGGAAAAACCATACTATTTGAAATATTGTTCTCATAAGGAAGAAAATGGGGCCTGACTCAGTACAATCTCGATAGTTGAACACTTTGTAGGTTTACGTGCTGTGCAAGCGGTGCTCTCTTTGCCTGTTCAGATTGTTTCTACAGACGTGGCAGGTATGTACATTCAGTTTACAGACACCAAAATCCTACAGCAGAGTCATTTTAATGAATGAGTCATTGCAACCAGCCAACATCCCAGTATCACACAAAAATCCCCTTACTCAGTGATACACTCCTCTCCCACATGGAGCTTTCTGTCCGCGTATGACCAAGGGGTTCATAAAAAAAGAAGTGCAAGTATCATTGACTCCTCTTTTTAAATAGGGAAATTCAGGCACAAAGAGGCAACTTAAATAAGGTGATTAAGAGCCAGATTTTTAATTTTGTTCATGTTTTATGTAAGATAGGATTCCTCCTACTACTCTTATCCATTTCATCTTATCTGTGAGGAAAATCCTCCCTCCTCCACACGTATTTATAGGTGTGGGGCAAGGTTTCCAAATCAAAATCCACACTGCTGTTACTCAGACCATTAACGGAGGCCTGATTAATCCACCATAGTTTAAAACAATTCCTCTACAAGTTGTAACTACTGTAGTAGGAATTAACTCTGTTTCTTGTGGCACTTATTTTACCCTCCAAGAGTAGGAACATAGGTTCAATCTTCTTGAACAGAGCAGTGCTAGAGCAAAACCAATTAGACTTTGAATTTGGTGACAGGTCTTTCCCCTGATGAATGTGGAGCAGACAATTTGTGAGCCTGCTGTTGCAGCTTTGCATGTTCCTCCTCTGGGGAACTTAAAAAAATTTCAGGCTAGAAGAGGATGGATTTTAAAGCCCAAACCAGTATATATCCCAAAATTCACATCAAATTGCTACCCTTTCTTTTTGATTACAAAATAGATTACCAGTGAAGTAAAACAAACAGACAGCCCCCAAAACCAAATCAGTTTTTCTTCCTATTGATAATAGGTGTTATTCTTCTCGGTGCTGATCAAAGTGCAGTCAAATACAAGTACAACAATATACAAACATTAATTTATAATACCTTGTCCACACCACAGCCTTTAGAATTCATCAATTTTTTTGACACTGGTAGTTTAATACATTAAACACTTTGGTAGCCTGCTTATGACCTTTTTTGTTTGGACAACATCCAGCCTTTAGACAGAGGAACAACAGAAATTAAACGGGATCACTACACGGTAATTCTTGGTTTTGCTAGCGTGAAGTTTCTCAGGCAGAGAAAGCCTTAAAGCCATGTTTGGTAACGCACCTGAAATGTCCTTTTCTAGAGCTAGGAAGTCCTATCAGGCTTGCTGAGTAGACAGGTAATGGGTTTTAGCTTGCACACACGAGGTACCCGAAGTCCTTGGGCCAGCAAAGGTTGCCTTCTCTCTCCAAGGCAACAGCTGTACTGTTTGGCAACAGAAAGGAAGGTGCTTTCCAGGCCAAATGGTAATGGACAGAATTTGTTTGATCATTATTTGTGCTGCAGAAATCTGGAATGCCTTAAGGATCAAACCTTCACGCCCCAGAAAAGACACAGTGAAGACCACAGGGAGTCCCCACACTGCTCTTCCAACTTTAAGACTAAACTGTAACGAAACCTTTCTTCAGTAAGTAAACTGCGCTGTGTTGCTATTTACACTGCTGCATTACAAAGTGATTAGGTTGATCGGAGATAGCGCAGTCAGACCAGATGAGCAAACTCCTGCAAGAATAATGTACCTTATGATTGACAAAAACAATTTCAAAACAGAATTAAAAACCACCCATGGTTTAAATTAATGCACGCAAGAAAACTGAGTACTGTGGTTTGCGAAGTTCCATAGCGTAATGGACTTTAGGTAGGACTTTTACAGATTTTCATACTCCAAAGGATTAAGTCAGAAACTTCTCTAAATCAAAAAGTATTACTGGTACCGGAAGATCTCTTCAGATTTCCTGGAAAATTACACTATAATTAGAGTAATAGGGAGAAAATAAAAGTAGGCATTGTATCCTACTTACACTGAAATACGAAACGATACCTTTGCGCATTTGGCAAAGGTGAAGGAACACTGTACAGAGAGTGTATCAGTTACCACAAATTAAAAAATTTCAAATATTAATCAGTAAGTATTGAATAGAACTAATTTCCGTATGCCCTTTCCTAGAAAATTCACACTGAGTAGCCATATAAATACGGAAATCAATACAGACGACTATTCCAAATCTCTTTTCTCACTTGAAGTTCACAAACATAATTCATCCGCCGGCAGCCTGGCCAGCACACAGCCAGCGGGGGAAATGCCTGCAACGCCGCACGGACAGAAAAACGGAGAACAGCTCTGTACGTATAGATTTCTGGGTCGTGAGACTGACGGACCAGTGGAGTGACTTTGGATAATTTGTTTATGAAGCAATACTTGCAACACTTATTCCCAGGCATATTAACCAATGGTCTACTGACAACTGATAAGCATTTGTGTTTGCATTATGAGGTTTGTAATTACCATCGCTGTGGCCTCATCCAGGCAGAACGTACAAAATGATGCAAGTTCCTTTTAATTAATGCCTATTAATTAATGCCACTTTCATTTCAAAGCTATCAAATGGCTAGATAAGCCAAAGCAATAGGAGATTCAAGCAGAACTCGTAACTGCAAAAAACACATTCTGGTTTCTTGTAAAAGCCTACAAGCATGTTGCAAACATTTTGTTGAGATATCAACTTTTTTTCCTAATAGCAGTAACTGTTAAGGCTTCCAAGTCTTTTGGATAACCACTATACTTATCATTTTAACGTGTGAACCTAAAGACTTCAAATAAGAATTTGAGGTAAATACAATCGAACAACAATATTAAAAGCTCATTAGACACTATCAAGAGCTCCTGCTGCTGGAGCAGAGCGGCATTTGGGGGTTTCTGAAGCTTTCCAGGTGATTTCTCTTTGCTTGGAGAGAATTCTGTCAGGCTCTAATCACATATGCATTTTTATGTTTAAGTGTTACTGAGGAGACTAGATGGCGGCATATTGCCAGTTATGTTCATATTTTATCCTATTTAAGTATGTCAAAACAAATTGAATTTTAGTGAGCAGTGGAAGTGCACTACACTGTACTTAACACCACAATATTCCATGGGTTTTTCCATAACCAAAAAGCCAACCCAAACCAAAATCCCCCAACCCTTTCTTCAATTTATTAATTTCTAGAGACATTTCACTGAGAATTGTCCAGATTAACAAATACAAGGAAAGTGCTGTTAGTGAGAAGAGCAATACTATTCAACTCTTTATTTTGGCAGAGACTCTGCTCTCTTTAGCCTCTGCTCTCCCTTTGCACACTGAGAACACTTCGAGATACGCATTCTGCCTTTCTATATCCCTCAGTAGATCTGCAGAGAATTTAATATGCTGCCATAACGGGGACAAAGTAAACATCAAGGACAGAAAGTACTTCAAAAAGAGGCAGGGAATAGCACGGCTATGAAGAAACGCCATTTCTCCAAGGCACAGTCTCCAGGCTAGATTTAATTACCACCTACCTCAACAAGCATTTAAGCTCGTGTCTGGCATTAGTAAAACGATTTGAGACCCTGGGAAATGAAACGGTGAATTAGCCACTCATTCTGAAACAACTAAAACGTTTCTCCTTTTCACTCTACCTTATGTTTACTTTTATTTTCTTTTTTACATGCTTTTTACCCAGCATCTTTTATCGTCAGTTTTCACAGTCTGGATCTAAAACTTTTTTATATTTGTTTAGCTAATTTGTGCTACTGAGATACAAAAGTTACTCTTCTTGACATATTAAACTCATGAAAGTTCAACAAGCGAAGAAAAAGCACGTTCACCTCAGACACTTTCGTTCTGAACTTCTATCGGCATAAGCATCTATTGTGTGCATTGTCTTTTTACATATAACAGCACATTTTTAAAATAGAAAGCAGTATTGCAGTGATACAATACTACAGAACTTAAAAACCCATTTATGTTTTGATGGCTCCTCATTCGGAGAAGCCCGACTGAGCTCCACAAACCTTTAGCTGCTGGGAAAAGCGGCAGGTAACGTGGAACATGCAGAAGAATTATGCCCAGAGTGATACCTGCCATGAAAATGATTCAAGCGCTTTTATCAGCGTACTTCTGTGACCTTTTTTCCTTCTGGTGCTAGTGGGACACTAGTTTTATTGCCCCTTCATACTATGGAAAGACAAAGCAGTTTGCTTGCAAGTGTTAACACAGTTGGCGAACACAGAGTAAAATGCACCGGAGACGTTAAAGAAGTGGTTAGTGCAGCCAGTAACTTTGCCTCCCCCCGCTCCTTTTCCTACC
The DNA here is from genome assembly GCA_013400755.1 of Pelecanoides urinatrix. Lineage (NCBI taxonomy): Eukaryota > Metazoa > Chordata > Aves > Procellariiformes > Procellariidae > Pelecanoides > Pelecanoides urinatrix. The sequence goes on along the minus strand of VZTQ01013775.1, from coordinate 906 downwards.
TCTCCCTCACGGAAAGCTTCAAATCAATCCTTTCTTAACCATTCTGTCAATGGCATTAAGGCACAACAAAATAGCTCACAGGTAGCTCTGCAGCATGCAGAACTTACCAGAGGCAAACACGGAGAAATACTTTGGGCTAGTTTTAACTACCGGGTATAAGGGATATAATTAGAACATTTTCCTCCCACCTACAGCCGAGTTTTCCATTTAAGTACGAAAAGACTCAGTGTGACCTATCTAAAACAGATGAGAGTGATGGAAAGTATTATTAAAGTCATAATTTATTACTCCTGTCAATAAATTTACCACAAATATTAAGTCCTGCCAATCTCTACGAGAAAACAGAGCTATCGCTTTTAGAAACAGTCCCCTCTCTTGCAAATTATCCTTACAGACCTTTAACACGTTCCCGAAGAATTTATGGAGCGTCTCCATTTCACAGTTGGAAAAACGGAGCCCGCTTTTAAGGTGGGGAACTGGAGCTGCCACCTCAGGCTGCGCCCGGGAGCGGCCCCTGGCCAGCGCCGCTGCCCGAGGCACACGGCGGGCAGCGCATCCCCCCGCTCGCCCAGCGGAGCTCCGCGCCCCGCCGCCGCCAGCCCGGGCTCGCAGCTGCCGAGCCGGCCGCGCAGACCGCGGCACGGTTTCGATTTCGGAGCAGCCCAGGCCGGCGCGCCTCAGCCCGGGTCACCGCCCTCCTGCGACGCGGGCCCTCCTCACCGGCAATCCCCGCACCGACGCAGGCTCAGCCGAGCCGCCCAGCCCTGCTCTCGGGGGGGCTGCGCGCCGCGGCTCGGCGGGAGGCTGGTTCCGCCCGGCGGGGAGGACCGCGCTCCGCTCCCGAGCCGGCGGCCCCGGCCCGGCGCGGGGGGGAGGACGCTCCGCGCCGAGCGCTGCGCCACACGC
>VZTQ01013773.1:146413-194706 GCA_013400755.1 Pelecanoides urinatrix | reverse complement strand
GCCCCGCTCCGCCCTTCCCCTCGCTCCTCCAAGGTTTCTACCCGCAGCGGGGAAGTTAAGACACGTCGGGCCATCCGGGCCGCTACCGCGCCTGCCCCTGCCCACCAGGCACCCACCCCCCGGGGCGAGGCACCGGCCTCCTCCTCCACCTCCTCCACCTCCTCCCCCTCCTCCTCCTCCTCCTCTTCCTCCCGCCGGGCCCTCGGGCTGGCCTCGCTCCCCCGAGGCGCTGAGCCGGGGCCGGGCCGCCCGTCCCTCTGCGGCGGGGTGTGTGGGCGTGTGTGTGTGTCTTCCATGCTGGGGGGGGGGTTGCGTGTGTGTGTGTCCCCACGGGTGAAAGCGACCCGCGGGTGGGCAGGTCCCCGCTCCCTTCTAGGCGTCAGGTGAGTCGGGGGAGGGACGGAGCCCCCCGACCCGGTTAACCCTCCTCTCCCTTCTGCCTTTCCCCTCAGGTGCGGCCGCGCCGTCGAGGCCGGAGGCGCCGCGGGAGGAGCGAGGGCCCGCAGGCAGGTGAGAGCAGCGACGCTACCGGCTTCCCCCCGCACCGGGGGGGGCTCGGGGCCCTCACCGGGACGGGGGCCGCAACCCCCGTCCCGGCCCCCCGGCTGCCGCCCTCCCCTTTGACCCCGGCGGTGGTTACAGCCAGGCCCGGCCTAAGGCAGCGCTAGGCCGCGGCCGCCCCGGGGCCCCCAGCCCAGGCAGGGCCCAGGGCAGTAGCTGGTGGAGGCAGCCACCCCTCGTTCCAGAGAGGGGAAAGCCCGGCTTGTCAGAAGGGGGGAGGCGGAAAAACCCGCTTAAAAGTTTATATAACTTTAGCTATAAAAAGGCCGTCGCATTGATTTCGAGGGAAACCTGTCGTCGTGAGAAGGTGGGGAAGGAAAAAAGTTGGTGGGCTTTGCCTAAAATCTCCTTCTTTACCTCGTCTTTCCTTCTTTATTCACCGGTTAACGCTCTCTTCCACTTCATAGTTAAATGCATTGTCCGACATTTGCAGTTCTCCTAGTTTTTGTCTCGTAGGTTTTTTCTTTTTCTTCTTTTTTTTTTTTTTAAATCCACGATTCTTGAGACAGACAGTACAATTTTCTTCCTACCGCTGTAATCGTGAGGTAGAAAACTAGGAGGCAAATTAATTAATAGCACGTGTTTTACAAGCAAAAGGACCCCCTCCCAGTAAAACAACAAAACATATCATTGTTTTCAGTCGTGTTTAGTGATCGTCCCCTGCTCTGTTTCCAGACCTGGCAATTTTGGAGAAAGAGGAAATACATTCCAGTTACAAAATTAAAAGTTTATACATGAGTAACTACAGCAAAGTCTCTTTACGTTTACTGTATTTTGAATTTTAAATTCATTTTATGAGTAAACAAAATGCATAGGAAGGCTTTCTGCAAGAAGTCCATTTTTGTCCTTTCATTTTGGCATCTAATTTCTCGACGGCCATTATCTGCTGACACATTGCTGCGTACGATTTGCTGTAAACCAACAAAAATGTCTTCCTGCAGAAAGCTGCCATTATGGGCAGATGTCTTCAGAGGTTAGGGGCTCTGTTGCCACCTGACTTAGGTCAGACACTTCGTTAGGACCCATAAAGCTTAGCAGCGCTTTACTGGTATCAGCTAGTTTACCACCAAAATGGACAAACTCTGCTTATTTAAAGATAGGAAGGAAAAGCAGCTCCTCATAGCCAAAGATGGAAAAGGCCTGTTAGAGCCTCAAGTACATACACCTGCTAGACCAGCATTTAATCTCCCCCAAAAGAGGACGTATCAAATATTAAACTAGTACTACTCTTGAGGTTTTTTAAAAGGTCAAGGCATACATTGCTAGGAGCATGGGGTCAGTGCATGTTAATTTACGTGTGTTACTGCACTTAATACAATTATATAAAGGCTAAGGGCCTATGAATAGAATTGCTGCTAAAGGCCTCTGAGCCTCCTGTATTCCTGTCAGTTAAGGGCTGAGAAATACCTCCAACCATCTGTAAAAAATTGCTTTGTGAATACGGGCCTCATGAAATAATGATTAACACTCTTACCCTCCCTTCCTTCTACCCTCCCTCCCCCCAATTTTTATTAGTATTCGAATCTTTTACAGATCATCTGCACATCAGTCCTCATTCTTTCTCTTTTAAATCTGTTACCACAAATACATTTGCCTATAATATTTGCATTAGCTGTGATATGCTGCCATCTCATTTCTGGCTATAGAGATCGCTCTAATAAAGGACACACGTAAATTAACTTTTATTTTTATTATTACATTTTCAGGCAAGTTTTGTGGTGGTAGTTGTTTGTGTAGCTTTCAATAACTATCAACTCTTGCTGAAATGCTAGTAGTTTTTAAATATACTTTTGGAGGGGCTTTTTCTAGAAATCAAAAGAAATACCTTCTGGCTTTTTTTTGTACTACCAGGTACACCCCAGGTTCAGTTAATTTGGTTGGTGTCATGTCGCGCCTCCCTCCCCCCCCCCAAAAAAAAAAAAAAGGGAAAAAAGTTATTATTTCTCTTTCTTTCTCTGAAATATGTTATGGGGACTACTTAGGGAATGATCAGTAGGGTTTGTTGACTCGCTGGCAGTGTCCACACAAGTGTGTTTTGCCAAACTATTCCCATCGTTATTGTCACCGGTTTAGCATGACCACTGGAACCGCTCTGATAACCAGTAGTGCAGTTAGCAGCTCTTACAGCATCCTTAGCTGCCACTGCATTTATCTAATGTAGGGAAAGTAAGAGCGAAAACCCTGATGAAGCCTAATTAGCAGTAGAAGCGGTAGGAAAGGTTAGCAGATTTATGGTACTGCAGACGTGCTAAGCGGTCTTGGGGGAAAATATAGGGTGTAGACTTACCCAACTTCAGAGAGGAGCACTACAGCAGCCAAACTTAGTCTGGAATGAGACTGTGCTGTTTCACTTTAATTTCTGTTTGTAAATATAATCCATTTCCATTTGTGAATATAACTAGGAAAGAGATGCATTGCGACCTGCAGCAGTGGCCATGGATGTTGTTTGGAGCAGGGAGAAGAGGTTGCACCTTATTTAAACACAGGCAGTTTTCCGTATAAGTGACCCGGTATTGTTCAGAACAATACACAGAGGCACAGGGTTGGCTGCACACGTGCGTGCACACATGCATGCAAAATACATACGTATGTGAACATAAAATGGATATTTTTTCTAGCATTTTGTTTTAATTGTGGATAGTCAAGCTTCCTAATTTGTAGGAGAGAGTTACAAAACTTGTCCCTGTGAAACTCAAGGTTTCCACTTAAAAATAAGAGGTGACACCTGTGTTTTGTAGCATATCTGATGCTGTTGTTCGGATGGGTTTGGAAGGACGATAGAAGATGCTCTATTAATTATATGCACATAGAGAAATGCCTCACGGTAGCAGCGTGGTATGAGTCTCATTTCTACTACAGCTTTCGTCTCCGTAGAACCTCCCCGGGGTTGGTACACGCCGTCCGCTCCGCGTGGCCTCGGTAGGGCCTCCAGCACAGCTCGGTGCTTGCTGTGACGGGCGTTGCTGCCCCGGTCGCTGCAGGTAGGCAGGGGCTGAGCGTGGTGACGAGGGGATGCGTTCCCATCCTGGTGGTACCCGTGCTGGTCACCAGGATGCAGCACTAACCTCCTCAGGAGAAAAGGGACAATTCCCTCGAGTCCAGCCAGAGGTGAAGTGTAACGTTGCTGAGTCGTGGCGTTGTTAGTCCTAACGTCTAGGCACCACGTTGTTCTCTCCCAAGCAGGCGTAGATGGGAGACGTGTGGGAGGAAAAAGGAGGTGAATTTAATTTTCCGTTTGTTTTATTAGAGGATTTCCCCATCCCCAAAGCCCGTTCTCTGAATTTGGCAAATCCCTGATTTCCTCCTGTTCTCCTTGCTCTCCCATTGCAGCAGCTCTGTCTCCCGGGAGGTGGCCAAGCTATTTTCCACAGCCGCCCCCTTTGCTAGCCAGTGGAGGTACCGAAAGGGTTATTGTCAACTTCTCCCCACAGCTGAAAGTGGCTGCTCCAGTTGGGCATGTTTTTTTAAAAAGGGCTCGGAGTAACGTGAGTTTCTAGGCCGAGAATAATAGTAACAATTTACTAAGAATAAAGTCAGGGTGTGCCCAGGAAAATGTGTTCCATCATCCCTTATTTTCAGCGAGCTGTAAGTACACAGTATGGGATAACGCCATGCTAAATAACGTAAGCTATCACGGGCTTCTGCCCGAGCGGACGAGGTTCAACTGCCTGGGAAACCTGGACATTTTCAGTTGGCGTGTAAACCTTTCTGAAGAAGGGAATTGCAAAAAAAATTTCTTCTGTGAATTCGATTGTTTTAAATGATGCATTTTCAAAATGAGTGCATGGTTGGAGGAAAAAAATGGAAAGCAGCGGGAAACTGCCATGGAGAAATTGCGTCTAGTTTTTAAAGGACGCGATTCTTCCATTTTTCCTCCTTGAGTTATCGGCCCTCACGTGAACATTTCTACCAGATCGGTGTGGGAGGCAGAAAACACTGCCGAATCAGGGCCCACCGCGCTCTTGAGCTTATAGCTTTACTGAAGCAAATAAGGTTATTTTCCAGCAGAGGAATCGGGACAAGCGCTGAAAAAACGTGTGCTGTTGTGCAGCTCGTCGTGTTACAGTCCCGGCTGGTGGGCTGTAAGGCAGTGCCCGCGCTGGTGTCCACCCTCCCTGCAAGCGAAAGGAGGGAGAGGAGGAAGCGGCCTAGAAGAGAGCGCGTCTCATCTCGCGCTGAGTGAATGGCACGTGGTGTCCACTCCGGGGAAAAATGTCAGCGTTTCCCAGGAGAGGAGTAAAGATGGAAAAGGCCGGTTAATTAGGAAGAAGGGTTGGGGACAAGTGGCCAGAAGCCATGACACTATCAGTTATTTAACCTCAATATACAGAATATATAGTCAGCAGTATTAATTTAACATAAGTACCGTGAGCTGCGAGCATCCAAAGAAAGACACAAAAGCCAACACAGAAACGTCTCAATGCCCTTGCCTTTCTCTGTCTGGAAAGCCTGGCTGGGTGACTTGCTAAAATTCTGCATGTCTGACGTAGCTGCCCGCGTCCTTCGTGGCAAGCCGATGCCAGGTCTCGATCACTTTCTGGTTTCCTTTCTAAATCTCTTTAATTGTGTTGTTATATTTTAGTTAATTTTCAGCATGTGTTCCTATGCTCTCTTTTGTCGCATTAGAAGTGGCCAGTGATTTAAGTGAAAAGAAAACGAGTAGGAGTAGCGGGCGGGGGAGAGGGGAAACGTACACGAGCTACTTATTTGCTACGAGAATGTGAAAAATCATGATGTACCTGTTAGAGGTTCCTGGCTGTGCCGATACATTTGCCAATTTTGATGGAAACAGGTACTCGTCGTTAATTTGCAGTTCGTTGGTACATCTGCAGCGCAGGGATGGCGCAGGGAGGGGTTCCCTGCCCCGGCACAGTTCTCGGCCCTTGCCGTAGATCTGCTCGTGTGGCCTCTTGCTCCTCGGAGAGGTCCAGCCCATGCGTCCCAAATGTAGAGCCAGGCAGAATTCCTGGTTGGAAGAGGAATTGAGTTTCCTCTCAAGGAGGCAGAAAGAGAGGGACATCCTAAAGTACGGGGCAGAGATGACGTGGCTTTGGAGAGTGTCGTTTTTTGGCAATATATTTGGTAACTTTCTTTTCCTTCCAAATCAGGACGTAAGAAGCCAAAAAAAGAAATGAATTAGCAGAGTGACACGTAGGCTTTTAAAAAAAATCTGTCCGCTGTTGGTTCCCAGACTCGCCCTCATCAAAGCAACGCTTTTCAGTCACCCTCCTTACCCTCACGGGAACGTCTGCTGGGGAAGTATGATCCGGCACAGGTAGAGACATGGCTGAACGCAACTCACGACACGAAGGTGGCAAGACAGTTCCTATTTCTCCTCTTTCAAGCCCCCCTCCTTTTTTTTTTTTTTTTTTTTTTTAATTTCCTGTTTCCCCCTTTGTTCTGTTTCATTGTTCCTCCTTCTCCTTTGTCCCGACTCAGACACACGCGCACTGTCTCTCTGTTTTCCTTCCATTGTGTCTCCCAGATTTTCACCCACCTCTATGGACACCCGTCTCTGGAAAGGGCCCTCAGCTGATTCCCCTGCTCCTCCCGCCTTGTTTCCTACCGTGCACAAGACGAGCATCTGCTCCTGGTGAACTCAGGAGTAGAAAACTGGGAGGCAGGGCAGAAGGCGGAGGAGTGAGCCTGAGCCTGAGCAGCCAGTTCAGCAGACGTGATCACTAGTGGGTTGGCCACTGTCTTCTGGCACTTGGAGGATCACAAAAGTTGACCACGGAGCAGAGGAAGCAGATGTCAGGGCCTGTCAATGTAAGTGAGAAATCTCCCCCTCGGCTGCTGAGTTTGGTGTTAAGGTTCCTCGCCTTAATTGCTTCGTAGGTCAATTAGAGTGGTGTGTGCTGCTGTGCCGGTTGCACAGGGCTGACGTGGACTTTGCAGGCAGCGTGGCTAGATTAGAGATGGATTGCCCGTCTGCAGGACGTTGCAGATGACGATGGAAAATGCAAGGCACAGAGGGGAGCATGTGCTCCCTCTTTTATGATAAGTTGAGGCAAGCAAGGATGGGAAGGAAGAATCTACTACACAGAAGTAGGATTTGTTAACGTGTATTCCACATTTTCTATACGGTTTTGTAAGTAATTGTGTGTGTGTATGTTCACATGCGTGTGTTTTTATCACGCAACTGTAGCAAAAGGCCAAGCTATTTAAGAAAAACAGGAGCAAGAAAAAAACCCCAACTTTACGATACTGATTTGTGTGCTGAACTGTCCTAGTCCATATACTGGCAGGTCACCCACACCTTCGTCTCTAGGCTTTATTAAGAGGTTGAAGTACTTGGGTATAGTGTGACATAAAAGAACAGGGTGCCAAGTCACTAAGCTGGAACATTTGGGAGCTCTGCTCAGCGGGCTTGCAGTATAAGGGATGTTACGTTGAAGTGTGACCCTAAAAGTCGTCTTGAAGGACCTATGGCAATGACTTCTTAAAGCCCCATGTTTTTCTTTAAAAAAAAAAAAATTAACAAAAGTATGTTTGTGAGAAGGAACAGAAAAAACAATTATCTTTTGTTTTTAAATTAAATTAAAAGACTTCATTTTATATTTAATGTCAAAAAGCAAAATGCAACTGATTTGTGTTAGTACATGACAGCAAGGAGGTAAAATGGCTAGGACAGGAAGATAAACAATTGATTTTTTAGTATTTTTTTTTTTACTGGCCAAACTGAATGAAATACAACAATAAAGAGCCTATAAAATGGGAAATCAGCATTGTCCCCCCCTTTTTTTTTTTTAGTTTCTCAAAGTGCTTTCTGGTTTTGCTCTTCAAAATAAAATTAGTATCAGAAACCATGACATTTTTTACATAATCATTTTAAATTTACACAATAATTTTAACTTATTGTAACAATTATACAAGGTGCATTTTTTAGTTCTTTAGTTTTTCTTACCCCGTATTTGTGAATATACAAGTCTTTGTATGTGCGTGCAGGCTATTTTTATGGGTGCGTGGACGGACGTGTATGTGCACATGTGAAATATCCACAGATACATGTGCATGCAAATCCACAGTAGAAATAATAAAGGTAAAATGTGATCCTTTTCTTGATATATATAAGTTTTAAAAAAATTTAAAGATGGTTTACTGATTCACAGGTTTTACTCTACACTAAGAAAATTATGGTTCATTTGATAAATATTTACTAACTTTTTAAAGTCCTATTCAGTATTAATTATGCTGAAGTACAGGACAGACTATTTTATTATATCACAGTTTATGCAGTCAAGGACATTTTAAAAAAGAAAGAGTTTATCGACCTGTGATTGCCTGCATTTCTGCAACTTCCATTCAGTTTTTTAACCCCTATTTTGACCATATAGTCAGGAAAATATTTTATGGCTGGCTGTCTTCACCAGCAGTCTGTTGTAATACAAAGCTTTGTACGTTATCTACAAACCCAGCAGTTATTTCTTGAGTAAAGTATCTACATCCTGATCCAGCAAGGGCTTTCCTCTTCCAAGCAGTCTTCTACAGGACTTAGCCTGACCACAACAGGGCTCCTCACAGCAGTAAGCGCTGCTCAGAGAAGCAGATGCTTGCAGGGGAAGGCCTTTTGTCTTGCACTACTGCATCTGAGATTTTTTTTCCCTTCCTTTTCACAATGGGTAAAAATACCTTGATTGTGTTGAAAATCAAGCTCTTGCTGAATTTTGCTTTACTTCTATTTGGCCAGTCGCAGAAGTGGGATAAAGACCTTACAGGCCTCCCTGAAGGATCCTGGTTTCTGTGAATTTCTACTTGTTATTTTGACCAGTTTCCATAGGATGTAGTTCTGGCACTGTGTGACTGCTTCTCTGTTCACATGCTTAGTAAATCCATGAGCAATAGATATTCTGGCTTTATTAATTCACTGCCCCATGCTACATCTACTCCAGAGCAGAGGGACTATTCAAAGCCTGAGAGGGATATTTGGTTTTCCAGGTCCTCTCTGCTCAGGTTGTCAAAAGGTGAGTGTGGGGGTATTTTTTAATTCTTTTTTTTATTTTTAAACACTAACACTTATTGCTTGGCAACTGAGCAGAGACCTTCCAAACTTGTTTCACACAAACCACTGGTACCTTGTTTATTTGCTTGCTTGCTTCTTTCCTTCTCTGATTATTGATAGTAAAACTAGGCCTTTCTCAATGTAATGGGTTTTAAAAATACATATATAATGCAGCTGCCAAACTGAGAATGGAGATCCTGCAGTTTAGCACTCAGTAAACAAAATGTGACCAAGTACTTCCATGCCAGTAGGTTTAAGATTCCCAAATGAACATGAGTGCTGAAACCCTTGTAACCTGCTATACTATATCTTTTTGCATAAGACCTTCATTTACTCTCCTATATGATTCATGAGATTATGGCGTCAGTTCTGTTCCTACAGTGAGGCCATTAGCAGAACTCCTTTAGACTTGTATACAAAAAGTACTGGTTCAAGAGTGATATTTTTTTATTCTGAAGTTGTTATTTGACCTCTTCTTTTGAGGCATATTCGTCCCTTTCATTTATTTTGTTCAGTTGGTATATATTTATATACAGTAGAACCATCACAATTTAGCTATTTTATTTGCTGCCCAAATTTAAGCAGATATTACATGCAAGAAAAGCAATCTTAGAAAAAAAAATCGGGAAAATCTGATGAGATTGAAATGGAAGAAAACATTGTTCTGCATAAAATAACATTTATTGCATTTCATCTTTATTTTTCTTTTCACATTAATTTGGGTATTCTGATCTACAAAAGACCACAGTCTGTCCGTGTGTCGTTCCTCGCCCCCCCGCAGTCATGTAACACCCATTAAACACTACTGAACTCACTGGTACCACATAAGCATGCCCCCCTCCTTTTCCCCACACTTCATACGTGAAATTTTAGCTAACACTGTCCCAATTAAATAATGGTCATTGCTTTTCAGTCTTATTAAACTCAATCAGTCTCTTGATTCATTCCTGTTACAGGAATTCCTTGTATAAATTTGAACTAGTATAGTAGGGCTCTATATGTGGGGGACTGGGTATATGTGCACATATGTAGGCATATGTGCATTAAAAACCAGAAAAAGTATAGTAACTGAAAATAGTAAGTAGAATCAAATGAATCTTTTCTCAGTTCATTTGTTTATAAGGCATTTGGGTAGGTTAATAGAATTTTAAGGTGTTCATGAAACTGTGGTATAGTTCTCCTATATAGTGAAACAGTTATGCTGGAGAGGGATTTCACAAATTTATTGCTGTTCCAATAGTTGCTTTGAAAATGTGTTTGAACATACGTGTCTATAAGGTACGTGCTGCTTACCTAGTTTAACCGAATCTGATCCAAACCCCACTGAAATTAAGGGCCATTTTTTCACTGAATAGGAATTGTATCAGTCCCTTCAGTAGCCTCGTTTATTTGAGGGAAATAGCTTTGTCATGATTTCTCTGTGTGTGTATGTGTGCACGTGTAGTCGTGTATATTTTATCCATCTCTCTGTCCATATACAAAACCCATACGTTTTGTGTAGTTCTTACTGTGGCTTTGTGCATGCATTCAGTAGACACACGTGCATGAGGCTGTACGTGAGAATTGTGTAGCAGTGGTCTCCTCTTTGTGCACAAGTATGTATTTTTTTTATATCTAGGGGAATAGGCATCATCTAGACTTCAATGGGAAAAACAGCACATTAATTTTTGCTGCTTTTTTCAATTTGTCCTTGAAGGTCAAAATTATTTTGGTGATCACTTCATGTCACGATTTTTATTTGGAAACAGACTGTAATGTCTCTGGCACAGGGACTGAGAAGTCATGAACACGTATCTGAAGCATCTAATGCACCAAAGGAGATTTTTTTTTTTTTTTTCCCTCCACAGTGATAAAGCAACTGTGGGCCAAATCCTGCTTACTTTATTATCCAAATTTTCTTAACGAAGTCCACTTACTTAATTACAGAGCTAAAAATACCAGTTGCTTTCATAGGTGGACTTTTGCATCTGTACGTATCATAGACATTACATCAAATAGTTTTTCCTTGTTTCAAGATGCTTTTATTTATTGGCTTGCCTTTCCTTACTGCCTAGTTTAGGAGCCTAAACTCAGACAAGCAAGTTTGAAATTTTAGGCTGTTGTTTTTTAACCTTATGGATAGTCCCCAAACTATACAGCACTTTTTTCTGCATCAGCTTTAAGAATAAATGTATATAGAATCTAACAATTATGAGATACTACTTTCTGGTATCCAGAAGGTAACCACAGTTAGGTCTAATGGAGTTTTGGGAAAAAATATCAAGGAGGAGACCAGTCAACTTGCTCTCTGTCATTTCTAGCAGCCCTGAACAGTAGAGAATTGGAATAACGGAATTGCAGTGGAGCAAGTAGAAGATCTTGGATCTAAGGGGCTTCTGAAAGGTGCAAATTGCGCTAAGAGAGCAGGATGAAACGTGCCCGTTTGGCCACCTAGGCATCAGCCTGGGGTGGAAGCGATGCGTGCGGTCGGTCCCGCACCCCTTCGGGCCAGCCGGCGCGTAGGGCTGTGGCAGCGCGTCCGACCGGGAGCGTTGGCAGGAGAGGGGACACGCGCCGTCCCGCCGAGGCCACCAGCTGTAGCCGCGGTTTTTTTTCACCCACCGCCCTGCCGTAACGCTGGCTCAGCCTCTCGGAACATCTGGGTCAAAATAAACGTGGAATATAATTGGTCCTGACCTTTAGTCCCGAATAGTTTTTAACTTGAGTGGGGCTTTAGTCTTGTAACGCGTGTGAAGCCCCTTGGAGTTGCGGTGGCCGATACCAGTCGGCTGAGCCAGCAGCCTGCCTCAGTGCCTGCGGTGTCAAGGCTCGAGCTAATCTGTTGAGGAGGAGCAAAAATGAAGCAAACGGAATGCTAAAAATGTAAGAAGGAAACTTAAACATCAAAAAGATACAAAAAATACTTGGGGGCTCTTTTTGACATTAGAAGTTCTGGATGCATGGTGAATGATGCAGGCTTGGCTTCTTATTTGAAGGAATATTTGTAATAGCTTTGTTTTATTTATTCTAAAGTTAGGCAGCGTTGTAATGGAGACCTTGAGGATGTTTTAAAATAGTTGCTTAAGAAGCACATTTGCCTAGTAAAAGTAAGCCTTAATGAAAGTTGTAGTTTGTATATGCTTATTCAAGGGTCCGGTACGTGAGTAAGAGAATGTTTTGGGGTGGTGGGGGGGGAAGATAAGTGTGTCTGTTAGGCATGATACAGATTCCAAGCCCGTGTGTGTAAAGGCCAAATGCAGCTCACTTTCCGTACATTATTTACCACAGTCTTGTTTCCAGTAAATGAAAATATTTATCTGAGTGGCCAGAGCAGAAACTGGCATTAAAAATTAGCCATGAGTATTATTCCTTTGCATCCTTTGGAAAAAAAAAAAAGATCCAAATTTATAACGAAGCAGAGAACAAAGAAAAAATTAAAACTTCACTCTGTCGTTCGTGCTATATCTAGTCAGGGGGTTATTGATACAAAAGTGCATAATGACTGCTACAGCTAAAAAACCAAAAACCAATTGCATGTTTAGATAACAGTCAAATCCATATTGCTGTGTCCCATGAATCTAGTCCTATTACACATAAGCAGGATCTAGTCCATTGGCTTCATAAGGGCAATTCAGATGCATAAAGAAAGCATGTTTTGGCTCAGTCATATGCAAACAAAAGTCTCCTGCGCATTTACAACCAACAAAGCAGGTTTAGGATGAATTTTTTATATGAATGTAACCCAAAGTAGAAAGGAAAAATAATTCCATTGAGGTAGTAGTGGAAGCGAAATGTTAAACAAGCTTGGATCAGAAAAAAAAAATTGTCAGAGCAGCATACTGCCATTTTGTCACTCTGTCATCTGTTAATATAAATGTTATTAAATAAGTATGAATATTAAAAATAAATGTTAATCCCCTTTTCATATTTACTCCATAGTAACAGTCATATTTTCCTTCTTTTTTTTTAATTTTGACATTAAAAATACAAAAAAATTTTGCTGTTGAGAACAAAAGCTGGAGATTTTTTTTTTCTCCATTTAAACTACTGATTAACAATTTATTTACTTGTCACTTATTGTTGACCATCCCAGTCATTGCTTTTTATTTGATATTTTACTTGATGTTTCTTTCTGGGCGGTATATGAAGCAGGTTTTAATTTCTGTGTGATTCTGATCCTCTATTCTACGTATATTACTAATATTTGCCTTAGAAATATCTCGTCTTTCAAATGAGAATTTCCCCTCTGTAACTTCACAATTTATATTTCAAAACACTGAATACTCTATACCGAAGTTTTCTTATTTTGAGCCGTCACTGTTTGGGATAGTCTTCCTTGCAAGCTTGGGGATTCAGGTTTGAGGCTATAAACTCTTCTGTACGTATGAGTAAGTCTAATTTTGTGAGTAGCCTAAGCCAGCAGGGCTCCTCAAACAAGTACGTGTTTGCAGGCTTGGGACCTGCAGATATTTGGATGGAGGAGAAGACAGGGAAGGGCTACAGATACTAAGTTTTATTTTTAACTACATATGCCTGCCAGGATCATCAAGAAATACGACAGTATATTTCACGAAATTGGCTGGATTGTTTGGGACACGTAACACATAAATGAAACTGTTTGCTTAATTTGGTCCCATAAGATAAAGTTAACTCCAATACCTGATATCTTAGTCAAATCTAATCATTGTGACTGTTGAAACCTTTGGTCCTGATTCAGTTAAATTTGTAGGTAACATTCTAACATCTAGAAATCTTCCCATCCGATGATACTTGGTTGAAAAATCTGCAAAACCAGGAATCAGTCTCTAAGATTTGTGGGGGGTCAAGAGGCTTCTTAAAGATGCTATCAGATTAACAGCTTTTTATTTTATATATATAAGTTGTTATAGTTGCTGTGTTTTTTCACCAAGAATTTTGTTTGGGTTAGTTAGGCTTTTTTTTCCCCTTCACCCCATCCCTTCCAAACTGCAGCCACAAATTTAAAACCAGCTAAGAAAAAGCTACATGCCTAGTTCTTGATACTGCTCCAACTGAATTTAATGGGATCAGTATCAGTTTTAGAGACGAGGGGTATGGTGTAAAAGCAGAAGCACAGAGGTGCATAAGAAGAGTATTTCACAACTCGGAGAATGTTTGTAACGTAGTCGGAAGCTTGGGCAATGAGATAAAAAGGATCTGAGGACATAGTCAATGGTAAATAAGGAGGCCAGAAAAATCAATGTTTTAGAAGCCATGTTTGCAAGTGTGACAAATATATCTACCTGGGAAATGGCAATTAAGTTTTTAAACCATACGGTTTTTACAGTAGTGAAAATTAAGGAGAAGTATGAGGGTCTAATTCTGCCCTTAGATATACTCGTATATTGCTTGTTGACATTGAGAGGGAAGATTTTAAGATTTCACATCTGACTTGGAACCAAAACAAAAAGACTATTTTCATATGACTCTGGAGTGACTTCCAGATCAGAGGATCCCAAACTGATCTGCCAACGTATAGAAATGTGATTTCATCAGGCAGCGAGAGCAGTCTCTTTGGAGTCAAACGCGATAGCTATTTAACTGTACGTAGCAATGACAAATGGCAATTTTGGCTTTTACAGGAAAGAGGGAATTTCCTCACACGTAGAATTTCACTTTACAGGCGACTGTGCTAAAAGGAGTGACCGCAATACTGGCCATCATTCCCCCTTCAAGCTATTTCGTAATGGGTTTGCTCCTCTGTCCTGTAAATATGACTAGCCCAAATGAATTGCTAGGTTCTGTGATTAAAATAGACCAAATGAATTGCTAGGTTCTGTGATTAAAATAGACCATTAATAAGCAGGACTTCCACGTCCTCCTCCAGACTCCACCAGCTTTTCAGTATAACCCCGGACAGGCATCAGGTTTTCAAATGGTGTGTGGTATTCACGTTTCAGCAAAATGGAGGCTTCAACAAGCAGATACGGTTTTGGGTAGATTGATCCTAGGCAGCTGGTTACTGAACTGCGGAGATTGGCGTACGCTCTACTTCTTCTACTTTGTTCACTTCTCTCGTGAGTGTAGCTGGGTGACCCCATCTGAATGGCCTGGTCGCTGATAGTTTTTGAAGGTTCTTGTCTGGAATAGTCGTTTGTTCCCTCTCCGTTGTTAAAAATGACTCAGAAGAAGAAAGAAGGCAGCCTGCTGGGTCAGAAGGCTATGTACAAAGATAGGTTTTGGTGGGTCTTCCCAAACCACACCGACCAGAAATGAACTGTCCTTTTTATCTGGCAGACCTCATCAATGTCAATACTTAGTTTTTCTCAGCTCTCTTTAGAGGACCCAGCTAAGCTGCCTCTGATGGTTCTTGGCCCTTTGTTGAAGAAGGCAGTCATCAAATCCTTGATTCTCATTTGTCTTGCAAAACATTTTATTTATGTGACTATTAACATATACAACAGTCTGAAAAAAAATTCTGAATTAAAAGTCCTTGTCTCCTTGCTGTCAATCAGGATCAGCTTCCTGAAGACCAGCAATGGGGATGTCCCTGTTAACCCTCACCAGGAAAAACAGGGAAAAGGAACGTCGCCTGAACGTCTTGCATACCGTAGCACCAGAACTGACAAAGCTGATTTCCTAGGGTTGTTTCATGCTTTGCTGCAAGTTCTGGTGGATGCTTCTCCTGCGGTTGGGACATCGGTGACTGCCCTCTCCCGTGGGGATTCTCGGGTGCCTAAAAAGGCATGTTCTCACCGCGCAGCCCGTCCCTCCAGCCTCGCAAACTTACAGCTCTCCGTAGTCTGGGTGGCCACCTGCTTCCACAAAACTTGTAGGAACTTAATGATCATTGAGACCTGCATCCGAGCGCCAGGTCTGACTACAAACTCATAACGCCTTCGACGGTTATTGAACACCCTGATGGGCCCTTTCTCTCTTGTACACACACGTGTACGCACACATACACGTGCACACACAGAGCGTGATCACAAGCCTTGTTGCCATAGGAAACCAGGCTAAAAACAAGCAAGGTCAGAAGGCATGAGCTCATTGTTTTTTCCTTTGCAGCTCCTTTTTAAAACTGCTAGCGCAGGCTTTTTTTTATTCATTAGATCAGATGTGGTTTTGGATGCTAGGTAATGGAAATCATACTTGCTGCGTGCTAAGCTCTGTTCTGCATGACACTGTGGTGTCCGCCGTGGAGTTTGTCTGGTTGCCATCTTTGTCCGGCCTTAGCTCATTCCCCCGTCATTCTCTACTTGATTCAGTAGTCATATTTGGTGCTTTGGCTTGCAGGTTTCCTTCCCGGTCCCCTGTTTATTGTTGAGAATATCTCCCTTAATCACTTTGATCTCACTGCGGAGTCTTGCCCACCTTGAAAAAAGTAGCAGCATCACAGGAACAAGGGATATGCTCAAATGGATTTCAGTGGGCTGCACTGTTGGTATAAAAGCCCGAAGCGGGGTCATCAGTGGTTAAATATTAAGGAAATTTCTAGTCTGGTTAGGACTAACTCCACCGCTATCATCTTTGCTTTAGCATAGATATGTATAGTGCATTATGGCGAAACCTTTATATACAGAGGTGCTTACGCTGCCTAGCATTTGCGGATGTGAGCCACATCCGTCCTGTGACCAAGGTGATGGAGTGAAAATTAAGGACACTGATGTGTGGGTGACAGATGGAGAAGCAGTCTCTGCCGTCCGTTTGAGCAGGTGCTGTAGGTGCCACCAGCTGTCAAACCCCCCCTTTCCTCACCGCAGACCACGTTCTCTACCCTTGAGGGTATTGTGGGCTGCAGAACTAACCCTGGGCAGGAGATCAGGTGGATACCAGAGGCCCCTTGTCTGCAGACATTGATTACCTTTCTGGTCTTTTATATACATGTGGGTACTTTTAACTTCTTGCAAGGGTGGGGTGACTGTGACCGGAGGAGCGTGAGGTTAGTGAAAACAGGGGCACGGAGCTGCAAAATTCGAAGAACTTCCGTCCATCGGGGACATGAAAGCCACACTTCTGGTAATTTTTCATGTATAACCCTTCTTTCTTTGCCCCCCCCTAGTACAGCAGCACAAATGTCTGCTCTTTTGACCAACATGGTTACCTGCGGCGACTTATTTGCTTTTTCAGCATGAATTGTTGCATTCTCTTCCACCTTCTTCTAGCAAATACAGTTACAAAGTACACACCATAACGAGCAGGAATTCATCTGGGTATGAAAGTGTAAAACAGCTTAATTAGTGATAAAGTGTACTACATACCCCTCTATCTATCTCATGTAAACATTAAATTAAGGTGCCTACAAATGGGCACAGTTATTTGGACATATATTTATCATGTAAGAATAAATCCAACTTCTTCTTTTCCTTATAACTGTTTTAGAAATTCAGAAACTGTAGACCTACTTGGTTATGACTGCTTGTCCCCGTGGCCAGGGTAGGCTTGTTCCTTGCTTGTGATTTTCCACACTTTCACCCCTACTTGCTCTTAGAGAAGTTCTGTTCTTGAGTAAAACCAGAGAAATTTCAGCCTTGGAAAATATTTCCTCTTGTCCTGTCTGGATGGTCTTTCACTTCCGTGGATTGAAATTATATCTTAACTGTACGTATTGTTTATAGTCATTCCTTTGGCTTCCAATTCCCTACTTGGACTTGGCTGGCCTTTTGACCCAGTGATGATTAGTAAATCCCAGTGGCACGGAGGTGACCCAGATCCTATCTGCATTTCTACACCTTCTGTCGCTGGGTTTGTCAGTGCTGCACAGAGAGAGTAGGTGAAGTCACTCAGCAGCGGCTTCTAACCTCCTCGGTCTTGTCGGGCCTCCAGGGACGAAAGCTCTTCACAGCAGCAAGGGTTTACTGGGGAGTGGGGAGCCTGCTGGGGTAATGGTGGGAAACGGAAAACCTTGGAGAACTTCTGGCCACCAACAAGGGCATGAAAAACCTGTTCTCTGAAACTCTCTTTCACCACCCTGTCCCCAACTTCCCTAGAACCATATTGCTGTCTACTGGTCACCTACGTGCAGTTTGGGCTGTTCCTGGTGCCGAGCCATGAAACGTTTGTAGTCTGGGAGCTGTGCTGATGTTCTGGTTGATGTTATTGTATCAGCAGAGAAAGGAACTACTAGAATGCAGTTATTTTCAAGAGTCGTCTAGGAGATTAAAGTTGCCACAGAGTGTGCGCCTGTCTCCCTGCGCGTCTCTCAAATCCTGGGCACATAGCTTTAAAATCCTTAAAGAAAAGGGATCTGGCAGCTCACGGGGAGATATCTCAGAGCTGGCACCATGTATCTTGAAGGCTCACATCACTGGCTGTGTCCATGCTAGTAAATTAACCGCATCCTGGACCATTCTCTGGCATTGAGGTCAACTGGCACGAAATAGCCAGCGTCCATACTATTAAGCTGTCTCGAACTCCAAGACGGGAGAGCCATATGCAAAATGCCTATTGAGAACAGCCTCTGGCTCGTGGTAGCTCCCAGCCCAGACCCAGAAGCCGTTCGGGAGAGCGTTGTTTGGTCCCAGCCTCGGCCATGCCAGGGATCTTCTAGAAACTGGAGAAGAGGTGCCAGCGGTAGTGTCCCTGGCACCGCTCGATGTTTCGGAGGAGGTGCAGCCAGCAGTCCTGCAGGTGACTACGCCTTTGCCACAGCAGTAAGATGGAAGGGTTGACCCTTTTCACAAGGGCTGTGATTCCCTCTTTGTCGATCCCTTTGTCTTTTCTCTCAAACCTGAGATTTTATTCTGATTAATGCTGGAATGGTGTACTATTTTCAGCTGTTTTAATAGTTTGCTGTTGTGATTGTATATGATTGTGTTTGAATTTCTATCTCCCCAAGGATAGAAAAGGGATTCTATAAATATTATTTGATTTAATTAATAAATGTCAGCTTCTTTTGTAACGTAGTAGGGGAGTGAGCATGTGCACTGGGAGAATGACCGGTAAGGCAGAAAGACATTTCTGTTTTTATTCCTGTGCCACCTTCACCGTAGTCCCTGTGCCACTGTTGCCAGAAACTCCAATGCCACCGCAAAGGCATTATCTATTATAAAAACCTTTGCTAATGTCCCAAGGTATCGAAGGTAGATAATAAATCACTTAATACCTTCTCAGGTATTGTTTTATAATTCATAGTTTGCTACCGTGATCCATAGAAACCCCATAGTACAGATCCTGCTGAAAGGATGCACTCGGTCAACATGTTTTTCTTAATTTGGGCATTCAGATTCTTTTGATCCCTTGTAGGCTCTTCAGCAGAAGATGATCACGCTTATTTTGTGTCAGTGTAATCTTCCAAGGCACATCTTGTTTCTGAAACGTCCTCTGTAGCCTGATGTAAGCCCTGGTTGAATTTGGCCAGGCGTGTTGATAGGGCTTCTGCGCACTGAGTCAGACCGTTTGTCGGCAGTGGTCTAGGAGGCATACTGTTAGCCAGGGAGAAGGGATTTCCTTTTGCTGATTATTTGGTTAGCTGAGAAGACTTTAAATTTCTTGTTAATAATACTTTACAAACCTACAGGTAAAAATATAAATGAAAAGAAAAAATTTTAATCAAATGCTGATATGTCTTGGGGCAAATGAGTGATGATACAGTGCCATGTCGATTCATGGTAGTCTGTTAAGGTTGTGCTTACATTCTCAAACTGGTGTATCTATTCCTAGAGCTATGTTGGATAAGTAAATAAAATGCCTTTGGTATTTTTGCTATTCTGGGGCATTCTGCTAGACTGGTAGTTGGGTGAAATATTCTGTGGGCCAAAAGCTGTTTGATTAACTCATGGGAGCTAGTCTGCTTATTTCGAAGCAAAGCAAACAGGCTTCTGTTGTTCAGAAACTATTCAGAAAGCTGCGCTGTATTTTTACTGAGGCTCCTCCACTAATGTGGATGCCACTATATGCTTAAATCAATGGGAAACCTGTGGGTTTGCAATGTTTTAGGACTTACAAACAAATCCTCGGAGGGAGGGCGTGCACGAGGCAGATGGAACCAAAGTCCGATGCGCTCCAAATGGCATTAAATAATATCCTTGGCTATTTCTTACCCCGTGACGTATATATGGGGCTTCTGTGGATAGGAGGAGTCATGCAAACACAGCGCCGGAATTACTAAATGTTCTAAACTAAGAATTTTAGAGTAGTTTTAACAAATGTTCTATTCATCTGTGAAATCTGGAAATGTATTCCGTCAATGGAGGTTAGTACATAAAGACTGATGACTGTTGAAAAAAAATTGTGAACTTTTGTTTGAATATAACTATTTGTTTTGATGGTAATTGAGGCAATTCCTTCACTTTCCACAAACATTCATTAGAGTGATATTCTGTAGAAAAACTGTCACATGCAATGATGCATTTCTGTATCCATATGAATGCCTGAACTGGAAGTCTGCGTGCAGCTCTTAGAGAAGCCTTTGATGGGTTGCAAATTTACCAACCAAGGGTAAAAAAATGATGTCAGGTGATTTGGGTGACCAACAATCCCTTATAAATACTAATCTATGAGTGGTGAATTCCTAAAATACACAAAGCAGTCATTTTAGTGAATAGCTTGTGAGCAATCTCATGGGCAGAAATATGTTGGCAATTACTCATTCAATAATTTGTGAAAAATATGTCTGCTCATTGACATTTTGAAAAAAAAAAAAAGATAAATCTCATAAATGCATTGCGGGAAATATCTTGCCAGCTAACAACGCAAAACGCATGACTCCACTTACAGATATTGAACCTTCTGAACTTCTGATATTGCGTATGGGAAGAGGTCTGTCTAGATGTACAGACCTCACCAGTTCCTTGAGCAGCAGAAATGTAACCCCAGAGTTGCGACACAATTTGAAAAAAAACCCCAAACCTGTATGGGTGGCTTGGACCCAATCTGAAATTTGCAGCTGGCTGGTTTTCTTAAACAAAATGTCAAATTCTTACACTTGGATATATTAAAAACATGGATTGCGATTTGAGCTTTGAAACAAAAATCACTTCTAAAGGCTGTTTTGCGTGTGCAATAGGGATCCTAGTATGTATTTGAAAAAGCAGGTATTGGCAGTCGTTAGTTCCAACACCTCTGCTGACCACATAAGGCGTGGAGGTAGATCCAGAAGAGCTGATAGCTCGTGATCTGTGATCTGCTGCGGCTATAACATTTATGAAGGCCCGTTCCTGCATGGTTCCCTTCTCATGGGCCATCAGGAATATCAGTTCTCCCACGCTGCTCCCCTGTGACATGCTTTAGAGGTTCAAAGGAGGTTGGTTTTCTGTGGCTCCTTCTTCCTTTTATGTCTTTGCTGAAACGCCCGACAAGGAGGGTCGTTATTAAGGGTATGTTTTTGTGATGTGAACATGGGACGCGCATTGAGACTGACAGATTAATTTCTTGAAGGATACATGAATAGTGCTAGCAACTTGTGGTCCGTATGCGCCTGCACTGGTTTCAGATTGGTAGCTTAGCTGGCATAGCTACTTCCAGTTTCTTTTTTTCAAGGTTATTTGTGCCATTTCAGCCTCAGCTCAGTAGTGACTAGACAACAGATCCCATCATGTATAGACACGGAGCCCTTCATATATTCCTTTTCTTTTTCTTTTAATATAATTTGCTGACACAATTGGTTTTTTTTTTACAATTTTCTAATTAAAATCCAGTTCCTAAAGCACTCTTATTATTAAAATAATTTCATACTTTACTAAAATTTCTTCTGGTTTTCAAGTATGCAATGACTACCCTAGCATAGTCAAACCAATATCCTGCCATTATAATTTGATGGTACATCAGCATTAAAATGACTTTGTGTTGTCTGCCCATCTATCAAAATATTCCAAAAGCAATTTATGATGTTAACAAATTTTGGTTTTATATTTTATACAGTTAAAAAGTATGGAGAAATTTGAAACCCTTCGCATTCAAGGCCAGTTGAATGAAAATACAGCAAAAAACACATTCCGCAATAGGTACCTCAGAAATACTTTGTCTGTCTGTCAGTTGCATCTGTCTTGCCACGGAAATAATAGTTAAAAGGGGCAAATGAGTGAAGTTGTTTCTAGTTTTAAATTTTGTTTAGAAAGAAACCAACTGAAGGTGGGTAGAGGTATTTCATTGGGCTTTTTCCTGACATACACAATGCTTTTGTTTATATTTTTAGATTTCAGCTTTCCTCTGAATGATTTGCTATCCAAAACCAAAACGGGGCTTTTCTAGTACACAGTGATTAAAAAATAAAAACTAACAAGTACTAGAAAATGAATCTTGTGCATTGTAGATTGGTGACCCGTACTGCAATGCAGAAAGCAGATGATGACCCGAAAGTCAGAGAGACTGAGAAGAGTGACAAGATGTATTACAAAATGATTAGTGAAATTGCTAAGGAATCTGTGTTTTGAGGCAGCCGTGTGCCTTTAAGCTTGTCACGATTCGATTCAACTCCCTTTTTTTTTTTTTCTTTTTTGTTTTGTTAAGCGTTCAGTGATGAGACTGAATTAGGTATTCCCAGCAACTTTGGTAGCGTTGACGTTGCTGGCCTGAAATGCCCAAACTTTTGTCCCAGCCCTTCTCCCCGCACGGCATGCGTTAGTACACCCAGCCCCGTTATCGAGTGTCCCTCTCGTTCTGGCCCCGTTCTTCTTTCGGTCAAAGGGAATTACAGTATAGGTTTTTGTGAGAACAGGGGCTGGCCCTCTTTCTCAGGATTTCTTTCCTCAACAGAACAAAAACTTTGCACAATGCCTGATTGGTTTGGGGGGGGTTGTTTATGGTAACTACTTGAGTTCAACGGTGTTTTTGTATTTTCTTTTATTGTTGCTAATTTGAATTTATTTTAAAAAGGGGAATTAAATTACCCAGACAGGAAGATGTTGATGCAAATTTCCTAACTGCTAAGATAATAAGATTGAAATTAGGAGCCTGTACATATCTTCAAGAAGCATCAAAAA
The DNA here is from genome assembly GCA_013400755.1 of Pelecanoides urinatrix. NCBI lineage: Eukaryota > Metazoa > Chordata > Aves > Procellariiformes > Procellariidae > Pelecanoides > Pelecanoides urinatrix. The sequence goes on along the minus strand of VZTQ01013773.1, from coordinate 172,284 downwards.
TACATAACTACAATTTAGGGACCTTAGAAAGATTTTGGTTTTAACAGAAATGTGATTCCTTGACTTGCTTAGTTCAAGTCTGTTTTTTAAATGCCATGACCAAGACTGAAAAGCTCTTTGCTTCCTCAGTGATTCAGCAGGATTGTGTTGAACCCTTCCCAAGAACAACATCCTGCAACAGACTTCTCCCCATTTTCTCCAGATGATCTCAAAGACTCCCCACTGTGAGAATTACGCTTTACAGTCCATTCCACCATGTATCTTCCTTATAATTTTACCTGGAAATTTTGTGGGGGAGCTCAAACAGCAAAACTGATGCTAGGGAAGAGTTGTCGCATGTACTGCCACACAGGTACATGCGTGCAGTTATTTTACAGCTCAAGAAGCCTAAAGTCCATCTCCGAGACTAGCACTTTTTAACTAATTGAATGCTACAAAAATATAGCACATCTATTATTTATTTCTCCTTTTGTGTACAGCTAACAGTGCATATTCAACCCAAAGGATCTCGCAGTGCTTCACAAATGACATATGTACAGGAATGCCTTCCACACTGAAACGCCCAGGCTTAGAGGGTGGGCTGCAGCCAAGAAAATAATCAGCTTATAGCACACGGCACAATGTGTGTGAACTGCACAATGTGTGTAAGGATCATTCTGGCCAAGGGCATATCAGACAGTGCATCTCACCGGTGCATCCTACTGGAAAAGACTAATATTTAAAAGCTGTATTGAAAATAAAAAACCAACGACAACATTGTTCATTGACAGTCAATATGATCCATTAAGTTTTTCATTTACATACGTATATGTATTTTTTATATACATACATACAATTAAAGTGTTGATTTATCATTGGCATCCCTAAAACTTCTCTGTTTTCACAACTGATCTCCTTTAAGCACCAGGTTTTAATAACTGATGATAAAGGGAACTAGAAGAAACTTGACTTACACATCTGAGAAGACAGTATACATCTATATTGACCAATGATACTGACTTACAGCTGAAAGTATCAGCCCATACACAGACTGTCCGGTATAAACTGCAAGCTAGAGAGTGAAATGTGTGTGTGCATTTATTTTTTAAATACTACAGCACCTACTGCCTGGTTCTTGTTACTTACATACTGCTGCCAGCTTGGAGATCCCCAAACATTTTACCAAGCTTAATTAAGGAATAATCCCATTTAAATGAAAAAAAAAAAAGAAGGAAGAAAAACTCTAACAAAAACCTAAAGCTTTTTTCTCCACTTAACAAACGAGTAGCCATCAAACAGTTATATGATATGGCTTTACCGTGGTGAGCCATGAGTTAATACTTGCTGTCAAAACTGAGTGCCACAACTACACCTGCCAAGCTCTTCCTCTGGCCGGGCTTATCGTTCAGATTGCTTTTGGGGTAGAGGCAGCCAGTCGTCGTGGGACTGTACAACCCTGCCACAGCGGGACTAAATGTGCTTGTCCCATAGCACCCATGGCAGTTTTAGTGTTGGCCAGTAATTATAAGTAGGACAGCAATGCTCATAACCACTCTAGTGTACCAGAGTCTTCTGTTACAGAAGTCTTTTCATAGGAGACCTTCAATAAATGCTCCCGTGTCTCGGGGAGAAAAATATGTTGACTACTACCTTGACCCTCCTACCAGCGTGAGGAGAAGGGGCATTGTTAACCTTCATCTTCACTATGATTCTTGCTTTCTAGATAATTTAACTTAGCTTCTCTAAGGTGTTTCCCTTGCTATCTCTTCTCCTTTCATTCTCCCCATCTCCACACTGACTCCGAGGATGCCTCTATTCTCAAAATGATTACACCGACTCTCAGTTAATTTTGCTATTCAGGTACTGTCTTTTTCTGCAGATTCCTCAGGACAGATTTCTTCTGCAAGTCCTTTCAGAGGAGATCTACCAGTCAAATGTCAATGATGATAACAGGTTGAAAAGGATGATAAAATAAAATGGCAAGGAATATGTGGAACCAAATAGCAACCACTGGCTGTCTTCTGCAGAAAAACCCTTGCGCTGCCCAAGCATCCCCACTCTATTTCTCCCTTTTCCTCATGCCCCCTAAGGTATGTTTTGGATTAGTCTAATTTAGAACATCCGTTTCTCAGCAGAGATTTTTTTATATTTTTGCCTCTACTGGGATATATGTATGTATGGTACTGTATCAGTAACAACAGGAGAGGCACCGGCACAGTTAGTCTTTAGCTCAAATCTGTGTGTACTGACCAAGGGATTCAATATTTCTGCTCCTCCATGCTTTGATTTTCAAGTCAGATCATTCATGACAAGGCTGCAGGTGGAAAGCCATACTTTGGAATAAAACTTGAAGAAGTGGGGGAAGAAGATCTTTATAAATGTAATCCAAGCAGTTATTTTTTAATAGCTGATATTTTTGCTTCTCTCATCCCACTTACTGCTGAAGAATCATAAAGAGAAAGAGGCATACTTGATGGGGAAAAATAGCTGGTTTTTTTTTTCTGAAAAATAGGGATTTCTCTCTAGAATGTATGTAAGTGGTGGTATGTACACATTAAAGTGTGCCTGCATTTGTTGTGATTGGTGTCTTTGAAACATTATGTGTACACAGTCTCTCTACGCAAGAAACAAAAAAGAAGGAAGAAAAAAGATGGTTCAAGCTCAAATAAAATTCCAGACTGATTTGGGCAGACAGTAATATGAGAATGTGAACACAGGATGCAAATGCCTACATAACGTGTATGCTGTCTGAGCGTAACCGTGCACGTGTTCTCTCCGTGCGTCTGCACATGTGCCCTTAGCTTTTTTAATATTTGTATGTGCTTACGTCAAACAGTTGATTACATATTTTTGTACTTCTTTTTACGTGTGTCTGTCTGGACATACATACAATCCATTTTAAAGGTTCTTCCAAGTCAGTATAAGGCAGAAGTATATCCATTTAGCTGTGTCTGTCAGTGCTGTAATGAAAGGATGCACGTATTTGAGTTCATACTACATACGCTAGTCAGGGCCTGTGCTCATCCATAATATACGTGTGCATGCACTCATGTAGGTATGGTTAACCTGGTTTTGCCTGATCTGGAGAGCTAGTATATCCCTCTGCGGTAGTGTGTGTGCAAGGGAAGTGCGTTTGTGCTAGTTTGCAGACATTTAACATATTTTCAGTGTATAGAATGCTGACCAGTGAGTGCTTATGACAACATCGGGGTCAGTAATAATTGCTCATTTTAAAGATATTTTAATTTATCAAGTCAATAATGTCCATATTCTTGGCACAAAACTGACTCTATTTTCTTTCATCCACCAAAAAAAAAAATCAGAATTACGACACTGTTAGAGAGGTGACGTTTGTTTTGTAAGGGAATGCAGAATGTGGCCAAGACTGGTTTTGATAGGTTTTTTGAATTTTTGCCTCATGCTTAGAAATTCAAATCTTTGCATTTCTGATCCCAGGTTTGGAAATTGCACCCCTAGTAAATGTTTTGCAGGCTCTTTGTAGCTGTCTGGTGAGCCAAAGCGAAGGGCTGTATCCATCAGTTGTTCTGTCTAGATAATTTGCTAAGTGAAGCAACCTTCCTGAAGATCTCCTTGGGACGGTTTCGTACAGTTTGCTAAAGAACCAGGAATTATTTTTTTATGGTAGCAGAAAAAAAGTATTTCAGTCTCCAGCACCTTGAATAAAAATAAGGACTTAATTTTTCACTACTTTCTCTAATAATTCAGACCCATGCAAAGTGAGTGCAAAACGTGTGTAGACGCTCTGTTTTGCACTTACTTTTCTTACCTGAGTCTTGAAACGTGATTCCCTAACATGACACTGAGTGCCAGTGTGGTGAGACAGGTCCACTTTGCTTATGCAGAACTGAGTATACAAGGGGCAAGACAGCAGAAAATTAGGGCATAGGGGCCTATCCCAATTCCCCTGAAGCAAATGGGAGCTGGATTAAGCCTAAATCTCTAATTACGTAGGGGTAATAGTCTATCAGAACTCCCACTGAAGCAAAAGGGAGTTGGATCAAGCCCAAGACTCTTAATTGCATTTTTCCTTGCCATTTTTGTTCATATATTTTGTTTACTCTGGCTCATCATTACATTATTTTGTAATTATTATGATGGGATTAGTGGCCATTAAATATCTGATTTCTGAATGGTATGACTTGTTCCTAGTCACTGATGTCATTGACGTATGTCAGAAGGCTTTGTATATTCTAGTGGATATGGCAAGAGGTAGATGAATTTATCTAATGATTGAAATGGATTGAGGCTTATACGTTTCCTATAGCACTTCAAAGAGCCGTACTACTTTTCTGGGTGCAGAAAACAATATAGAGTGAGGCCACACCAGGATTTTTTTCCTCCCCTTTTTTCATCCCGGTGTTCATACCAATACCTTTGAATTTCCACTGTGAGGACTGGATTTATCTAAGGAGCTTGATAAGAACAGAGCATTACTGACCATGTGATAGATAGCTATTATTTGGAGAAAGTTTCCATGATACCTGTCAGTTTGGAGCACCCCAGGTTGTTCAATACCAGATTTCTTCCCGCTCTTCTGCGAATAACTCTGCAATGGTATCAACAGGTCATCTACAGTATAGATGTTTGGAGTTTTTTTTTCCCATCTTGAATCCCATCCCCAAACATCACAGCTCTAGAGTAAGATGAGAGTTACGAGACATACCAGGCAAGGAGGAGTGTACTCATCCTTCCAGCGGTATACTGACTGCGCGCTACTGGCAGTATTAAAACTAAAGGACCGTATAGAGACCCTGGTACACGATGGGAATTCTCACTGACGACAGCAGAAACTGCGTGCGTCGATCTAGGCAGGACTCCAGGTAGATGACGTCAATGTGGCTTGGAAAACATCAAAGTAGGAAATATATGCTGGAGCAAGGGGCCTTTCTGCAGTCATTCTTCACGACACAATTCTACTTAGTCGCCCATTAATAACGTCCTGAGACAGATGGGCACTGCTTTATTTTGGAGATTTTATTGATTTGTCCTAATTTGTACTTCTACTTTGTGACCCTAAAATATAAGCTCAAAATGAGGGAAGGGCTTTACCCAACACAGGTGTAGAGTTCTGGAACAGCTTTCTTACAGAAGCGGTGGAAACAGGCAAGCAAATTAGCTATGGATTTTGATTAATTAATGAAAGGGATTCTATAACAAGGTTGTCCGGAATAGGAGGGCTTTACTCATCAACACAGGAGATCCCATCCACTCTAAGTTCCACTGTATCTATCTGGGGAGCTGTGAAGGAGATAATTATCAATACATTATGGTAGGACATGGTGAATCATTGATACATCTATTCGTTGCTTTCTGGGACAGAAGGACTTTGACCAGTTTGGAGGTGTTTTGTTCCCAATTAATATATTTTTGGCTACAGCAGAGGTACAGAAACTTTGAACCAAATAGTAGAAGACATGTCTGTCAATTAAACTATCGGGGAGATGTATTGGTAAGCGACCTTCAGTTACAGAGATATAAAGTCTAAGTAACCTCAGTCACTTCACTGGAGTCATTCAAGACTTAAACTGACAGAAAAGAGGAAGGAATGTCTTCCTCATTGCATCCCTTTAATCCTGCTTAGAATAACACAGCCTCAATTTTATCTCCTATCTGGAGTAGGAAATACGGTTTTCTTTCAAACTGAACAGCATTCTGGTGTTTAGCTCACTTGACAAAGTCTCTGTCAAAGAAGAACATTTTTGCTTTTTGAACTTACAAGCCAGGTTTGCAGCGTTTCCAATATGTGCATTAAAATCCATAGGGCCACATCACATCGTAGTCCTAGCACGCCGCTGTTAATATCGAGAGGGACATTTGCTTAAGAACAAACAAGGTGAAATAGTTCATGATAAACAACAACAAAACGTTTAAAAATAGATCTGACTATCTCGCTTAAAACTGATACTCGTTTCTTACATTCGTAATGAAGATTAGTTAGAAATGTTTACATGATTTTTAAAAAACAGTATCTCAAGGCCATTTCGGCCCCTCGGTGCTTGCTGCCCTGGGCTGCGTTCAGCCTGGGAACTGGAGGAGGCGGAGGAGTAAGCTGGCCAGTCCAGCTGCAACGTTCAACGGGACCAAACAGATACTGCAAGCTGTGAAATGTAAGTGAACTTGTAAAAAACTGCTCTCTTTAGCAGTTCACTGTGCTGTTGGTAACAAAGGTGAGGAAGCTATTTAAAAGACATACCCTAACTAAAACATTTACCTTAACATTGCTTTTGAAAAAAGCAGTATAAAAATACCCGTCAGATCCATGTTAAAAGATAGGTTCTGTTTTGCCATGAGAGAGGAAACCAGGTACTGGATGGGGAGACAGTTTCGTCAGTGGGGACTGACATGAAGGTAAGCAGGTCTTCTCTGTGTAACTGTAATGACAAGGGCGATACACCTCCAACCCGTGATGTCAGTGGAGTTTTGGGTGGGTTCAGAGGGGCTGGCTCTGGCGGAATTCTGCTAGAAAAGGGAAAAGTGCAGGTTCTGTGACACAGCTTTTGCAAATAAATACCTAAATTATGTGTAATTTGGCAGCTAAGCATTCCTTAAACACTAACATCAAGATACAGGCTAAACAGGAAAAAATATGAAAAAATTGTGTTAGTAAAAGACTTCTCTTTCCTAATTAAAAAAAAAATGGAGAAAATATATTGTAACACACATGCAAAATGTTTTTTTTTGCTTTTTTGAAGGAAGGAGTGTGTATGAAGAAAAGTATTTGAGCTAAGTTTAAGAAAAAGATTACTGAACGTAACGATGGTCAAAAAAATGACTGTTCAAAGTTTTGCATACATCTCTAGTTCACTCTAACCAGGGGAAAAACCCATTCTTCTGCGGAGCGCAGACAGACAGATGGCACTTCGCAGGTTTGGGCTGGGGCTCTGTGTAGGTGACATGGTGGTCCTCAGCACACAGAGTGATTTCACAGTTAGGTGGTAACTTTTTAAACAGGTTATTACCCACATTTCAGCCCCCAAGATCTGAAAATCGAGGTACATTTTACTGCCTTTCGTAATGTTTATTGCAGATCTCTGTGCTGCAGTCGTAAGAGGTCACGATGCAGACCGAAGTCCTGCTCTCTGTATCTCTCTGTATCTCATACAGGCAGTTTGGCAGCGTTAGAGTGATAAAAGTACACGCAGTGGACCTGAGTCCTTACTGGCATACACGAGAGAAACGACTAAAATCACTGCAGCTGCAGATGTTCACATCAGGAACTTTAGCTTTAGTCTGTCAGTAAAATGCGGAGATCTTTGCTCTTAAAATCGCTGGAAGTTTTCCGCCACGGGTCAGTACCGTGTACCATGTAATTCTAGTTTAACAGATTGCGTTTAGATGTCGGGAACGGAATGCATGGGCTAGGAATGGGTAGGTTTTTGCGGTCACTTTTCTGGAAGACACGTGCCATAAACCTGCAGCAAAGAGTTAAGGGTGCTGGGGGCGAGTCACAGAGCAGTTGCTGAGCTGGCTGGATTTCAGCAGATCAGACCCCAAGAGGCTTTTGTGAGCAGACCCCAGGAGGACGGTGCAGGTGTCGTGCATTGGGGTTTCAGTTGTGGTTTTTTTTTTAAAAACTAGTTGACGGCTGTTGGCTTTAGTAGAAAAAGTGTAATAAAAGGGATATTTGCCGCTTAATGCGGAATATTTCAATGTTTCAGAAGGTAGTTTTCACTCCTCTCTTACCCATCTGGTCCTCTGGGGTGGCCACTTGCGTGATAGGCTTTTTTGCAGCTGAGGACGCAAGAGCACAGCAAAGGCGACGTACCCGAGACTGGGCAGTCACTGGGAGAGCCAGGCAAAAGGGCCCTGCAGCTGGCGGCAGACCAAACTGTGACCGTTCGATTCCAGTTAAGTTCTAGACCTTTTAAAAAATAAAATCTGGGATTGAGGTGTTTGGTTAACCCTTTGGAAGTGAGGACTTCTAAAAGGGAGGGTGTTTGTCTAGGGAAGCACTAATATATCGTGATCTACTGTGAAAGGGCTAATAAAGGGTAAAATCAGCAACTCCATGGGTCGTAATACCTGTGGAGCAGGTAACTCTTTTAAAGCAGACTAACTCTTTTCATACCTTGTCATAGTTACCTTCCATGTGTAAAAGCACCTTTTCTAGTTTAAGTAATTGTCTTTATTAATGATTAATGGGCTCAGAACTTGAAGTTGTTTTGTTCGCGATTACGGAAATATTCAAAATCACCTGAAAAGCACTAATTTCTTTATTAGTGATGCATTTTTTCATTTTTTAGAAGTTAAAAATAGGACAACTTACTAATTACATTTTAAGTAAGTTTCACATCTCGTTTAAATAAAAGTTGGTTACACATCTAGAGTGAAATTTTAGATGTCCTGTTTTAATTTAGTGAGACAGTTTTTGGCTCAAAGAAGAGTAATTCTGAACAAAAATGTTATCAAGGCTTTATTTTTAGCAGCAGCTTTACAAAACGACACAAGGTGTAGTTTCAAGCTCTTGCTCTGCTGAAAGTGCTCCCGATTTCCTTGGATCAGGCCCATAACTATCTTTGTCACCTCAAATGGAGCCATCAGTGTCTCTCCGTAACAAAAACCTTGTTAACCCTTCCCTGCCCAGCACCTTCTCAGAGACTTGCTTCGATTCCAGCAATTCGAAGAACCAGCAGAGGAAAAGCTTTGCAACTTGGTTTGGTTAGTCTTTACTGGACCATCCTGGTTTAACTCCTTTTTTTGGAGAAAGTAAAGGAATTTTCACTAATTCTACCTCTCCCTTCCCAGTTCAACGCTTCCTCTATTTGCTGGGAAAATATCTTGCCAGTTTGCTTCCTTTTTGAGGGGGAGAGGGGAAGCCTACGGCTTAACAGCGTATAGCCCAGAGTCATCAAAATCACAGGTAAAATAGATGGAACTACTAATTTTTCACAACTATATGCTGGCAAGAGCATGCACCACGAAGGCCTGATCCTGACTAACCTCCTGTGCCTTTCCGTTGCCCTCTCTGTTGGACACCTGCAGGTTTGTGGATTGGAAGCCGACTTCCAGCCCTGCTTTGGCTAGCGCCCCGGGTCCCGAGCCGGCCGGGGACTCGTGTGCTGGGGGCTCGTCGGCCTCCCGCTCTGCCCCTGCACCTCCTCCTTGGGGTCAGAGCCATTTTCACGTGAGGCTGAGCCCCGCTGCTTGCTGACGGAGCTGATCGATCCTGGGGGCCAAATCTAAACCGATGATTTCCAAAAGTATTTTGTCCTGTTCAAATAGCTTCTGTAAACATCAGAACTAAAGATGCTTTCTGCTCTTTCCTGAAAAAGTAAGGAATCTCTGCTGGCTATTTGGAGGCTAAATCCTACAACCTCTAGTGAATATTCATGCATATTCATGAAAGTAATCTCAAGGAACTCAATAGGAACATTGCTGTGGATCAGGATTATTCCGAGGAGTGCAGGTTTAGCATCGTACGGCCCCGGCAGACCCTCCCGTTGATAATGCTGCAGTGCTCCCTCTCATAGTACCTGGCTTTTAGAGCTAAGTTTTGAAAGCAGTAAATCAAAAGTAAAAGTTAAAACTGCGTGTTTCCAAATGCAGTATACATCAAACACCATTAAGTATTTCAAATGAATTAAAAACCAAGTAATCAAAAAAGGCCTTTAGCTGTAGTTTTGTTTGGGTTTCTTTTCTCGGACATTTGGGATGTGCTATAATCAGTTCTACAAAAATTAAAATCTCTAGGACAAGCAGCTTGAATCTTTAACTAAATAAACAAAATGTTGCAAAGCACTAGAGTTTTTCAAAGAAAGAAATTGGTGATTGGATTTGTAACAGTAATTTGCAAATTTAACTTGGAAACCAGCTTTTTCTTCCAGATGAGGGAGAACCAGAAGTAGCCAGAACATTCAGAAAAGGTAACTATATAAGCTTTCGAAGCTGCCTTGATAACATACTGTCTGCCACAAACATTATTTTCACATAATCATAAAAAACATATTTTCAATATTAAGAGAAATTTCATGCAGGTCTTTTGACCTCCACAGTTAACTTAGGCAAAATACCTACTGCCTTTAAATGTACTGCCTGAAATTACTTTTGTCTGGCGAAAAAAAAGAAAAGGGATTGAGCTTTATATAGCCTTTGTTTGTATATATTACATATTGTGAAAGATTGACATACAGAGACAGGTTCTCTTAATTATCTAGAATTCAGACTTGAAGGAAATTAAAAATTAGAATAGATTAAAATTCAGGGAAAACACTATAGGACTACAGCCATCAGCCAGATAATTTCACTGGGCAGCTTTTTTTAAAGTGAATATTTATACTAAATGGCATCCAGTTGAAAAATCATTTTCAGGGAAGATATTTTCTTATATTATATTCTGGGAAGTTAGACTCATAATACCCCAAGTACTACGCAGTATGCAGCTAAATATAAAACAAAGTAAGCTCAGTTATCTAATATAGATATAAATACAAGTATTTGTGAAATCTATTTAGAGCAAGGGTGGGGTGTTTTGTACCTTAATATACAGAGAAAAAAGCTGAAGTGGGAATATTGTATACTTTATCCAAAATACCAGCTAAATATTTTTTCCTTTTGCTGGATTTATTTCCTAACAGTAATAAAAAAGATTTAAATTATCAAATACATCCAAAGAGTAAGCATACCTAATTGTTATCAAATTCATATGGCAAAAGTTAGGAGACAATTGGATTTTAAATTCCTATGGACTGATCCTGCTCTCCTGAAATCAGTGGTAAAATTCCCTTTGGCTTCAAAGGGAGCTGAATTTCATGTCAGCTTTTTAAATATGATTTATTAACTCTTCAGTATTTTGCTGAAGAATAAAACTTCACCGTTTCTTTAAAATCAGACTAACAAAAATTTTAGATTAAAATCTAAGCAAACAGTAGCAAATACTGTAAAAAAAGCTTTTAGGTGGTTGCTATTACTAGCCTGTCGGCTGGTAATTTGATAAAAAGAATTCAGTTTTATTTATCTATTGTTTTTCAGTGGTTTGTAGGACTTAGATGTTTTACATTCTCCATTTAACATATATAGGATCCGAAACAAATATCCCTGGCAGAATAAAAGCAAAAATATGTTTTGGCAATTAGAACAATTAGATCTAGCTGCTGAATCTAAAAATTAGTTACTTAAGTATTGACATTTTAATCTTAGCAGTAGAAAATAAAGCAGAGAGATCTTTGCATCAAGAAGGAACTTTTAATAAAATATAGAAATTTGGTCTTTCAGACATTAAAAATTTTTTTTTTAATTTCTATTTGTGAGTTTAAATTTGTAGTTTAGTAAATACATTGTTTAAATAGCAGGTAGAGACAACCTTCAAAGAGGGGTAATTGGTAGTATTAAAACTTACAATTTGTACCAAGAGAAAATACTTTGATAAGGGCAAACAATAAACAGAAGTAATTTTGGGGTTCATTACTATCCTAGGGATTCCTGTAGTTCATATTAATTCATATGACTTAAAGACTAAACTATTAGAACCATTACGCATCCTTACTGAATATATTTCTATTAAAAAGTTATGTTTTTTCCTCTTTTGCAAAAATTGCTATTGACTTTTCTACAGAAAAGCAAAAAAAAAAGTCAGTAAATTCGATCATAATTCACAAATGCTCCTTCTCTTGACGCAGATTTTTTACTTTGAAATTACTAATAGGAAATTATTTGAACAGTTTTTTAAAGTTATTTATGTAAGAAGCTTTTTGAAAGTTATAATATTATCTTACTTATAACTGACTGCAGCTGGAATACAGCCCTTTTTCAAATTGAATACTGTACGTAATAATTAACAAAACATGTGGATGTAGATACAGTCACAATTATTAGGAACATTAATTTGCATTGTTGCATCTTAGTGGGGGGTTTGTTCTTTCTTAAGGCTTTTAAGCAGTTAGCAATGAAAAGAAATTGAGATGAAAAAAATCTGTTTCAAATCTTCCTTAAAAACTTTAAAAATGTTTCTAAACCTTTAAATGTGGTTTGATATATTTTTGCCTGTTATGTATAGGTTATTTATAAATCTTCTTACGATAAAAGATTTCTATTTATAGATAGTTCATATCTCATTAAACCGACCGAGCAGACAGGGTTACATCATACTTGTTTGTAAGTTTAACTGAGACTTATTTAATAGAACAATGAGCTATATAAATATTCTACATGAAGTTCTATCCAAATAAAAGCATTTGTAATAATTAATATATGTCAGGAGTCCCATATTGATCATCTGTCTGGAAGCTATCTTTTCAGTTTCTACTTAATATTCTTGGAGTTTTTTCCTTTTATGGCTTCCAGAATAATAAACACGATATCCCTGTTGTTTTTGATATTTATAATAAAGAACAAATATTGATTTTGTTTTGACATCGAAAGAAATTACTGACAGAAGGAAATATACAGCAATTTTGCAGAAGTAACTTTATGCAATTGAAGTTTTAAAGTCCTTGAAGTAAGGGAAGGAGTTTAAAAGAACAAAAGCAAACAAAACCCCTCCCCATATTTGAATGAAAATGTTTATAAATGTCTGCTGCAATTTTTTTAAGAGGGGAAAACAGCTTTCTCGATTTGGTAATGTATTCAAATTCAAAGAATACCATTAAAACTCATGATGAGAGTTCTACCACAGAACTTAGCTTTTCAAAAGACTGGTCAGCTCCTTAAACTTAATTGAAACTACATTAAAAAAATTTTTTTTCACGTATTAAATAAACTTAAATGTTTACCTGGGAAAAGAATAACTGCATAGATCTGATCGATGGAGACATGACCACCACAAAAGTAGTTTTTTCAAGGAAAAGAATTATTTCCATACAACTTTTAAATCACTGGGCATCTCTTTATGGCCATGCTAGTGCTATAATCAGTACAATAAACCAGACTTTGTGAAGGATGTGGAAGGTAGGTACAGTATGATCTGAAGTGGGAGCGAGCTCAGAGTCGGCTCAACGTAGCGGCAGCACATAAATATAAATGTCAGGAACAAAGTCCAACTTCTTTGACTACAATTTCCACTGAAATACTACCTTAAATTTGAGTTTGGTAATTTTATGTGCTTCAGTGAAATCATGTGCTTTTAAAAGATGTATTCATAAGCTTAAGTATGATTATGTTATTAAATATTTCATTAATTAGAAAGTGAGCTCTGGAAGCCATTAGCGTAAGCCCAATATGGAAAACAGAATTGATTTATTAGTAATATGTTTCATTCTTTATTTATTAATGAACAGTTTTAGAGGTGAATAGTAAATTCTCCAGAATAAATTCACAAATGCATACCTCTGTTACTTTTTTAAAAAATGTTTTGTTCTCCTGTCACACAAATTATGTATTCTTTTTGCTCTCTAGAAATAATGCCAAAGTTGCTGAAAGGGTCAAACATATTACCAGTTTGTTTTAAGTCCCCAAAAAAGTTTTTCAGTATTTTTATATTTCATATTAAAATAATGCAGATGTGGAAGGTGATTCAATGTAATCCATTAATTTAAAAATTCCCATCATGAAGATTCAACCATTAATTATTATTACAATAAACCATTATTATGTGATTTGATACTAATTTCTTCTGTAGGACACCACAGATACAAGACAAAGTCCTGCAGTCAAAACCTCTACCGATGATAGTATGAGATTAGGCAAGGCAGATACTGCAGGATTTGGAATGCAGTATCCTCATTAGTGGCTGTAATCTTATAATCAGAGGAATATCTATATTAGAGGTTCAAATTTTAATACTTTTTTCTACTACAGCTATCTAGATTTCTATTCTGTTTACTAATACTAGTACTTTTGCCACAGTTTTCATTGTTAATGGATTTCAAACAAGAAGACCCAATCGCTTGGTCTCTGGTCTCTAAAAATCCATCCTGTCAGGATGAGAATTAATTAATATAGCTTTAATTAATTTTAAGTTTTCCCTTTCCCTTTTTCTCCCTGGTTAATTTGGGATAGGGGAAAACAGGACTCGGATTAGTATAATTTCCCAACTCACATCAAATCCTGTGTTTCTATAAGACAAATTCATGGGGTAATAACAACATGCTGCTATTAGTATGCATTTTTTTAACCTAAAATATGCCATTAATTAGATTTATTTCACTGAAAAAAAAAATCCATTTAATTGGCCTCAGTGTTTATCAGAGGTTGCAAATTGTGGTTTTGGTTATTAACTCTTAGTTTTAATGGTCATTGTACTTCAGGTGCAGAATGCGATTTAAACAACCAGGCCTCAGGCTTTTGAGATTTAAAGCAACCATTCAAATAATCTTCACCACTGTTCTGTTATAATAATGCAGCAAATCTGTATTTCGTGACATAGGGATCTAAGATGAGACGGCACTGTGTGCACGAGGGCATCTAATGGGAACCAAAAGGAAAGCAGTCAGAACACAAGGAAATCTGGGTTTAAGTGGGTTAACACCAAACTTTGTAAATTGCTGAACCGAAGACATAAAACATCCATTCACATAAAATCACAGGTATGGAGATGTGAAATGATATAGACTGTCTGATCTATATAAATCCAGCCAAAAGCTTGTCGGCGATCACGGGGCTCGTGTGATGGCAGTGACTGACTCCGCGTTGAAACGGAGCTGGGAGCGGGGATGGGGATGAGTTGGAGGTACGGGCTAAGCTTCGTAGCTGGGAGACGAGCCTGCCCACCCTCGGAGCTGCCCACCTCTGGGAGGGGACCATTCCAGGTCTGTGGTACCCCGCTGCATCTGCTCAGTCTTCCAGAAATTTTGGGTCAGGCCTGGTTTTGTAAAAATTACTTGGTTACATTCTAGCGCACAGTGCGGTTGGTTTTAATCGGGTTGTATTTATCAGAGTATTTCCCCGTACGGTATTCTATATTTATGGGTTGGACTTTGTGATTATTCTATCTGCTTGCTTAAATGGAAGTGAAGCTTTAGGAATAGCGAGCTACTATTTTATTTCCCGAAGAAAAAAATATTGTTATGTAGAACAGACTCCATATAAAATAGATGATATGTCACCTAGCTGCTGGTGCCTTTATTCCTCACCCATGAGAGGTGGAAAGTACCATGAAGCTAGACGGTATGAACGGCTGTCTTAAACTAACAACTGGTAAGAAGCAGGTGGGTGCTGGTAGATTCACTTGCCATCCGTGGGGGCTCCACATGCGCCTCATTTTCCGAATTTAATTAAAATTAAGAATTTTTCTCGTGTATGAAGGTCATTCTCTGGAATTTCAGAGTTCATTAGTTGCACACAGATGTGCAACAATAGTGCAGTATGGGTCATATTCTTAACTGCGTGGTATGTGAGTGATATATAAGCTCTGAAGGTTCAAAAGGGGGAAAAAAACCCCTTAGCTAGGTTGTGTCAATTAGGAGTGTTCTCCCCGTGTTTAGTTTATTCGAGAAGAGTAACAGTGAAGTTTGAATTAATCGGCTCGAACCTTCTCTTTTGTTTGACTTTATACTCCGGCAGCTAGCTGGGTCCCTTTACAAAGCACCGTAAGACCAGCTTCAGTACCGTTCTTGTGAGAGAGACAAAACCTGGGCAGAAATATCCTACCTTAACCTATATGAAGTGCCACTTCGCCCTGCTTTGATCAGGAGTAAGTACTTGGACCCACAACCTCTGTTTGCAGATAGGTCTGCAATTAATTGACGATGTGTGGATAAATACCAGGCCCGAGTTTTCTTCTTCTGTGCCCTTGCCTGATTCCTGATTATTTTAACTATGTTTGGGCAGCTGGAGAAGACTAGGTTGCTATTAGCCGTGTCTGAAAGTCCTACAGTATTTAGACAAATAATGTAAACCTTTTTATGAAATGTTCAACCATGAATATTGAGGGGCTGCAAAATCATATAGGATGTATAGGACAGTAAGAAATGTCCATGGGAAAGTCTGACAGGGCCTCACTTTTCATAAAAATCTGTAGGATCATTGGTGTAATTTTTATAAAGCACTTAATTTTTTTTTTTTTTTTTGGTGGGAAAAGATCAAAGTCACACCCAGAATATTTCTGGAACCAGAGCACTGAATTTTCTTCTTCTGGAAGTCTGTTGGATTTTGTTTCATTCCATTGAAGTTGTTATGCCACGCTCAGCACTGCGCTGTTGGAAAGCCCCTCACTCGTTCAGCGCTCACGAATGTCCTTTCCTCTTTGGGAATGGGCAGGCTTGGTGTCCAGGAACGGGATGGCTGTACGTCCCAGTTTAGTTGGACACGGCTTGGTTTACGACCCGTGCATGGGCATTCTTGAGGACTAGATATGGCATGGTTTTGGATGGTCCTCCTGAGGATCAAAATGGATGTTCTGGTTGTCCTCTGTTAGTAGATGGTTTCTGACCTTCATTATGATACAAAACAAAAATTTCTAGCCAACCTTTTTTGACCAGAGGGTGTTATTTATTATGCTAGCTTGTTATGAGAGCAGGAGAAATAAGGGGTATTTTATCTTTTGCAAGCAGTTTAATTTAATATGGTGAGTTGAATGTATGCCATTTGCCTAGGTGCCCTGGAATGTCAAATAAAATGTAGAAATAAGTAAAATATATTATTGTCGGATTTGCTGTAGGAGAAATGGCATACCATCTTTTCCAAGCTACGGCTGGGGAAGGACCTTGGGAGTGTAGAAAACTGGTCTAAGCAGAAGAAAATAGAAGGGCTGTTGGGCAAAAAGTTGTTTTCATAGCTGAAGCCCTTCAAAAAGGCAGAGGGAAATAGAGCAAGCTCATCAGCTGTCTCCTTACAAGCCAAAATAAATGACAGGTACCAAGGTCATGATACGTTTTGAGACAATCGGAGTCCGCAGGATTTTTAGACATGCTGAGCACTTCTTCCAACTGAGACGAGTGGTGTGTAGTTCCTTCCCATTCTTCCACTAATAACTCATTCGGAAGGCACTAATGCTTTTGGACTGTGAGGATCATGCCCTGCTTTTTAATTGTAGAAGGATACTGAATATACGGCAAAAAGGTAGTCACGAAGTGAAGCGCTGTTAATTGATCAAGTCTGATAAATCTTCTATCGGTCAACCCATCACTAGGAAAAGTTTTGTGTTTCTTTTTTTCAGTCTCATAGGGAACAAGTGCTCGGTACCTGTGGTGCGGTTCCTTTTCCCATTAGCAGGCAGTATATGTACTTCCTTTTTTGCGATCTACTATACGCAATGTCATTATGTCCATTAGTGCAGTATTTATCAAACTTTCTGAATCTCCTTTTGATTCACCTCCCTCCCCGCTATTGTCTTGAATTCTTCCCTTTTTCGACGATAGAGACTGAGACTCTCTAATAGCTGCCTGAAAACTCACTGTTCCAGGGGGGCTGGACTTGCTGCCAGCAAGCCAAGGGAGTTAGCAGCCCAGTGGCTGCCCTCGGTACTTGCAGGAACTTCTCAGTCAAAAACTGAGCTACTGCTGACAAACTTTGTTTTTTCTAACACTGCGAATATCGTTATGTCCTTTTGCAACCCCTAGTTTGAGAAACGCTTCTTTAGCAGAGGTGAAGTTCCCGTCTAGAGATGAATTCCCGAGCAGCACAGTTTTAGAAAGCGACAGAAGCCAAGTTTGTTGAACCTGGATGCAGCGAAGGTCTGTTGATAGTGGCCGAGGACCTACATAATTCCGTGTCGGTGCAGAGACCATGTGCCCATCTGAGTTACGTCTTTCTCTCACGTTCCTCTTCAAACACAATTGTTCTTGGTAAGGGATATGGGCTATAGAAAGAGGTTTTGATGTTGGTATATTTGCTCTAAATTTAAGGAGAGAATGAAGGTATTTTTCCCCTATGTTGTGTCTATATTTTTTTAAGATCTCTTGAGCAGCTAGTCTTTAGTTAGGAGTTGGAAAAGATTGTACTGGAAATCTATGGGATTGCGCGACATGGGTTGTTTAAAATAGGGCCAGATGACATTTATAATACCTGTGTTGTAATATTCACTGTATCTCTGTCACCCCCCTGGTGCAAACGGTAAGATGCTGCTGGCTCGCAGGCACAAGTCGGGGTCCTCAGTGCGATCGGGATGCTCTCCACGGATCCCGTCCCCAGCAGCTAGCCTGGCTACTGCCGTGCTCGCTGGGCCTCTCCTGTGTGAATGCCCCATCGGGCTGGGATCAGGGCACTGCTTAAGAGCTCAGGAAAAAGTACAGACGGGCTAAAGTCCGGTGTATTTGAGACTGAACTAGAGTGAAAAAGAGGTGAGGAGTCAGCGATCCTAGGCTGCGCTCTCTACACCTGCCACAGACGCTGTTTGACCCGTTCACATCTCTCTGTCTCAGTTTAACCTACCTGTCATGACAGTGACTCTCCGCTACAATTATTATTAATAATGTGACTATTACGTAGCACCAGGGGTTACGGCCGATGCCTTCCAAAACAAATACATTAATGAGTATTTGTTAATAATTGCTCCGCTCCCTGTTTCCAGATGGGAAAGGGAGAGAGGAGCAAGCTGCCCCTGTGATAACCGCTTCTGCTGCAGCAGGACCTGGCGGGAGAGGGCTGCAGGCCATTGGGAACCCCAAGGAGAGACTGCAGAGCCCCTCAAGACTGCTGGCGTGGCTAGGCAAGGCACCTCGTGGGCCGTTCCCGTCCTTGCACTTCAGGGATTAGTATAGCATTAAGTAAGAACGCCAACCCTCTTCCCATCGTCTTTCCCGTCTAAGTGTCTTCTGCCCCTCTGCCACACTCGTCGTGTTTTGAAGGGTTCATTGATAATACTTGCTGTGAGCCCTTAATATCCTTAATATCAGAAGATAAAAGATAAATAGCAATCGCACAGCTAAAATTACCTGGTTAGTTTAAGTAACACAAAAATGTGTAGTAAATATTTATATAGAAGCCAGGTAAAATACAGGGCAGAACGCTCCAGAAGGAAATCATTTCTACGAGTGCACCAAGAGCAGCATTTAAGAGCAAGGCTAAGTTATGAAACACGTTCTTTAAAGGAACCATTGTGAAATAGGCCGTTGTATTTCCCTGTAATTATTTCTCTCATTGGTAATGATCTATCAATATTAATTGATGGATATTTACTCATTTCACGAGTGTCCGCTCAAGTTAAGCTTCATCATATCTTAAAGAAATTGATACAATTCAGGGTCTTTGCCCTAAAAGCTAAGGCAGTGAAAGCTAGCGGTAGCAAAGCCTTTCTCCTGGGACATTTTATCACTGGGGGAGATGCAGCCCTGGGTGAAGGCTGGTGCAAAATCTGTGTGATAGCTGACTCCCACCAAAACCCTGTATCGACAGCTCCGCTGCAAATTGGGACGTTGGGGACAAACAAGTCTTGGACATTGCAGTTAGGAAAGAGCGAATTTCGGCACTTCTGAGGAACGCGGCTATGCTGGGACACGGAGGTCGCGTGTTGCCAGTCTGTGAAAGTCAGTGTTGTGATCCCGCTTTCTGGTAAACGGAGTTTTCCGTGACCTGGGTGATTATAGTGGTCGGTCTGCGTATGGCACCGAAGCACTTCAAGGTGCGGTTGACCTAAGGGGGTGAATAACCCCCCCGAACACAGGGGGTCTGTTCGTATGCTCGAAATGAAGTGTATGTGTAAGTCTCGTGTTGAACGGGCCTCGGAAACACAAAAGATGTCTTCTGGGGAAAGGAGAGGAGAGGTGGAGGTAGGGAAGGAGGGCCGAGGGAAATTCTTTGAGGGCGCGGTTACTCCTCTTCTGTGTCGTGGCATCCTGGAAAAGAGAAAACGGGAACACGTGCTACGTGATGCTGTGGAGGCTGCTCGTGTCCAGATGCGTGACGTGATAATATAAGTCAAATACGTAGTACCGCAGTCTACTCGGATAGAAAAGTGTGCATCTCTGAAGCTGAGGGGTAAATGATCGCAATGCAATTCTCCATTTTTATTCGTTTCATACGGTGAAATAAAACAGTAGGGTAAATAAAACTGAGATACAAGTAATCTCACAGGAGTTGCATACGTAAGCTTTCAAGGTTTAACTTTTGGCGTGTAAACAGGACAATAATTTCTGTATAGCAGCTAGTGACAGTTTCTGTGTGTGCTTGTGGGACACAGAATTTCTAGGAAAGAAGTTGAAAAAGTGAATGTTGCGGGGCTCCTATAAACCCTTAAGTCTTTCCATTAAGTCTCAACGTCTGAGAAACCCTTCTGTCTACGAGGACAGCAACTGCAGAGCTTTGGTAGCTAGAGGAAGATTTCGTTGTATGTATACGTGCCTGCCTACGCATACGTGTGAGTTCACAGCTGCGTTTCGGGGGTCTGTGCCGTAGAGAGGGGAAGGTAATACAGAAGGGAAGATACAGGTTTTGAAAATATAAATGGAAGCCATTTTTTTTTCTGCTGTTGATAGTTCTGGTTTCTGAAAGCATTCTGGCTTATCCTGAAAAAAATGAGGGTTACACAAGCACGTGCTTTGGAAACTTTGATTAAACAAGGTCCTGGTGCAAGACAGTAATGGTTCGGTGTGGGCTGGGGTGTTCCACGTCGCTTGCGCTCTGCACAAGGAGGAGAAATAGTTATTTGCAGTTGGGGAATACAGGGAGATAGAGTGTTTCCCTCCCCATGCAGACCAAGTGGGGAGATACCCTCTGATTTCCTATGGCCGAGGTCAAGAAGGGTGTTTATCGCTCATTTACAGGCATACAGAAAGGTTAAATGCAGGGGCTGGTTTTTTCCCTTGAGTTTGCATAGGAAAATAATTGAAGGCAAACATTGTCTGTTATAAGGACTATATTGGTCTGCATATGGCATTCTTTTGTTGCAGATTACAGACCCAGAGGCCTGATCCTGCTGTCAGTGAAGTTAATGGCACATTTCCTATTGATTTCAGGGAAAGAAGGAGCAGATCACAACCTAACATGAGACAGGGGAAAGCTGCTCCTTTAGAAGGATGCTGCCCATTACATTTAGGACCCCAAATTATTTTTTCTTAGTGTCCTGGGAAAGAGATGGACATGAATTGTTCATATTATAAGTGTAATGAGGATTGCTTAAAAATGTAAATGTCGTCTTTAATGCTGCTGAACCGAAAATATAAAAGATTCTGCCAGGGCATGAAAGTGAAACTGGCTGAGAACAAAAGTGAAACCAACAGGTGACTTTCACTCCCCAGGCTGAGGGAAATGCAGAAAAGTAAATCCTAAACAGGTGATGCTGAACAGTAAATTTGAATTTTAAAATTTTCTTTACTTTTGTTAGTGTAGAAAAGTGTTGCTAGTGATCTAGATAAAGATTTCCCGCAAGAAAGGTGTTTTCTCTTGATGGTATCTCTTTAAAAAGTCAGAATCAGTTAAAAATGTCTATTTTTTTCTTTATGATGTTAAGGGGCATCTCTACATGTTACCCCCTTTTCCTTTTTCATGCTTTGCATCGCAGGCTTGCGAGTCATTTACACTTAGTATGCTGACAGGAGCATGTGCTAGAGCAGGACAGGGCTCATCTTGCTTTGCAAAAGTGTGGGTGACTGTAATCAGCAAGTTCCTAGAGAAGGAAAAAAAAAAAGTATTTTTAAAAATATATGAAAATGACGGTAGAATGTGTCTAATCTGTAAAACACTAAAAAATGAGAGACCACATAGCAAATGGGAGAGAGAGACATTTAGTTCTTCCTGCCCGGTCTAATAGGATCAGCAGGAGACAAATGTACAGAGAAAAGTGGGCAAAGACCAAACAAAGCAATAGCAGAGGGTAAAAAAAAGCATAGGGTGCCATGGAGAAAAAGAGGGACTGGAGGAAAGAAATGGTTCGGATAAGTTAACATTGTGCAAAATGCTTCTTTGGTTCACATTTGTCAATGTCTAGGAAATTGGGTGGAAAAATACATGTGTGGCAACAGGCCGCTAGGATCTAAGCAGTATGAGGAGGGTAAAATATGTGGAAGGAGAAGGGTAAAAGATGGAAGAAAAGATTTCAACAAGGGCATATCTTTTTTTTTTTTTCCTTAAAAAAAAAAAAAAAGCAGTTTAGTCATAAATACTACACCCTACAGTGCTGAGGCTTTCTGACCATGACTTACATTGACAATGCTTATTAAATGACAAACTGAAACAAGGTTTTTTTTGGAAATGTAGTACGCCGTGAATTTGTACTAATTATCTTAACTTATTTTCCCTCTCACGTTTGTTTGAAAAAGTTAGAGGGAAAAAGGGCATAAAAATGATGTATAGATAGTGATTTTAGCTGGTATCTTCCTCGCAGGTAAAGGGAGGAGACAGAAGTCTCAAAACTACAGGCCTGTGTAAATTCTGCAGCATCACAAATAAGTACATAATAACAGAAATCACAGAAAAACGGGTAAAGCAAACACCATATTTATCTGAGAAGTTATTCAGCTTTTAAAACAGGGGAGGGAAAAGTTGCCGTGGGAAGGAATAACTCAGGACTCTGTCCCTCATGTAAATGGCTTTAAAAAAAAAAACAATTGGAGTTCAATATATGTAAAATAAATACTTTTTTTCTTTTTTAATATCAGATCATGTCATTTGCAGATTAAATGTTGCTAATGAGATGGAGCATGCAGCAGTATACAGGCCTCTAAGAACTGAAAACCAGGTCTGGAGAATCTGGCACTTCGATTGACCACGTATGGAGCTAATTTTTGACATGTGTACCTGACTTATCAAAAACAATTTTGAGAGCTTTAATTAGAATGTAATAGGAGTTTTTTTAAAATGCTTTTCAGACCAGGAGATACAAAGCCTTGGGAGGGCCAGCTAATTTGAATGTGCAGAAATGGCTCTAAGCATATAATAAATTAAATCTATTTTTTTCTTATGTTGTAGGGAGCGTGGCACAGCCCCTGCTCTGGACAGAAGGACGGCCGTCCACGGGAGGCGAGCATCACGTCCCAGGTAACGTGCTGTTACTGACGGCTTTCCACAGCGAGAGAAAAGAACTTTTCTGTTCGGATTAAATAATGCCTGACCTTTTGGCCTGTTGGGTTTGGGAGTTTATTGACATTTCAGACAAACCCAAATATTTTTGTTTTATTTTGAGAGAGGTGAGGAGGCAAAGTGTTGCCAGGGAGGGAAGTTAATGCCAAGTCCTTCTCAGGTCCGGTGGGTTGCAGGAGAACAGCAGTGCTGACAGTGTTGTACTGGATTTTCCTATTAAAAGATGCAAATGATAGGAAGTTTGAGAGAGAGAGATGTATTTGTGAGCTGTGGTGTGTGTTGCAGTTCCCCTCATATTAGAATAGCAAATAAATTGGAAGTGGATGCTGTCATTTATGGTTGGTCAAAGACAGGGCTAAAAAAATTAGTTCCTTCTAATTGTACGTGGCTTTATTGTATTGACAAATATATTTGATATGGTAGCAATTAAAAAGAGTCTGTTTTGATTAAGTGGAAGGAACAATACTTGTTTTTAAAGCATGCTGGTTAATTAAGCAAGAGTCAGTGAATGGCAGAAAGCTGTAGATAGGATGCTTTTTGAGAAAATGCAATTCCTTGAGGTCAAATTAGTCAATAAGTAAAATTTTCTGATCAGGAAAGAGGCTGTATTTCTGAGGTGTTTTATGCTTTGTGTAAGCTTATCATACACCAATAGAGAGAGGAGCTGTGTTGGAGTGTTGGACTTGCTGTTGTATTACGGTACATCACTTGTTCTTTCTGGTTTGAATTGTTGATTCAACTCTGATAATTTAGACAAGAGAGAAATGTAAATTCCATTTACCAAATGGGATGTTTGTAGCATTTAAAAAAGAGAGAGATTAAAAATGGTTAGAAGTCTCTAAAATCTATAATGTTGTTCTTTAGCCTTTCAAAAGGCAAAAATCCAAATAATAATATTTCCACTGGCAAAATAATATACAATATCTAAAAAACATATAAACTGCTGTTAGAAGAGCTTTGCAATAAACAATACGTGAAGATAGCTAGCTAGGATTTTGCAATATTTTCCTTCCCCTAGTTTCCCTCCTTTTTTGGCAAGGAAAATGGAAAGATTTCTTTTAAATACAAAAGGAATAAACAAATAAAATTGGAATGAAACATTATGCTTGATATTTGGTGAAATTTGTTTTCTTAGAAGTATTCTGGTTTTTAAATGTGAGTGCTGTGAAATAGTTCAGATCTCAAAGTTTGTGGGGAGAAAATGTTTCAGCATCTTTGTTCATACCTGAAGAATCCATTTTAAAAGTCTATTTTCCCTGTTTGCAAAATACATTTTTATTAGATCTATGTATTTGGGTTAAGACTTACTTAAAATTGCTTAATTAGGTTATACTGAAATTCTAAGTGATTTAAAAAGGAGGATTATGGTAATATGACAAAACGTAACACTATTTTCATTGAAATCCTTAAATAAAGCCCTTTTAACATGCCAATTTTAAAAATCTATAAATTTGGGGTGTTAAAATAGTACAAAATATAAAAAGGCCGAACTCATTACGGAATGTATAATCCTGTACCAGTGAGCAGGGATTTTGTAGGTACGTCTGGAGCATGGGAGGCGGTCATTTACACCTTCAGTTTGGTTTTGAGCATTTCTCTTGTGGTATTGTCCTTTTTGAGACTTTATTATATATATGTAAAATACTTCTAAAATGTTTGTGGTTGATTTGTAAAGACAAAATGTAGAGAAAGAGGTAACAGTGTAGGTGCGCTAAGTTAGATGGCAGTTGATTGTGTTTTCCCAGGAAATTTTGAAAAATATGCCAAAGTAAAAATTGCCACAGTAAGGAATAAATTCCAAATAATTGTATTTGTGCTGTTTGGAATAGCATGGCTGTGAATTGTCTTTAAAAACCTCCTGTAAGTGTCTGAAAAACAGTCCAACATAAAAAGGCTTTCCAATTGTGTTTTCTCTAGATAAAGCTATTGGCTTGTAGGCTGATTTAAGGGACAAGGTATTAAAAAATAAACTAAAAAAAAAGAGCTATATATGTGCTTTTCTTATCGATGTTTTTTTTTAAAAAAAGGACCACGTATGTGTGTTTCTTTCCTCTGTGTTGTTTATGGTATGAAATAAATAATAGATTTGCAGTGATTTATTTTTTAAAAAGAAGTATTTGCATGAAAAATCTGGCAGTAGGTTTGTTTTACTTAGTATTTTAATTTTGGAGAAATGGCAGAATGTTTCTGGATATTTGCATTTGTTTCAGAGGTTGGAGCACAAGCCAGATTTCTGTGTAGTCTGTCAGGCAGTTACACGTCTGAGCATGTTACAGTTTGTAGCACTACAAATTAGAGCCATTTGACTTGTATTTGCTGCACAAGGCTTTCCTAAAAAAAATATTGCAAATAAAATAGATGTACAGGGGATGAGCTCTGCCTGCGCGCGGGGTGCGTCGTGGATGCCGAGCTGCGGAGGGGGGTCAGGGGAGACCCAGTGGGTTTTACTGAGATGCTGCTTCTGCATGAACTTGTGCTATCTGCCCCCGTCCCTCTCTGACTTTAAAAATGGATTTGGACTCTCCGGGTTATTTTTCAGTTCGCAGCGGGTTAGTGGTACGCGCATCCTTTGCTACGTATTTTAAGCGAGGCGCTGAAAAAGTGCTGTTTGTGTTAGTCATACGTATACCCAGCACCTATATGAAGAGTATATGGGAAGGAGGACAGAACACCATAGCGTGACCGAGTTTCCACATTACTTTCACTGCAGGATAGCCCAGCATTTCCTAGTAACTTCGTCCCAAAGTTTTCTGGGGGTTGTAAGGCTATTTTTGAGTTAATTTACTTTCTACACTTTGTCTTTTGAAACAAAAATTTAGAAAACCCAAACAGTTGGACGAAGATATTTCACCTGCTTTTTTATTCACTGGCAGGGAGCGGGCAGTTGATAGCACCGCCAGTAAGAACCAGCACTAGTTGGGACCAGAAACCAGACTGCAGGAGTAGAGAGACCTGCCACAGCATCAGCGGGCCGGGGCTGGGCCGGGCCGCTCGGAGCAGGCACCGCCGCCGGGCCGGGCCGGGCCGGGCCGGGGGCGGCTCTC
>VZTQ01013773.1:135974-146397 GCA_013400755.1 Pelecanoides urinatrix | reverse complement strand
CCCGGCGGGCAGCCGCGCTCCGGCGGGGCAGCGGCCCGGCCCGCCCGCGGGCTCGCCCGGAGCCTCTGCCTCCCGGGCGGGAGCTGCTGGTTTTGAGGACGACGTGCGGCTCCTCTGCGCGGCTCCCGCTCGGGGCTCGGTGTCCCCCCTGCGCCTGTGGCTGCGCGGGGCCGAGGCGCTGCCTCGCAGGCTCACGGCTTGTGCCGAGTCCTGCTTCCCCTTTCTGGTGAGCTCTGCTTCAGATGGAGGAGCCATGCCTGCTGCGGCCTCCTCCGCTTGCTCGGGCAGCAAACGCCGGTGGCAGGAGGGGGACTCAGTTTTTATCTACAAGCTTGTTTGGTTGTTTTTTTTTTTAATTATTTTTTAATGTGAAAGAGAGGAATTAAGATGCGTGAAGGTGCTGAAGTGTGTTCAAGTTGTGGAGGGACGGAGCCATGAAGCAAACAGGACTTGGTAGTCTACCTGGTAGCAAGGGATTTTCTCTGCGGACGAAGCGGGGAGGGAAGAAAAAGGAGAAAAAATATTACATGCTGATTTAACTTATGCTAATAGTGGGCCCAAAGTGCAAAATCAGCTTCGTGTTAAACATTCTGATGCTTCAAAGGAATTTGTTAATTAGCTGGAGGTACCTCATTTTATGTATGAAATGAACAACAAATAATAGTACGTGAAATAAATCAGTCTGAAGTGAATTTGGTAAATTTTGTTTGGGTTTTTGTCCCCTCCTTACTTTTTGAAGGCAAACCTTGAAAGACGCCATGCACCAGCAGTTAGCTGAACTGGGGGCTGAGCGCGCTTAAACTTCTCATGGGAACGGAACGGGAGAGATTCTTGTTAGGTAGTTTCTTTTTCTTGGTAATAGTAACCCTCTTGAAATGCAGAAGAAAACATAATTTATTTGTGAACTAATAAATGAAGGTGTGCAAAGAAAATAACACTGCTGACATCAAACAAAAAAGAGGAATACGCTGTAATCGGTTTGTTCTCTATTGCACGTGTTACAGTTCAGTTCTGAGAGGAGGGATGTGCGGAGCTCTACAAACTTGTTTGTATTTGTGTCAGAAAGCACATCAGATTTTGTCAGTGATCATCACCTGAAATACAGTCCTTAAAGTACATGCAGATGGGTGTAATTCTTGGAGGAAAGATAGCAAAGAAATGTTGGGGGTTTTTTTTGGGGGGAGGTATTGTTCTGGTGGAGGAAAAACGTTGTTTTGCTTATAAAAGAAATTGTTGGGTAGACACAAAAAAGGGGTAAGTGTCTGAGTGCGTGCTTTATAACTCCTGGTGGTTTGGGCTTGCCGAGTTAAGCTGTTGAAGGTGACTTGAGATACAAAATCAACAAGTCCAGAACAAAATAAAATGTAAAAGTTCAAGACAAGGAAAACGTGAATGATGTATTTTAAGGTGTTTTAAACTTATTAGCATGTGGCCCACTCTATTCCCGTCGGAAAAGAACCGTTGGTTTTCCAGTTCTTCAATAGGAAATGAATTTTGCTGGATTCTGTTTTCTTATTTCAGTGGCAATGGAAGTGCATTAGCACAATAAATACAATATATCCCCTTTCCAAAAATGTACAATCTAACTTTAAATACTATATAAGCAGCGGAAGCTACATGTAAAGGGGGGCAATTAGTTGAGGGTACCCAATGGGAAGACAAGATTTGTAATACAGATGATCTAATCTGATAGCCGTAGTACACTCGGCTGTAGAACAGTTTTTGAAGGACAAAATAAGAGAGAGAAAAATCGAAGGCGGGATGAAATGCAACATAGTTTTAGCAAAAACAGACTGTGCCACGCTAACTTTTGTTACCTGATGCTAGGATTTTCTAGACAGAGGAAATAGGCCAGATTTAATATGTTTCATTGTCAGGAAAGCAAAATAAGTTGTACCACGTGAGGAAGTTACGTAAAGTGGAGAAAATTTGGATTAATTACATTGTAAGGTGACTTGGGAATGCACTGACAGATAATAGGTGGAAAGAGAATGTACTGATGGAAAGGAGGCTGTGAACTGGATTTTTCAAAGACTGTATTGGAAATTATTTAAGTTTTTCCTTGGTGACACTAGTGAAAAAGTAGAACTGCAGTGATAAAATCTTACGACACAAAACTGATGGACTGTATCGATAGAAGGATTGGAATATCCATGTATCAACAAGATGAATCAAAACTGAGATTAACAGAACGAGATGAGATTTAGTGATGCAAATAGGAGCTAATCACAACTTATTCTAGAAGAGCTCATCGCTTCGGTGGAGAATTGGTGGTCGGTGTAGTAGTCAGCAGTGGAAGGAAGGCGTGCTGCTATGTGATGTGGCTGAGAAAACAAAAAAAAAAAGATGGTGTCCTAGAAAGTATTGGGGGAGGGTTTTCCTCTACATGTAGAAAATATTAATGTCAAAGTATGTGGCATTAGTGAGACCTTATCTGGAGCCCAGTTATCGCCCACATTCGGATAAATGCTTTCAGACAGATGGATGGAACAGATGCAGAAAAGGACCACGTGGATGTTAAGAGGAAGGGAGAGACTGTTAATGGAAAGACAGGAAAGTGACAATTACACAGTTTTTATATAGGGGAGGAAAATAATTACGTGAGCTCAAGATTAGAGTAAACAAGCAAAACAAATGCGTATAAAGGGGATAATGAGCACAGTTTGCTGGAAATTACGGGAAGAGCTCTAACGATCAGACCACCGATACTCTGGAGCGGTTTCAAATGAGAAGTTTAAATTCCTTTTAAAATGAAGTTTGATAAATCCAGAAATGAACATCAATGTTCGGTTCTGTGTAGTAGTGGGGAGTTTGACTCGGGAGTCCTGGATATCCCCTCCCTTAATTCTGCATTCCTCTGTTTCAGTAAAATGGATTCTGAGATGGCTGTGTACATCTACAGTGGGCCCATTTTGACAGTGCTGCCGGGTTTTGTCATCTTAATTTCCGTTTCTGTTAATCAAGTTCTTTTCTTCGGTCCCCTTACTAGGAGCGGAGTCGTTTGGTTATATTTGCTATCAGCTGCTTATCACCTGCCCGCTCTGAATTGTGCTGGCGGGAGAGAAGCGATGTTCTTTACCTCACTGAGTTTAAACCTCGGGAGTAGGCAAGCTGTGCGGTTGGGACACCAGGGTTGAAGGTGCGCTCACACGGTGCTGCCTGACTTCGTGTCCCTGCATGGGCTGTTCGTAGAAGTCTTTGTGGAACAATTCTTAGTAAAGTATTTAAATGAAAAACTTAAGGTCACTTAGGGCAAGACAACACTGCATTCTGAAATGTATGTATAATCAGCTCCCGTGGGATGTTAACTGAGACCTTGTATCCTTTTTTCTGCCTTTTAGACGGTGTAGTTTTTACATACACTTAGTGCAGCGCTGAAGAATTAACAGAAGAACCTTAAAATTAAAGAACATGGCTTTTCAGCAAGGCTGCTATACTCTAGGCAGACATTTTAGGTTTTTACCTGGCGTTTTTGCTATTTGGGACTCTCCACAACGCAGGGAGTTAAGCAATTATTGCTCAGCCATCCATTTTAATTTTATCTTTAAGTCCACAACTGTCGCAGGTTATTCAAAGAGAAAGAATTTGTTTTAAGGAGGTAACTTCCCATTCAGTGGCCAATGGAAAATTAAGTGATGGAATCAATCTCATCATCAATGTATGCATTAAATGCTACCAGTGGCACTTTCACTAGTTGCGGAAGCAGAGGAATGAATGGATTATAAGGATTAAAAAACTTCCTTCATCCCCCTTAGAGGTGAACAAGTCATGTGAAAATGGAAGGCTCATTTGGTAGGAGACGGTATGAAAGACTTGGAAGACAAAAAAAGAAATATATATTATCTCTAAATGGTTTCTTGCACATTTTTTCTGTAATAGGTGGCAGGATGTGAGCTACAGACAGAAACCCGAAGCTTACAGGGCAGAAATGTGACCGTGAAGTGATTCTATGAGTATGGAATGAAACGCTTGGTCGTTATTTAACCTGGATTCCTGAAAAATAACTTTTCTTTCCCATCATAAGTCTGATTCTTTAAAGAAAATTATTCCTGTTCAGAGCAGATGCTTTCCTCTGTTCTTTCTTTGACCTTTTTGAATTGGAAGGAAGTCACGGGCTTTCCCCTGAAATGGTGGGAACACAGTGTTAGGACTGCAGCAAAGGAACGTTTTCAGACCTGATTTGCTCGTGTCATCCTGCCAGGCTTTTTGCCGCAAAAAGAGGCACTTCCACTGGTGTCACCAGTTTTTCGTTCTCTTGTGCTGTATTACGCCTCTTGAAATACTGCTGATTGGAGGAGCAAGTTTCTGGAAGTGAGAAGCATTCATGTGATAATTACATTCACGTGATTCAATAACAAAGCCAAAACAGCTAATATTTTAATATTAAACAAAAATAAGGTGTTAGTGCTGTTACTAAGAGTAGGACAAATCCATTCTTTTGCTGGTTTTATATAAACAAATCTGGGAGGACTGTGTACACGTATATACTCACACACACACACATATGTATACATACACCTGCTGTGCTACATATGCTGGCTGATGAGTGAAAACAGCAGAGGATCAATATATAAAATTACTGGGAACTTACACACAGAACAAAATCAAAGTATGCCAGAGCTTGGTTTGGTAGCAGTAGACTGGGAAAGAGATGGTTCACTGCAGCCTGCAGCAGCATTTTGGGGTTGATTTTTTTAATTGTTGTTGTTGTTGTGCATTTGTTTTTAATTATTATTTGTGGGAATGCTTTGGAGCCAGGTCATCGCTGCTGTAAATCTTCACATTTTCATTGACGTCTCCAGAGGAATAGCGATGTAGACTCGCTGAATAGTTGGCCTTCGGGGGGGTCATTGTTATGATGTCTTTGGTCTTACATCATTTACTTCCTCTTATTCCCAGAAATTAAAAATAGTCAAAGGAGAGGTAACAATAAGCTCCTCTCATAGGGAAAAAAAAAAGCTCAGTACCTCTAAAATGGTTGTAGAGTTGGTACAAAAGCTGTTGGATGTTGTTGTTATAGCAGCATCTATAGAAATAGAAATAGCAAGAGGAGAAATAGGAATTTTGGCATTCCCCTGGTCTCTCTCCAACTCGTGAGACTTCTGGAAGGAAATGCCATCTTTTGGAGCTACTTCTTTTGTTTTCTGCAGTGCCTTCATATACAGAAACTTCTTTCAAAATTTAATCAAGGCAGAATAGCTAATACGTAAGTAGGATAAAACTATTGCTTGTGCTTGTTTCGGCGTGGCGGTGGTCATTTCTGTTTCAAGTGTTTCTGTGGAAAGAGAGTCCAATGATTGCTACTATTTTTATTGCGGTATTCGGGTAGATGACAGCTTGGTTTAAATTACTAAAGCGAAATGAGTTTTGCTCTCCCACCGTCAAGCACAACGAAGCATCGAGTTGGAGAAGCCAGACCTCACCTGTTTGAGTGAGGCAATATTCTAGTACCTAAATTCCCCAACGTAATACCGACCTTTAACCCTTCTTTTCCTACTACCATCCAGAACGTCCTCTCGGCATCTAAAGATCAAGCTTAGCCCCCCCAAAATCACCTCTCGAACTGTGAGAGGGCCTCAGCCCCCCTGCCTGCCGGCGTATATACTCACACGGCGCTGCGCCGGCACGGCACTGCCCCACTGGTGTCCGTGGGTCCTGCCGGGTGTCCCGGAGCAGGGCGGGGGGCTGCGCTTGGGCCTGGCGAGGGGAGACGCGCTGCGCCTCGGCGCTCTGCCGGGTCGGGAGGGTGGGACAGGGGAACCTGACCTTCAAATCCCGCACCTGCCTCGGCAGAGACGTCTCCTAAGAGCTCGCGCGTCGTTCCCCCCGGGACCTCCGAGGCGTTTGGAGGAGAGGGGTGCGGGAGGAGCGCGCGTCGTGGAAGAACTGCTGCCGTTTGGGCGGGAGAGTGCTGAAGGCGATGGTTAGGGCAACCGTCTGCAACGATGGGCACTTGAAGTCCAGATCCTTCTAACGGGGAGCAAGATACAATCCTGGGGATGACTGAATCTCCCGGGTGTCCTTAAAATGCCAGCTTTAATGGTTAAATCTTGAATGGTAGAACTCTAGGAAGTCTGGAAGCTCAACATTTTAAAGAATTGCAGAGAATTTGAAGAAGAAAATACAGAAGCATAATTGGGTGTTAAAGATAGGAAACTGAGATTTTTTTGCTCTCAACTTCTGTCCCTGGTGAGGTCCCAGCTGAACTCGCTGCCCTCGCATCTCCTCACGTGCAAACTCGGATGGATGCATCGTACTTCACGGGCATTCTTCAAAGCGTAATTCATGTTCGTGAAATACTGCGAGCGGCCAAGACAAAGTCTTCTGGAAGTAGCAGGCTGTGTGGCAGGGGCACCAGAACTGTCTGGCAAGTGGATCTTTAAGGAGACACTCGAGGAAGAGGGATTTTTTTAAAAAGATATGATGGCAAAGCTAGTCCGCTGGGATATGGAAGAGGTGAAGTAGTTACGTGGAAGAGAGGAAATGTCGCATGATTCCTGTCCCATGGGTATGAACCAGCTCGTGCTGGGCAGAATCTCTCAGGGCAGAATCTNGTTGGCCTTCTTAGATGCATGGGAGGCGGGCGGAGGGAGGGCTTATAGACACAATCTCGCATTCAATATACTCCACAAAAGGACGCCTGAAAGAGGGTTGAGTGCATCTAACACAGTGCAGTGGGTGAACAAGAGGTTGTAGATGAGGAGACAAAGGTTTGCTATCAAACGTAGTCCGTCGTCTGGGCCTGAAAGCGGAGGCATCGTGCAGGGTGACACTGGGTGTCGGCGGTGGTGTGAGGGACACATATTCCTGAACTTTGTTCGGTTTATGTGGACAAGTATCTGTATCGCTTATCTATAGTTATGCAACTAGGTAGCGGTGACATCAAGGATCAAACAATGAGAACACAGTATTTTGTTTCTACAGATGATATTTTCGGCTCAAAATCAATACATTTCAGTGGGCTGTAGGATTGAAGAAGGTAGATCTTCTGTTGCCTCGGCCCATATTATGTCTCTCCACTAAACACGTGCTGCACGTGGATTTGCAGCATGCACAACTCTTAGAATTTTTTTGGAGAAGTACTTGATTTCCAGTGTTGCTGGTGATTAAAAAAACCCCAAACTTTATGTGTACGTCCTACTCGAGCCTTTCCTTGGTTTGCATGATGAGATGATCTGGATCTCCCCATTGTCATCACTGCTGAGAACTCTAAATGGAGAACGGTAACAAAAAGAGGAATTTTGAGATTTTACAAGAGACTCACCTGTTAATCCATAGTAGGTAAAAGTGAAAAATCTCTGTATGAAGTCCTAGAAGGTTGTACTGCCATTTGCCTTGTTTCCTATCCTTTGTAAGGGGAGCTGAACGGACCTTCTAAAGAGCAGCGTGCGTCTGCGTGGCATGTTAAATTTACAATCTGTAGACTCAACTCGTTAATATGCCAACTGCTGTCTTGCTTTAGGTTCTATTTAGCTTCTATTGCTACATTTGCCTGGAGCGATTTGTTGTTGAGAAATTTGGGACTTTAATCCTTGGAGCAGAAGGACAGGTTGCTGACGCCCAAGGTTGATTTCAGAAACAAGGCGTGTGTAGCTGTTCCAGAGTGTGGTAACCTGCAATGCCTGGATGACTCAGTTTCAAAGCTAAGACTTGTGTTTCGAAGCTGACTTGTCTTTGCAGGTTCCTGCCCTTCTCCTAGAAACTATAGACAACAGTGCGCAATTGCAGGATGAGACGCGCAAATCAAGATTTGTGCTTGCTCGCTTATTTATTACGGCACTTAACGAGACCGGTTCCAGCCCTTTCTCTCAACCTGCTGCTGGCTGGCTCGCTCGCACCCGCGAGCTCTGCGGAGCGGGGACGATCGGCTCTTCGGTGGCTGTTGGGCGCTGGGCGAGTGGGGTGCCCCTTCTTCGGGAGCGCTGAGGCCTGGTGTTGGGGAGGCTGGAGGGGCTGAGGGCGAGGCCCGAGGCTAAAACCCAGATCCCCGAGCCCCTGCTTCCTGGGGAGCGCGCCGGGAGCGAGGAGGGTTACACGGGTACTTGCTTCCAGAGCTGCCCAAATGCACTGCTGCAACACGTGCTTAAGATCCGTGCACGGCACGGGGCTGAGAATCTCTGCCCCAGCCCCTCCAGTCCCGCTGCCCCCCCCATCATTGCAGCTGATAGAAAGCCAGTTATTCTGTGCAATAAAACCAGTTATGCTGTGCAATAAAACCAGTTATGCTGTGTAAAGGCTTCACGCCTGTGCCAGGCTGTGAAGACGCTTGGCTGGTGCCNGAACCAGGACAGTGCCTGAGAAAAGGCTCGGGACTGGGAATTCCACACAAGGTATCTTGCCTCACCCCAGCGTTAGGTTCCGCTGCTGTTTGAGGTGTCTGGAGAGACTTACTGGCATGCCCAACTGGTTCCTGCAGAGTTCGTAGCGGGATGGACAGTGTAGATCCCATTCTTAGGTGTTCTATTTCTCGCCTTCAGCGTGGACCGAGGCGGGGGTTCTTCGTTTGGGGCTGTGGATCTAGGCAAAGACACACTGCAGTGCTCAGCACCGCAACAGCCGGGCCCTTCGTTGCATCTGGCCTCCCGGCAGTGAGTGCGAGTAACGGTAAGAGAGGCATGAGAGCAGAATGACTGTACAGGCGGGAGAGCTGCGCTTGACTTGCTAGGGTGAAAAACATATTTGTAAAAGGATAAAATTAGCGCCGGGTACAAGAACGCCATTTAATGAAACAAGTGACTACACCTCTTCAGTGGCAGGAAAGAAGTGACACGTCGCAGACAAGCAGCCGTTCCCCCGTCCTGCTCGCGGGGCTGCCGCAGCGTGGACGGCACCGCCGGCCGGGCCGGGGCGCGGATCCCAGCGCTGGGACCCCCGAGCGCCGGGACCCCCTGGCCTCGCGGCGTCGGCAGGGCTGACGGGCTTTGGTTCTCCCTTGCGGGCTTGTAGCAAGAGGGGTCTTCCTCGGGTACTGGGAGAGCCGGGCAGGAGGGAGGGTGTAGGTGTGAGACACGGGGATGTGGTCTCACGGAGATGCGTGGTCGCTCGTGAGGTACTTGTGGCAGCAAAGTCACAGAAAAACTTAATAATACAAATTGAATGTCTCTCCTTATTGGATGCTCTTTTATCCCCTATTCCTTGTATTTTGTTTCTCCTCTTTGCTATATTTTTGCTTTCTTTATGTCTCCTTCTGATGCCTTCCTGTCTGTAATTCTGCATCCTTATTTTTTCATTTTTGTTTACTGTTGCTTTTTTACTCATGCGTCTCTCTACTCCTTTAGCTTTCCTACATACTTCCTCTTTTGTCTCTCTTGTGATCTGCCGTGCAGTTTGGCCACCTTGCGTGCGATGGAGCTGCGTTGTGGCTCGCATCACCACCCCGCACCGGCTCGCATCTGCAGTCATCTGGAGCTGACTGCGTGCCTGAACTGATAAAAGGTGCTGTGGAAACGTGGACCTCTGGGTATCCCCGAATACAGGCGTGTGCACGTTGATGTGTGAGTACCTTCAAAATGCCTGTCTGTTCCCTCAGCGCAGCTGACTTTGGGCTTTGCCACAGCTCCTGGGAAATGGGAGCAGAGCTGCAAAGCTCGTGGGAAGACCGGGATTAACCCCGAGAAGCGGGATATGCCTGTTGCCCAGGAATGTGTGCTGAGCGTGAGCAAGAGGTCCAAAACCCCTCACGTGCCCTTTGCGTGATTCTTTCCCTTCCAGTGAGTCCCTTNGGCTAAAACCCAGATCCCCGAGCCCCTGCTTCCTGGGGAGCGCGCCGGGAGCGAGGAGGGTTACACGGGTACTTGCTTCCAGAGCTGCCCAAATGCACTGCTGCAACACGTGCTTAAGATCCGTGCACGGCACGGGGCTGAGAATCTCTGCCCCAGCCCCTCCAGTCCCGCTGCCCCCCCCATCATTGCAGCTGATAGAAAGCCAGTTATTCTGTGCAATAAAACCAGTTATGCTGTGCAATAAAACCAGTTATGCTGTGTAAAGGCTTCACGCCTGTGCCAGGCTGTGAAGACGCTTGGCTGGTGCCAGCCCTTTCAAGCCGGGGAGGGAGAACTCGAGTTCCTGGGTGAGCGCTAAACAGCGCGTGGGCTCGGAGGGGTACCACGACCCCTGCGAGGGGATGGAGTAGGTGCCTGTCGTGGTTTAACCCCAGCCAGCAGAAAATAAACACCACGCAGCCGCTCACCCCCCGCCCCCCCCACAGTGGGATGGGGGAGAGAATCGGGGAGGGTACAAGCAGGAAAGCTCCCGGGTTGAGATAAGAACAGTTTAATAATTGAAATGAAACAGAAGTAGAACAGCAATAATAGCAAATGGGAACAACAACAATAACAGAATATACAAAGCAGACGATGCACAATGCAACTGCTCACCGACCGCCGACCGCGTGTCCCAAACCGGGGGGCGAGCCCCCCCCCAC
>VZTQ01013773.1:0-135916 GCA_013400755.1 Pelecanoides urinatrix | reverse complement strand
CAGCGTGGACGGCACCGCCGGCCGGGCCGGGGCGCGGATCCCAGCGCTGGGACCCCCGAGCGCCGGGACCCCCTGGCCTCGCGGCGTCGGCAGGGCTGACGGGCTTTGGTTCTCCCCTGCGGACTTGTAGCAAGAGGGGTCTTCCTCGGGTACTGGGAGAGCCGGGCAGGAGGGAGGGTGTAGGTGTGAGACACGGGGATGTGGTCTCACGGAGATGCGTGGTCGCTCGTGAGGTACTTGTGGCAGCAAAGTCACAGAAAAACTTAATAATACAAATTGAATGTCTCTCCTTATTGGATGCTCTTTTATCCCCTATTCCTTGTATTTTGTTTCTCCTCTTTGCTATATTTTTGCTTTCTTTATGTCTCCTTCTGATGCCTTCCTGTCTGTAATTCTGCATCCTTATTTTTTCATTTTTGTTTACTGTTGCTTTTTTACTCATGCGTCTCTCTACTCCTTTAGCTTTCCTACATACTTCCTCTTTTGTCTCTCTTGTGATCTGCCGTGCAGTTTGGCCACCTTGCGTGCGATGGAGCTGCGTT
The DNA here is from genome assembly GCA_013400755.1 of Pelecanoides urinatrix. NCBI lineage: Eukaryota > Metazoa > Chordata > Aves > Procellariiformes > Procellariidae > Pelecanoides > Pelecanoides urinatrix. The sequence continues at coordinate 135,374 of VZTQ01013773.1, read as the reverse complement.
GTGGCTCGCATCACCACCCCGCACCGGCTCGCATCTGCAGTCATCTGGAGCTGACTGCGTGCCTGAACTGATAAAAGGTGCTGTGGAAACGTGGACCTCTGGGTATCCCCGAATACAGGCGTGTGCACGTTGATGTGTGAGTACCTTCAAAATGCCTGTCTGTTCCCTCAGCGCAGCTGACTTTGGGCTTTGCCACAGCTCCTGGGAAATGGGAGCAGAGCTGCAAAGCTCGTGGGAAGACCGGGATTAACCCCGAGAAGCGGGATATGCCTGTTGCCCAGGAATGTGTGCTGAGCGTGAGCAAGAGGTCCAAAACCCCTCACGTGCCCTTTGCGTGATTCTTTCCCTTCCAGTGAGTCCCTTTCCCTGCCCGTGCCTCATCTTCTTCTAAAAATGTAAAGCCCCTCGGAGGACTGTCTTTCTCTCTGAACAGAGTAGCATAAAAAATAGCAACGCTGTTGAATAACCAGTATTATTTTTTAACACAAAAAACTTGAGGACCGCCTTGCTGTATCTGTGCTTCTCTGTCAAGGGATTTATCGGTTCCCCGAGAGAACAGCGGAGCGGGTTCTGTCCTGACCCGCCACGAGAAGGTTGTGCAGGCAGGAGGTCTCAGGAGCAGCACAGCTGCAGTGCAGAGGGCAGGAGACGTTACAATCAAAGCCAGGTTAGGGCCTGACAAAGGCCAGCGAGTCTCTCACAGCACCCACGTACTTCCCTCCCTCTTTCTGACCCATTTGTAGTTGGCCCCATCCCCGTGGTCCGGCTTACGTGGAGGTGCAGTAGAAGCTCCCTTCAGCAGGTTGCCCAAGCCGCCTCCTTTCCTCCAGCCGCTGTTCTCGACGCTTGGTGGCCCTGGTGGTCACACACCTCCCACCCCTCAAAGCTCTTGTTTTGACTTCTAGCAGATCTCGTACTACAGCCAAACCGGTCGCTTTTCTCTTTTCAGATGCTTTTGCCGAATCCTGTCTCTTTATCGCCTGGTCCTCTGGAAGACACAAGAGTGAAGATCAGCGGTGTGTCGTTATCCTGCAAACAGTTTGAGAACTGCCTTGGCAGCCAATAGAAGAAAATAGCGTGATGTGGCCACAGCAAGCGCACGCTCTCTCTAACAATTTACCGTGGCACTATGACCCCAACGAGCAGCTCGAACCTCCCTCTGATCACCCGTGTTCTTTTCTCTTCCCGGAACAACGCTGTTTCTTTCCAACAGACAAGTGTCCATGCAAACGTGCCAAGATTCTCCATGCGGATTAAAGTAGGCTTGCAAATTAAGGAAAGACTGGCATGGAACAATAGGAAAATTAAATTATCCCAGCAATTTTGCACCGCCTTGTAATCCAAGTCCTGTCTTTGGCAGGTGTTATGTAGGATACAGGCTCGGTGAGGCTTATGAGCATTTTCCTTGTGTAAAGACTGCAGGAGTTAGCAAATCACACTGGTCTAAAAATGGTGACCAGTAAGCGATAGGTGGGCTCTCTTGGGGAAAAAACAGGGAGAAAACTCGGTGAGAGCTTGATGCTCTGCGGTGTCACCTCTGCAATCGAGTGACTGACAAACCGAAGGAAAAAAAGGTGAGCTAAATCACTGTGAGGATGGATGCCTCCTGTTGTGGAAGAGAACGAAGCCCAGTGACATGCTCCCTCCCATTAGACCTGATACAGCTGCTGTTTGATAAAGATTAATTTCTAAAAATCAACCGTAAACCTATAGGTCAGCCAATAAGACAGTGACTTGACAGATTTTTTGTTGCAAAGTGTGTGGTAGTTTCATGCCTTTAATCTGCATCCCTGCAGACTGTATTGTTGAATCCAATGAAGTTTCAATCCCACTATGAATTCAATTGTTTTTCACAAGTAGTTTATGAACAGAAACCTTTAATTTCTATTAATTATGTATCTTGGAGTGAAAAGCTATTGTGTGTGTATATATTTAATAACAAACATTTATTTTTATTAAACTAATAAACCAGATAAACCTATCAAAGCACGTTTTCATTTAATTTCTTTGGTCTCGTTTCCCTTAGTACAAATGAAAGGTCATTAAGTGCGACCTCATGTATCTCAGGACACGCAGTTTGTTGCATCAGGTAGATGATGTCCTACGAAAGCGTCTTGTTTCTAACTAAGAGCTTTGAGGTTGCAGTAGTCTTTGTAACCGCATCCGCGTGGCACCACGGATCTGATCGGGACCTCGAGGTGCAACGCTCAGGGTACTACTCACCTCTTGCATTTAGGGTAGCACCTAACAGAAGACCTTTCCAACCTCCGGCAAATGTAATCCCTGCGTTGAGGAGCTCATGCCCTGTGAACGACAAGCAAGTGAAAGTGAGGGAACGTGGAGTGGGACGAGGAGAGAGAAATTGCAGATAGCTTGTAAATCCGTTCAGTTCGCAGTTAGCAGCCTGCAGGAGCGGGGTCTGTAAAAGGAAGCTGGATGCCAAGCGAGCCGGGGTTTGGCAGATGCCCTCCCGGAGGTGGCGTCCGGCATCGATGTGGCACGTGGAAAGTAACGCAGAGGAGTAGGCGAGGGGAGCTGAAAACCAGCTGGTGGCAAAGCTGCGCGTGGAGACCCGCGAAGGTGGGTGCTGGCAGGCTGAGTGGCTGTGGGAGCAGCTGGGGAGGCAGCGAGTGAGGGGAAGGAGCAGCTGGGGAGGCAGCGAGTGAGGGGAAGGAGCAGCTGGGGAGGCAGCGAGTGAGGGGAAGGGCAACGTAACGGAATTAATGACGAGGAAGATCGGCTCCGGGACTGTTTTGGATTCAGCTGGGATTGTTGGTGGGTGTCTGGGAAGGCCAACGCAGGCTCTCCCAGGTGTCGGAGCAGCACGGAAAGAGGGTGAAGTCTGAAGCAGGGTGGTGCTTCAGTAGAGCTTGGAGATCTTAGCAGTAGTGGCTGGATTTGGGTACGACCTGTTTTCCAAGGCAGGGGAGAAAGGAAAGGCAACGTAAAACTACCTGCTCTGCTGCCTGTTGTTAACAATTAAGATGGAAGTGGATCTCTGAAAAACCTCATCTAGAGAAGGTTTCTTACTGCTTGTGATGAGGTCATTGTCAAATAAATCGTACAAAAGGCTTGCTTTCTAGAAAAAGATGTTGACATCGAGAGATGCAAAAGTCCACCTTGAAAAACAGCAGTACCCCCCACCTCCACCGCTGCTGGACTCTTCGGGCGTTTTGGTTGACCCACACATTGCACCAAGTTGCCCTTGATTTTCCGTCTCCCTCAGCCACTCCTGTCCGTTCAGCCCGTTCAGGCAGGACACCTCAACCGCGAGCTTTTTCAGAGCTTCAGCCTCCCACAGCCCCCCTGAGTCCCAGGCCAGTGTCTGTGGGAAGGAAGGAGAACCCCCAGGCCTGGGGTATGGCTGGCACGGCCCTAGCACAGGTGGGGCAGAAGGTGNGCCTTCTTGGCCACCCGGGCACGGTGCCGGCACACGCAGCTTTGTGCTCTTCGCCGCCGCCGTGGGAAGAGGCACCAAGGGGCGATTCCACAGGTGCCTCCTACACGCCCCCCGAGTCCCGGGGTTTGCGCGTGGGGCCGTGGGAGCGGGTGGGCTCCAACGGGCCGGGGGAGGCAGAGCGGGGCGGGTGTGACGGGAAGGCGCTGCCAGCCCCGCGGTGTGATGGCAGCTTCCCCGGGGTGGGCTCTGCCCGGTGCCGGGCTCCCTGCGCTGGGGGCACACGCCTCCGCCCGCGGGGCCGCTGCTCCTGCGGGCCCCCCGCCCCGGCCCCGGCGATCGCAGCGCGGGGGCGCCCCGTGGGGGAGCGCGGGGCTGGGGGCGGGGGTGGGGGAGAGCCGAGGGACGTATTCGGGTGCGAGGCGGAGCCTGAGCATTTTATGAATGGGCTCATATGACGTCAGTGGGGGCGGGAAGAGAGGCCCCGTCTTCCACCAATCCCGCGAGTGTCCCGGGCGGCGGGGCCAATCGGAGCGCGGCCGCCGGTTGACGGCCATCCTCGCCGGCCAATGGCGCTGAGGGAGCGGTGCCGACCACGTGGGGCGCAGGCCGCAAGTAGTACGGGGGCGTGCGGCCGCTCGCGCCCTCCCCCCTCCTTCCCGGCGTGGCGGGGCCGCGCGGCCCGAGGGCGGGCGGGGCCGGCCGCGTTGCCGGGTTACCCGGTGGCTGAGCGGCCCCTCAGCCAATCGCGGCGGAGCGGGGGCGGGCGCCGTGACGGCTGCGGGTCGGCGGTGGCCGGGAGGGCTCAGTCCGGCCGCGGCCGCCTCCGCAGCATGGTGGCTCCAGCCGCGCTGCCGGCCGCCGGCCTCCTCTACTGGGTGGGCGCGCTGGGCGCCCTCTACGCGGCGGCCTTGGCTTCCTACCGCCTGCTGGCCGGCCTCCGCCTCTGGCTGCTGGGCAGCGGCGCCGCCGCCGTGGGGCCGGCGCTGGGCGCCTGGGNTCCCGGCCCCCCCCCCCCCAGAGCCGGTGCGCGACCGACCGGCCCCCGCCGCCAGCCGCTGCGCAGCGCCGGGGCTGGAGGGCGCGGGGAGCGGCTGGCGGACCGGCAGGGCGGCTGCGTGGAAGTTGCGCCAGGCCGGCCTTTCTCCCGGTCCCGGGACGGGGTCGCCCGCAGCTCGGGGCCCTTCGGAACAGGGCGAGCGGCCGTCCCCGGTGAAAGGGGACGGGAGGGAGCGGCCGCAGCCTTTAACCGGCGTGCCGGGAGCAGCGGAGCGCTGTGGGGGTGTGGCAGGGGACGCTGCCGGGGGGCTGGCGGTGCTGCGCGGTGCTGAGCGTTCTCGGTTGTCCCGGGGAAAGAGCACGTCTCCCGTCTTGGTCTGACGCCGCCACAGCGGCTTTTAAGTAGCGATGAGGAATGAAAAGGGCTTCTCTGCCAGTGTAACAGATGAGGCCAAGAGAATTTTCAAATCCGTTCCCGCCAAAGGCGGTGGGAAGGGAAAGTCCTGCGCCTGGGTGGGAATTGATAAGGTGGGCCATCAAGCTGTAAGAGCTGTGAGTTCGAGATGAGGTGATGGTTTAAAAGGCTGCAAAAGGTACTGCCTTCCCTGAAGGAGAGTAGGAGGGCATCGCGTGCTCCGGCTCTGCAGCTGCTTCTGGGTGGCAGAGCTGTAGGTGCAGCAGCCCCGCAGCAAGCCGGTGGGTTGCAGGGCTAACGAACGCGGTTCCCCCTAACCGCTGCAGGAGCCAGCACAGAACTCCTGTGAAGACCCGGGCGGGTAACTGAACGTCTGCTTGTGTGAGGCACCAGTAAACCAGCGATGCTACCGGCAGCGCACATAATCCCAGAGCGTGTCACGGGTCCTGCGTGCACAGGCTTGAAATACAGCAGCGGCGCTTTGGGCGAGTTATAGCGTTACGTACAAAGGATTAAGGCCCGCGTCCTCCTTCCAGCTAGAGAAACGGTATGTCTGTTAAGAGTATGGTTGGCACAGGAGACCCAAAGCCTCTTTGACTTTCGAAGGTTGGTTTTGAATATATTGCTACATCATCAGTTGCCTGCTGACCTGTGGTGCAGCACAGAAGTCTTGGTGGTTAGTCTGGCTTGTTCTGCGTTGTTTCAAACAGTGCTTGAGCCAAACGCCAGCTTATCAGCTGGAACCACAAACTGCAGACAACAGATCTTTCCTCAGTCACACCTTCGAGCATCCTGTGAACGGAGAACCGCGATGCGAACGTCCTCTGTCACTGTTCTGTACAAGCGCAGGCAGCAGCAGGCCGTTGTATGTGGCCAAAGGCTGCTCACAAGAAATTATTCTTTCTCTTTGCCGTCATCATGATCTTCAAGGCACAGAGAAAGAGGAGCAGGACTGTTGGCAGTACAGCTCAATTCCCTGTGTTTATTACTCCCGCTCTGAAGCGGGAGCACCGCTGCAATGTCGAGGAGGATGGAGAAATGGGATGATGGTGCCTGCTAACGTGGACCTGAGCTCTCCCTGTAGAAAGACACGTGGCCATCAGCAGCCGACTGTTGTACGTCCTCTGCGCGCTGCCGATGCAGGCGAGATGTTGCTTTACCGGGGCGGCTGCTGTAGTCTCCAGCTGAAATGAGGAGAGGTTTTCTCAGGCTGAATAAGCACTGGGGTGGTTTGCCCTGAAGGGCATTGTGGCACCAGCAGTGGGCTGGGGAGGCTCTCTCCTTTCTCTCCTCCTGGAAAGGAGGATGAAGGCACAGCTGCAGATATATTGGGTCACCTTGAGAATTAGCAAATTACCAAGTCATACTGTGGGAAGAAGTGCATTTCCTCCTCTCCTGGTCTTTTAAAAACCAATGGGTTTGATGCTAATTAGCTGCTGTGATTACTGTAACAATGCATTCTTTCTCCTGCACAACTAGAAAGCAACTTTACAAAAATTAGAAAGCCCTTACAAGCCCTTTTGTAAGGGCTCCTTACTGCCCTTTAACTCTTCCGCATGTCTGACATTGAGTTGCAGATTCTTTCCTTGTTTTCTTAGTGGGTTTTTGGTTGCATATATGCAATTGCTTCTGTCTAATTTGCTGGTGTTTAGAAGGAGCGGATGTGAGGAGGAGGAACTACGTGATCTGGTAATGTACTCTGAGACAATTAGGTTTGTACTACTTTAAATAGCAGCTGTTTTGACAAAAAGTTCATTTTTCTACAGTCACGCTTATGTGTGAAGGTCTGTGCGCAGCTTTTCTGGGTTCCTCTCCCCGTAACTCCCATCTGGCTTGGTTTTGGCTACTGTGCAGTGATGGAGGTTGGGTGCATATTGTCTCGATGTGGGGTTTCTGGGTGCATCTTGAGAGATAATATGGTGAAAATTCCTGGGTCAGCTGCTCTGTACCTTTAGTGTGCCTCATAAGTTGGTAACAGAAGATAAGAGTAACAGCTCCCTTGCTTGGAAAATAGTTTAGCTAAACAAACCAGAGACTCGGCAGGAGCAGAGTGCCAAGGAGTCATTCTGAAATCACCAAGAATACAGCAAAGATGTGGCTATTTCCCTGCCTTCCTCGCGACAGGCAGATCTGTTGGCAGCACAGGTAGTTGTGATCCATAATGGTATTTCCTTAGGTTGGATGAGAGTGTCCTTTCGGTGGTGGTGGCAGGCAGCCACCTCGCTTCTCTGCCATTGACAGTTGGGTGTATTCTGGAGTGCAGAGTGTCTGGAGCAGGGAACCGTCTGCTGCTGCCATAGCTCCTGCTTGGATTGTTGCCGTATCTCCTATTTTAGGAAGCTGCCTCTTTTTCTGGAAAAGATGAAATCGTTTTTGTGCCCCTTCCCTTCATAACTTGGTGAAATGAAGGCAAAATCCAGACTGGGAGGGACCTCAGGAGAATTCTAGTCCAGCCTCCTGCTCAGAGCAGGGTCAGCTGTGAGATCAGACCCGTTTGGTATATAGATTCATAGAATAGCATCATAGAATTGTTTGGGTTGGAAAAGACCTTTAAGATCATTGAGTCCAACTATTAACCTAACACTGCCACGTCCACCGCTATTCCACGTTCCTAAGCACCTCATCTACACGTCTTTTAAATCCCTCCAGGGATGGGGACTCCACCACTGCCCTGGGCAGCCTGTGCCAAGGCCTGACCACTCTTATTTCAGGAAAGAAATTCCTCCTCATGTCCAACCTAAACCTCCCCTGGCACAACTTGAGGCCGGTTCCTCTCGTTCTATCGCTGTTACTTGGCAGAAGAGACCGACCCCCCCTCGCTCCAACCTCCCTTCAGGCAGTTGCAGAGCGCGATGAGGTCTCCCCTCAGCCTCCTCTTCTCCAGGCTGAACGCCCCCAGTTCCCTCAGCCACTCCTCATCAGACTTGTGCTCCAGGCCCTGCCCCAGCTCCGTTGCTAATCAACTTTGCATATTCAGAATACACTGGCACTACAAATTGGAGTGATCTGATGCTCTAAAACTTCTAACATCTCGGTCATGTTGGATACTTAAACTTTTCTTTCTTTTTTCCTGCCTCAAATTTGCAAATATTTTAATGAGAAATAGTTTTTTTTCCAGTTTGCTGTAATTAAAGTCAAGTGTTAACTGGAAACAAAGTTTATTTTGACTGTGTAATTGGCCATATGACACTCAAAAAGAAGTCCTGTTTTCTTTCAGCCCTCAGTGGCTTAGAAAAGGGTCTGCTTCTTCCCCCAGTGCCTTTGATACAAGCGTGGTTGAATAATCGCACATTTAGTGATTACAAAATGTCTGATAGTGATGATGCTTTCTCATGTGGTGAATACAGCTGTACAGTTGTATTGGGGCCAACAAATGTTTGTGAAGATGAGCTTGCCTTAATTAAGCTTCTTGGAGTTTATTCACTAACATGCAAAAATAACTAAATGTGGGCAATTTGCTCTAGATTTCTTAAAAAAGAATCTGTAAGAGGTCATTAATCAGGATGGTGCTCTCGGCTGCCTCTAACTTTCTGTAATTGGTTTTAGACACCACCCCCCCCCCCTTATTCAGTCTTAAACTGTTCTTTTCCTGTGTAAATGTTTAACAATAAGTTCTTTCAGCAGCAGCAAAGCTGGGTGAGGCTCTCTGCCTGTTCATGTTACTTCTTTTACTTAACATGAGCTACATTTGACTATGCGTAGTCCAGCATCTAAAAATAGTGATTTCTATACCAGGGCCACTAAGGGAGGCATGAAGAATATATGTAACTGGGTATACGAGCAGTGGAGTAGATATTTATTTGTGTCTTTAAAAACTAGGAGTGTGCGGAGTGATTCCCAAACTCTTACTGACTAGGAGGTTGGGGTAATAATAAGCTCTAAATCAGACCTTAACAATAATCTTATTAGATTAATAAGGTGTGATGCTTATACAAAGACGAAGAAGTGACAAGCTGGATTTTGTGCTTGTAAATGGTTTGAGCTAGGGTCCACCTGTAAGATTATGCTTCCTGTTTAACGACAATTTAAGAATTCCTTACAAAGGACATTCACTTTAGTGCTGACCAGGTGGCAACTTGTTGATAACTTTGAGCAGCTTTCACAAGGAAGGTCATTTTTCAAGCTCCTTAGCATCAAGTGAAATGGTTGTTACCTGAAGGCTGTTTTGTTTTCTGCAAATAAGTTTCAATCCCTGATGCACTAATGAGTACAATCTTGCTTTGCAGGTGTTTGGCAACCTGCAATGGTAGTTGACAGACCATGTCACAAATCACTGTTGCAGATTAAAAGAGCCAACCTAGTGCAATGCGTGGTGAGGGTATAGTTAGTGGGGAAACGAAGAGAGTTTCAACCTCTGCTCTCTCCGCAGGATGCGAGAGGAGAGGCACTGTGCAACCCCCTGTTTTCCCTGCACCTGAGTGCTTGGCTGGTGCGTGCGGAGCTTTGGGGAGGGCTTTTGGTTATCTTTCATTCTTCAGCAGAATCACTTATTTGGGGATTTATCTTCAGCACTTCGGATCCGTGGCGAGGGTTTCCTGGTCTTGTTCTCAATGCTGGGCGCTACACAAACATTTCTACCCTTGTATGGAGTAAAGCATGGCACTCGTCAACCCAAAAAGTAATGTTAAGAACATCTGAAAGTACGCCAGCTTGCTTATAACTCTTGATCACGACAGCTCAAGTCAAACTTGCATCCTGAACTTGGTGCATGTATCGTTTTCTTGTATATGGCGATTTGCAAAGTGCTTCTGAAGGGTTACCGCACTGAAACGTGGCTCTGGGAATGATCGGGTCCTAATCCTGTCTGAACTTCCCAGATATGCCATGCTCCAGCGTGTATGGCTCTTTCTTTTTCCTTTCTTTACCATGTAACATTTCCCAGTACCCATCCTAAATTTTCTCTGGTAAAAAAAAGAAAAAATTAGCTGTCTTCCTTTAGTCATCAATCCTACTCATAGCTTGTAATTTAGAAGACTTCTGTCAGCATCTCCCTCCACCCTGCTCTTTGCTGGGCTAAGCAAGCGCTGCTCTTCCAGAGCAGCCCCGCAGAGGTGGGATCTCTGGCCCTGTTGCTCTAGGCTCGGCGGCTCACACTGCCTGGTACTTCAGGGGGCTGCGACTCCTTTGGAGACTTTGCAGCTCTTAGTGAGTCAGGGAGGTTCTCTGGTATTTTTTACATAGGCTACTAACATATCTTAAAATCAGTTTTGCTTCCTGGACAATATAAAGGGAGTGAACCATACTCTACTGTTTTCTACGCTTTTGCTGTCTTTCTGCTTCTTAATTAGCTTCTTTTAGGTGTTTTCCTTTGCATGTGATGTTACCAACTGTTTAAAATGGCTGCTTAGGAGGATTGCTCAACACTTGTTGCATTAAGTGCTCCTTCTTGCACTCTCTGGTCAGAAGAGGAGAGGGAGAGCGAGTGCTTAGAGCCCAGAAGTCCAGAGTCCCGTCTCCGGTTCTGCTGCGTCCATGCTGATGGGCTTCAGCGCTTCACTTCTGGCTTGTGCCAGCACCAGTTGAGGCTAGATGTGTACGTGCAGGCACCACCAACCTCAGCATCTTAAACTCCAGCTCTAGAGTTTGATTCGGTGTGAACGCTTCCATTCTCCTGTTTTTTTGAGAGATGCTCTTCATTTTTCAAGTGAAATTCTGGATGGAAGTGTCAGTAACGCAGAGCGAATGTCACTGGGGAACTTGCATCAAAATACGAAGAGGCTTTGCCGTGTTTAACTGCAGGAACAGAGATGCAGTGAAGAAGACTTAAAAGCTGTAGTATGGTATCTCCACCTCCAAAAAAAAAAGCTAACGGTGAGTGGAGGACAGATGCTGTTTGCATTAAGGTGAAAAGAATATCCATCTCTGACAAACAGCCTGAGAGGGAAATGCTTGAAAATTTATTAGCCCGGAGGATGAATAGCTGTGTTATTTTAAGCTAGCTCGTTCTCTCAACCACCTGTGTATTTTAAAGTAGGAATACTTGTAATGGAAACCAGTTACTTAAAACTAGGGAATTCATGCAAGGATGTAATCTAGAGTTGTGTCTTGCTCCAATTTCTTTATATTGCTTTTTTGGCCAGTGTACATCCCTCCCCTTTGGGAAGGTTACTGTGAAGCGCCCCGGGGAAAGCAGGGAAAGGCCATGTGTAGGAGTGAGGAGCACAGCAGTGTCTCCAGCAGAGAAGTCCAAGTTGTTAGAGCCGGCTGGGTAAATGCACTCCTGCGTAAGGAACAAGTGAGCTCGCAGGAGGTCCTGGGGCTGTGAGGGCAGAGCTGAGCGCGGGGTTTGGGGAAAACGGCAGTAGTTTACCACCTGGGAATTGTTTTTTTTGGTAGGTGGGTGAAACACGTTGTTGTTCTTGGTCTTATGCATATTTTAATTCCTAATCCATAGGGTTGGGATGTGAACCATACTCTAAGAAGGGATGGACAGTAAGGAAATATCTTTCCTAATTATTCTGGCAGAAATGCCAACTGTGATTCTTGAGGCTTGTATATCAACACAAATGTGGGATAAACAGTGTAGCTAGTGAGTAAAGCATCTCGTGTTGGGCTTGCATGGCTTAATCACTTGCCTAATAATTAGATTTAGGGTTGCTGCTTGTAACTTCAGATGACTTCTGTTGCTCACTTATTGATAGGCTGTAGGAAACCTAGGTTCCTAGCGTAAAGCCAAACACTTTTCAGATTGAGTACATTAATACCTGAAAATGCTAGAATTAGGGCTATTTGACTTCCTTCCTCTGTAGTACATGTAATTGCACAAAAGGATTCTACCTTAAATCTGCTATTTTTTGACTCCTGATTATTTAACTTTAATGTAGTATTTTTTTCTTCCAAATCTGTGCAACTTCCCAGGTTCCTGGAGTTGAAGTCTAGAGCAGTACAGCATCACCCACTGGGTGAGTCATTAGCAGAGCTGAAATCCTGATCCACAATATAAGCTTCTCCAGCTAACGCTGGAAAAGAGCTATATGCAAAATTTCCTACTGAGCTTTTAATTTACCTCCCTGCCCTCAGCAACAGATGGTGACACCTAAAATCCTGGGGTTTGGTTGTAGGTTTTGAAAGAAACCTCTTGTGTAGCAGTTCTTAAAACTGGAGATGAGATGTCCAGAAGCAGAGCCTCAGGGAAAATGGTACCTGTCCCTTTGTTTCTTGTACTTCTTTTTCCATTTTTAAGTCACCCTCCCTGCTTCTTTCACTCCTGAGGGTTCTCTTGTGTTTCTCTCAGGACTCAGTTGCTTGTCTCAAAAAGGGTGGGAGACAGCTGTGTGGCTCAGGTTGAGGCATGGTCTGTGTATGTGCCGTACTTACTGTCGAGCTGACTGTACAGGATTTGGTTTTGGTTGCTTGGGGGTTTTTTCTTCTGTGTTTTTTTTTTTTTCCCCTACCTCCTTCCTATTTTCTCTTCTTAAGTAATCCTGAGCCACGGTGTCCTAGGAGGGTATGTTACATCCGTCATGCCGCTACCCGCGGGACAGCTGCACTTCCACTTCTTGAGGAGCTCTATACTTACTGGTCAAGGAAGAGCAGGGGTGAGGAGCTCAGCTCTAGGATGTTAATCATAAAGATTTTCCAGAGGATTTTCATGTACGTTAGAAGACTACCATTGAAGCAGAAAGGGAGAAAAGTTGTAATGAGAGAAGGGGAATGGGAGGTGTGGGATAAGCTCAATGGGGCAAAGGTTATTGAGGGGAAGAAACTGTTGTGCAGAGACTAAAGAGTCTGGTCGTCTTAACGAAGTCTCTAGTCCCTACTTTTAGATGCAGAGGTTTGCGGAGGTGTGCAAGGGTGTGTGTAGGTATGGAAAGCAGAAGGCAGAGAACTATTTGCAGTGTGACTGCTGCTACCCAACCAGCACTTGCTTATGCTTGCACGCTGCTCTTCCCCATGCTTTATTTCACTACGGGATCCTTGTTCCAGCAAGTCCCAGTTTCATGTCCCTCGTCTTTGTCCGGCCAATCTGTTCCTCCAAAACTCTTCCCTTGCATCTCTCCTGAAGCCTCTGGCTGACCTGTTTCCCATGGGCTTCGGCCCCTCTGCTTCCTTCCCCAGTATTTTTACCCTGCCAACAAAGGCGTTTAATCTATAAACTCGTTATTCACTACAGTTTTCACAAATATTTTTTTCTTGAAGGGGTGTATGTGCGGTATTCCTGGTGTCTGAGACCCATCTGCCACAGGAGCTTTCCGTCTCCAGAGTGTGACTGAGTAAAGGTGATTCAGCACAGCTCACAAGTCAGATCTCTTAACAGGAGGGAGAAGAAGCAACGACCCAGGAGAAGGATAGGGCAGTAAAGGATCGCTGCACTGCTGGAAGAAGCTGCTACCCTGTCAGTAGTTGAACAAGGGATTAGAGCTAGGGTTTCTTGGTGTGTGTTCCTGCCCTCAGATGTCCTGCATGTCCAAGCCAGTGTTTGTTTGGCATGGCAGAAAGGGCTGTGTGTTCTGATCAACTTACAGTGGTGCTTAGAGGCAAGTTACCGGTCCTAACACAAACCCTTTACCTCAGAATCCTTGTCCTGGTAGTCCCAATTCTGTCTTCAGATCTGCGTCAAAACTTTCGGTGCTCTGCAGCTGTGTGTTGGTTCCTAGATTCCGATCTGAGATTCTCCATTGGCTGGACTGGTTCTTCCCCTTTGCTATTTTTTTGCCAATTCTAGTCGCGGTCTGGGTGTTCACTCCAACCTCCAGGGCCTCCTCGTTCATGTTCCTTTGCACTGGAATCAGTTTACTGCCTCTCTCAAGTGATGTCAGTTTATAAATGAGATATCATCAGTCACAAGAAGACCGAGTGCGTGGTTTTACATCATGGCTTTCTGATCTAACTGTTTCGTGTGGGGAGAGAAGAAGGTAGATGGAGAGCTCTTCTGCTCTTCTCCTCCTTGTGCTGGCACTGGTGTTTGTCTTGTTCTGCGGTGATCTGGTTAAGGAGTCTGGCCTGCAGAAGAGTGATCACTTTTGGCTGTTGATGCTCCTTAGACTGCTTTGCTGTGGGTCAGATGAGTGCCAGTGCAACAGAAGGGAAGCTTGGCAGTATCATGAAACTGTATGCTGAGGGTACAGTTAAGCCCAGTGGTAAGCTTGAGTTGCTCCAAGACCAGACCGCTGCCAAAAGAATTGCTTCTGCTCTAGTCGCTGGCTGTGAGCTCTCGCCGCTTCCCTTATGTGGGCTCTAGTCGATGCGTGGCGGTGGTGTGAGCGAGGTCCGCTCGCTAGCATGGCTGATGACTAACTCTGCAAGAAGGACCAGCTGCGGGGTTAGCCGGGTCGGCTTGCTGGTTTGCCTGAAAAGCAACCGGTGAACAGATGCTGGGGAAGCAGGTAGGAGTGGATGGGTGGGTGACATCCTGCAGCTACGCTGGCTTAAACTGAGCCTAAAACTGCAGGAGGAGCATGTTGTCACCTCTGTTGCTTGGCCCCATCTTGACAGGCTATTCCAGAGTCTTGTTTCGCTCGGTGCCGTGTGGGTCAAGGTGGGTGGCATGTACGCAGTCCTCTTGTGGGTGTGTTGAGAGGCTTGTTTGTGAGTTGCAGAGTGCAGTTTTGGAGAGCCTTGCTAATAAGTTCTAACAAGCTCCTTTCCTTTTCAAAGACTAGGATAACAGTCTTGTATTGGTTTGCTTGTTACGGAATTAATTTTAAGAAAACTAAGCCACTCCTTACACAGTAGTTTTAGTGCTCTGTTCTTTCTGTGGGGACTTATCCTTAGGGACAGACAGTTGTATTTGGCTATATTTAAAACTCTAATTCTGGGAACTGAGATCTTGATGTTTTAAAGTGTTTGAAAATGTGAGGGGGGTGGGAAATCTGTTCATCCGGAAGTCATTTTGACTAAACTTTCTTGGCTTACAAAGAAAGAGGTGGATTTTTCAAGCTGCCAGCTATGCAGAATTGTGGTAGGATCTCATCCCAGCTGGATTCCTCACTTCTACGCTGTCGCTGGTTGTGGTTAAAATCAAAGTGTAAAAGTTCTGATATGAAACATTGCCTTGCCAACATATGAAAATAATGCATTTGTTCAGAGAAATGTTAGTGTGATGTACCAGTATAGACTAGCTTGTTTCAGTCACTGTTAGTAAGCTTTGGATTGAAACCATGTCTCTTATAAACTAACCTATAATTTGTCTCCTTGCAGCCTTGATTTTTTTTTTTGCCTCTCAAACTTACTTTCAGCACAAATTCTGTACAAATAGAGGAAGTAGATCTGAGTAAGCATATATCTTATATAAGTGCATATTGTTTTAAACCAGTCTTTTCTGTAGAAGTTGATGTATAGTTTCATTTTTAAAGGCTTAATTTTGGGGGAATTAGTAGTATGGCATGCTTGTAAGCAAGGGGTGCTGATCATAACTTTTATTGCTCAGTCCTGTCCTGCATATAGTCTTAGTATTGGTGGATTTTCTGTAGTCTGAAGTTTTGCCCTTATTCCTAATTTTGGAGCAGGATGGGGTTTGGTTTGGTTTTTTGAGTGTTTTTTTTTTTCCTTAAGGTGTCTTGGTAATTTTGATGCAAGCTACTTCCACAATGGCCATTTTTAGTTTGAATGATGTTCTTAAATTCAACACTGCTTTCGTTTGCCTCTAACAGTGATCTGACCAGGCTGTGCTGTGCCCCAGTTGGCCCATATTCAGAGTGCTGATGTCCATATCCATGTCCTGTTGCTTTTGGGACAGCAGTATTTTGGTGAGGTGGCACTGGCTGTCTGACCGTGCCGCAGGAAAGGTTTGTGGGTCCTGAAGGAGAGCAGCAGGAAGCAGAACTGCTGGAACAGTTCCCGCTGGCAGTGGGGGAGCTCTGTGCTGTTTTGAGAGTGCCTCTTGAGAAAGAGGCTAGCAGGACCTGGGGATAATAAAGCTGTTTTGGCAAGCTGGTTCTGGCCAGTGGACTAAAGGTACCAAGATCAGTCTATGCTGAGGCGGTAAAAGCAACCTCCTTTGCTCTTCCTAGTGTCTGAATTCTAAAGGAGGGTTTTCTCCTGGATCAGCAAGAGAAGTCCGATAGCCCTCAGTCCCACTCGGAGAGGAGTTCAGGGAGCACTACTGGAAGTCTTTTCTGTTGTTTGTTCCTCAAATGGAAGCTGTAAACCTTTCCAAATCAAAAAGTCCTTGAGAAGTTGGAATAGGAGAGCTGCAAGGATGGACTGTCCAAAAGGGAGAGCAGCAAATAGAAAAAGAGGGATGGGGCAGGAGGTTCATAAAGTCAAACAGGCATCCGGAGGAGTACAACCTATTGTGGGTGCTGCTTTCCAGAGCATCCAGGCAGTTGGTGGATGCTGTTCTCCCTTTACAGCATCACATCTCTGGACAAAGGGTGTTGCTGGAAATTCCTCTGAGCTTCCTTTTTTCTGAGCCATGGCTGGCCGACTTGCTAGGGATGAGCGGAAGAGTCCTGTCACCACTTACTTGAGTGGAGGACTCCCTAAATGAAAAGGGCATTGAGGAGATTGCAATGAAGACCTTGGAAGGAAGCTGTGGTGGAGCTCGATGCGGGAGGTGCTGCATTCTTGGTGTAAGTATCCACAGAAGTCTCCACCTTGCCAGGAACAGGGTACATCTTGAGGACATGGTGAATAGTGCTGTGTCTGTGCCTGTGCTCCCTGACGGAGCCAGGGCTCAGCGAGACCTGAAATTCATGTGGAGCGAGGGGGTCCTCCCCTCTGCCAGGGCTGCCTTGGGTACGGGGCGGGGAGCACGTAGGGCTGTTGGCATCAAGTCCGGGGTGAAGGCTCAGCAGGATGCTCTGCGAAAGCCAACTGGGGAGACTGGTGGGCGACGAGGTGCTGGAAACGCTCTCAGTTGTGTCACCTTTTCTGCCCGCTCCCGCAGCGGGGCACGGTGCGGGCTGGGCCGTGAAGAACGGGCTGGTAGCCCCGAGCTGGTCCTGCTGGAAGCCAGGCTCTCTGGGAGTGCCAGCCGCTGGCCTGGAGCGGGGCTCCGGCACCTCGATAACACGCATTTTTTAGCGTCAGAGCCATGATCGCACTGTGTGTCGTGACATGGGCATACGGGGATGAACGTGTAAGGATAAAAGGTGCCCCTCGCGCCTGTGGAACCCCGGGCCTCCTGTGAGGCTTCCGTGCTGCGCTGCTGCTTCCCTGTGGCCGCCTCTGCCCTCTTCCTCGCGGAGCCGCACCGCCGGGCACGCCTCCTTCCCAGCTGCCGCCGCCGTGGGACGGCGCGGTGCCCCACGGTCCGGGGCAGAGGCGTCCCGCGTGGGCGCGGGGAAATGGCCGCGAACCGCCGGCGGCCGCCGCCTGCGCCCGCGTCCCCTTCCCGCCCTTCCCGCCGCGGCGCCGCAGCGCCCCCTGCCGGCCCCTCGCGCGGCCGCGGCGGGTGAGGGGGTGCTGGGCGCCGTCCGTCGGAGCCGGTGCCGCCGCCCCGCCTCGGGAGCCGGCCCGGCTCCGGTGGGCGGCGGGGGAAGCCCGCCCCGCTCCCGGGGGATCCGCTCCCCGCGGGTGAAGGCCGCGAAGGGTTAACGCCGCCTCACCTCATCCGCCCCGGGAGCGGGGAGGGGGGAGGAGGAGTGCCGTCACTGCGGCGGCTGCCGCGCCCGTTACCTAACCGGTGACATAACGCGCTCCCTCCGCGCCGCTTACGAAACGCCCGGGGCCAGCGCTGGGGCGGGATCGCAGACCCCGCAGGGAGGCGGCGGGGCCCCTCCGAGCCCGGCCGGGGCGCGACCGGCTTCTCCTCCCGGGCTGCCGTTACTCCCGGGGTGCGGGACGCCCCCGGCCCACCCGCCCCGGGGGTAAACCGGGCGGCGGGACCGTTCTCCTCCCCGAGTTTCACCAGAGGAAGGGGCGGCACGGGTCCCCGCAGGCTGGGGCTCCTCAGCCCCAGCCGGGACGTGACCGAGCCGGGGGGTGGGGGGGGTCCACAGCCCTGTCGTGTGGCCGGGACACCGGCTGGCCCACGGGGGCCACCCAGCGCAGCCTGCCCCAGCCCCTGCGGTGCCCGCAGGCGCTTCCTCCCCGCTGTGCCGGGGAGAAGAAAGTGCATCGAAATCAATGGCAGCCGGATTTAAGGAGGCTTGGTGTAAGTCTCGTATCCATAGGAAAATCTAGGGAGTTTTCCACCGGGGAAAATACTGCAAGTTTTCAAGGGCTCGGAGGGAAATATAGAAGGCATCAGCGGCTGTTTCTTTATTTAGGAGTGGGAAGGGAAAGGCGGTGTTGCCTGAGCTTTTTCTTCAATCTTTAACGCAAACACCTATTGCAAAGCGGTGCCGATTACAAATAAAACGGTCAAGGATTTTTAAATCACTTTAACATGAGAGTCTCCCTAGCGTTTGATGGTAATTTATCGAGGGCATTTCTCACGAGACAACTGTAACCTTCCAAATTGATTAACTTGGGCGTGTTAACATCATTCATCATCCCCCCCCCCCGATGGATAGAAATACTCAATTAAAGCAAATGTAATTAAGAGCGTGGGATGGAAGGGACCTCTGTGGAACAATAATTACTGAATACTCTCATTTTAGTTAAAACAATATATATATATATTTTAGGGCCAAAAAGCACAGAAGAGTCTTCAGATCAGTTTCTACCACTGCATCGTTGTCTTTCAGCTCTGTGACCCCCTTTTTATGAATGGTAGGTTTTGCTCAATTGAAGAGACTAGTCTGTTCTCTGTTCTTTCTTAAAGTCAGTGGGCTAGAGGGTGCTGCTGAGCACTTGAGTAATCTCCCTGACAATGCGGAGAAGAAAGACTTTTTCGAAAGGTGTGGTTTGAGCTTGTTTAAGCTTCTGTTCGGGAGCTGCAGTGCACAAAAGCAAGATAATCGGATGACTTCTAATTTAAACAAAATTGCGCTTGTGTCTCGGTTTCTAGTGCATAGGCTGGAATGTAAAATGCGGACTTTAAACAAAATATTGCGGAGTACCCCGCACTTCTTGTAGGCAGGGTGTCTTTTGAAGATAAGTTTAATGGCTTTTCAGCAACTTTAGAGTTCATCTTTTTTGTATGAACCATCTATTTGAATAGATTGCTCCTCGTCATAATTAGGTAACTCCCAAAGATTTTAAAATTTAAATTCTTCTTGTGCTACTTCTCTACGTTTTAAAGAGTTGCCTTTATAACATCTTGGCAGCTGAATAAAGACTTGCCAGCTACATTATCTGTGCTTGTCTTTGCATCTTTTTAACAGCACATTATCTACTAAATATACTCCTAAAGCCATCTTTGTCTCTGACAACGCACGAGAAGCTATTTCCAGTACGACTGAGAGGGCTCTGCTTTTAGCAGAAATAACGGTCTTATTTAGAGTGAGAGGTTATAAAAGGTTTAGAGCCATTCCTAGCATAGCATAAACATGCTCACCAGCTTCTCGTGGATCTCGGAGTGCACGCAGTCGTGCTTGAACCTGCGAGAGGGGACACCCTGAGGGGTGTTTTCTTCTCTCCCCAGAAGTGCTACTTTAGCAGTTGGTTTGAGCAAGATTGCACAGATGCTTCATTTCAAACTAGCGAGGGGAAAGGGAGGAAGAGTCATATTTGATGTTGTTTTGTGTCTTGGGTAGCAACAGGCAGCTTAAATGGTCTAGTCCACCTTTTTTTGTACTTGGGAACTGTTGGGTTCGGTTTGGGCTGGGATAGAGTTAATTTTCTTCCTGTTAACTGGTACAGTGCTGTGTTTTGGATTTAGTATGGGAATAGTGTTGATAACACACTGATGTTTTAGTTGTTGCTAAGTGGTGCTTACGCTAGTCAAGGACTTTCCAGCTTCCCAGGCTGGGCCAGGTGCACAAGAAGCTGGGAGGGGGCACAGCCAGGACCGCTGACCCAAACTGGCCGAAGGGACATTCCATACCATACGACGTCATGCTCGGTACATAAGCTGAGGGGAGTTGACCGGGGGGCAGCGATCGCTGCTTGGGGACTGCCTGGGCATCAGTCGGTGGGTGGTGAGCGATTGCATCGTGCGTCACTTGCTTTGTATGTTCTATTATTGTTATTGCTACTATTTTACTTTCTTTTATTTCAATTCTTAAACTGTCTTTATCTCAACCCACGAGTTTTCTCAGTTTTACTCTCCTGATTCTCTCCCCCATCCCAGCAGAGCGGAGGGAGTGAGCGAGTGGCTGTGTGGTGTTTAGTGGCTGGCTGGGGTTAAACCACGACAGGAACTGAAGATTTGGGTGACCTGAAATTTTGGATCTTTCCATTTGGTGGGAACAGAACCATAACCCTTTACTAGAAGATACAATAATATCTCTAAACAAGAAGGTATTGCTTCTCACTTAATGTATATGTTTCTCACTTAATGTATACTACTTTAAGAAGCCATCTAGGCTAATTAGTATTCTAAACCCTTCAATTTTATTACCGAATTTAAGTGCTGGAGACTTTCACCTGTAGCGGTCGCATTAGTTTCAGTCCACATTTATCCCAGACAAGCTGCGCACAGATGTGGTAAGATTGACCCGCTCACCTAAAATTGTGAACGTCCTGCAGTCCCGTAGTTCTGCAGCCTCACGTGAGGAGCGGTGGGCTGGGTGAACGGGGTCAGGTCTTTCAGGCTCTCGTGACACCGGTGAATGTTTCTCACCTCTGTCTAGCACGACACATCTTAACGTTGCTGCTGTGCTCTTCCTTCATCTCAATAAAACCACCAGGAACTGGCAGTGGGAGCTGGCCGGGTCTCCTGGCTTGTCATCGCTCGGGTGGCACAGGAGTGAAGCAGACATACGCTTGTGCTCTTGCTTCCTGCTGTATATACGTTAAAGGGCCCGAGCTTGCTTCCCGCAGTTGTCATCCTCCTGCTGCCTTCACAAGGCCTTGTAAAATTCCCCGTGGGACGCTCCCCATCCTGCTGTTCTGGGGCTTCAGGTATGGAAGTGTCTGCGCTTCAACTTCCCTACTCTTGAGCAGGTTACACAGTTTGGGCATGAGTCTTATTGCCACTTCAGCTGTTCTGCAGAATCCTTATTTTTATACTTCCGTGTCCCTAGAGCAAATGCGAACTTCTCAGTGTACAGCTTGTTTTAATGTTGCTTCTAGCCAAAATGAATAAAATATCACTGGGTGTCTTCCTGCCTCAATTTCTATTCTACTTCTGAGCAGTCAGGATGTCTAAGAGAGTTTAATTCCCTGTTCTGTATATCGCTTCTGAATGAAACCTCTCCAAGTCTCGCTGCTTTGCAGTCGGATTCCTTTTTCCCCAGATAGCCTGCGGATGTTACAAATTCTGCCTGCCTCGGCTTCCCCCTGCTTGCGTTGGAGGGGGAGGAAGTCAATACATTGCGTGGGTGGTGGGGAGGCAGAACTCGACTGCTCCAAACAAGTAGTAAAGAGTTGTCAAGCTTTTCTACTTCTATTTTTCTTGCATGGTACGTGACATGATGAGAACTCATCAAGAGGGGAAGATCTTGGAAATATCCTAAAACAAAGCAAATGCTTTTGCTGTGCTCAGATCCACCTTCACACCTGCTCTCTCCCGATCTGTTACTCACTGTAGGAGCTGAGGTGTAAAACCTGAAATAAATGTTAATGCTACTAATGCTGACTGCAGGCTGGGCAGGCTGGCCTGTGAGGTAAGATACAAATTGACTCCTGCTCAAGTTGGTTTTTTGTTTTATGGCTGCTTTAAAAAAAAAAAAAAATCTAAGCCTGGTACATAATGTAGAGTTTAAATAGATCATGGGAACAAAGGTTTGGAAATACAAACCCAACAAAACCCAAGCCAAACGTGAGTTGTTATACATACATGATACACGTAGGGGAATTCCTCCTGAGCCCTAAATGCTGGCCGTGACTGATAAATGGATGGTCTGAAATAGTAGGTAAGAGCTGCTATATATACCCTGCACTTGTTAAGCAAAGGAATCAAACTCTGCACGGCAGCAGATTGGGCTCATGGATTTATTAATACATTGTGTCCATGACCACACATTCAAAACAGTAAGTGTATTTTCCTTTATGGCCCTTGCATGTCTTCCTCCCCCATAGGCTCCCGGAGATCAGAAGTCAAACAAAAGCAGTTTCTTGGGTAGTTCTGACTTCAGGAATACCTCTGTTATTTTTGGGGAGGGGATGGGTGGAATTTGAATTTATAAGGGTCAGTGGAAAACTTAACAGTAAGCTTTAATCTGTTACATGGAGGTGCACGTGGCTATTGTAAAACCTAAAGGGTCCAAAGGGCTGAAAAATCCCTATTCTATTTTAAAAATAATTGAGAAAAGCTCTAGCATCTCTGGAACTCTTCTCATTTTTAGAATTTTTAGCTGTTGAAACAATCACATGGCAGAAATGTGTCTTACCAGTTGTCAATTATACACAAGAACTTTTTAAAAGATCTCCAAGAATGGAAATAGCTTTGGGAAGGGTTAGATGTTGTATTAGCTTTGTGAGCTTTTCAAAGCCTTCAACAGAAATTCAGCAAGGAAACCAAGCTGCTTCATATTCCAATAGAAAATCAAGAGGTCAGAAAATCCCTATACAGTGTTGTGTAACTTGTCATATACAGCGCAGGGCAGGTGTATTTGCTGATGGATGTATATATACGCTTTCTCCTCTTCTTGTGCAAAATCTGGCACTTTTCTTGGAAGATACAGCTTTAAAAAGAGTGACTTCTGTGGGTGATGTGCTGGTGCAGAGAATGGGAAGGTGACAGTGCAGGGTTATTAGGTATCTTGTATCACGTTTTAATATGGCTTGGGCTCTTAAACGAAAGGTTCTGGGAGAGCCCTTGCAGCTATTGCATCACTTGCCAAAAATAGCATCTTTACTGCATAAGGCAGCCTGTCTGCAGTGTGGATAGGCTTGAGAAATTAGTGCTTCTTGTGAATGATGTTCAGTCATTTTTGCTTCGCAGTTGGGCAGGTTTGCAGTCTAAATTTTGAGGCAGAATGAAGTAAAAGGTTTTATTTTCTATCTCTGGGGGTGGGGTGAGTTTGAAAATAGCAGTGTCCACAGTTCTGTCTGCAGTATGATTCTAAAAATACATTTTTAAGCTTACTGAAATTACAGTTTAAAGACACTGATAAATATGTTCTTGTAATTGTCTGGGGAAGGGAAGAAAAAAATTTGCTTTGTGCAGCATAAGGTAGCCTGCTATTCTCATCAGTCACTTAAAATTTAGGATTGGATTTTTTAAATTGCAGTTATACAATGCAGGCAAAGTGTAATGCTCATCTAAATTCTTATTGAAAAAACCCACAAAACCCAAATCCTTTCCCTTGAAAATAGAAGAAGTGTTCTACAGTGGTTTTTTTTTCCCCTTCTCTTATTCTGAAATCTTAGTCAAGATGTACCAGCAAGGGAGTGTGTTTGTATTCCAGTGGTGTTGCTGAACCAGACAGGTCTGCAGCACAGCATTTTATTTTTAGACTCTAGGTTGCCATTTTTATCCCGTAAAAAAAAAATATTCATCAGTGTCTGGTTGACAGGCCATCAGTTTTTATAAATGTGTCAGACCACGTTTTTTCCACCTCTCTCTCCTTCTCCTTTTATGTCCTGCTCTATACATTTCTTTTTGGGGGGAAAGGGAGAGGGGGAACAAGGGTGCGGATTTTAATTTGTGCATTAGATTTTTTTTTTTTTTCCCCCCAATTCACAGATCTTTAGCGTCACACGGTTCATTCATCTTCTGTACTCGGCTGCTTACGCAGCTTTGCTTATTGTCTGCGGTGGGTGAACAGTTCTGGTGCATAGAGCTGAGGGCAGGGCAGGGGCCGGGCGGGTTTGCTGCTGGACTGGTTGCCTCAGCTGCCCTCTGCTCGCCCCCCGAATACCCCGAGGCGGCAGAGCTGTTGAGAAATAGCTTCATGTGTGGTTTCGGGGTACTTGTCAGCTATAAAATTACTTCCTGGGGAAGTTATTGAAGGTCTCTCTGCCGTAAACTTATACGGGTCTGCTGACTTCTGAAAACCGAAGCGGGGAGATCTCCTCTGGTCTGGGATATTGAGGAGGGGCTAGTGCGTGGCAGCAGGGGCTCCCAGCGAAGCCGTTTTGGGATGGCGAGGCAGTAACTCTCACCGAGCGCGAATCTATAGCACAAACCTCTCTTCATGGTGGGAGCGCAGTCACAGCCGCTTTCTAGGGTGATGGACTTCTGAACCTCCGTAGTGCAGCTGCCCTGTATATGTGTGGAAAGCCTGAGGCTTTCATAAAGAGCTGCTCCTTGAGCCCTCGAAGAGCCGTCCAGGTTGGCAGGGAGCTCGTTCTGGTGACTGCTGTCCACGCTAATTGGCACTGCTCGGGCCCCTTCCTTGTTCCCCTGAACCCAAACGTGGGGAGCTGGCTGTGGCGGTGATAGGAGCTTGCTTTTGAGCTGCTTTTGGCTGCTTTTGCTGGCGTTGGGGAAGAGTTGTGGCTTGTGAGAGGTGGCAGGCAGGAGCAGCTGGCTGCTGGGGCTGGGTTGTCTCACGGCCCGAGGGGGACCTGCCTGGGAGGGCGGTGGGTCTGGCTGCACGCTGGGGTTTGACCCGAATGATGGGAGAGGTAACATCTCAGATGCTAAAAGAGGATGGAGAGAAACAAGTGAAAATGGTGCAGTATTTGAAGGTCTGAGTCAACTCTGTCCTGATTAGTTTTGATTATTGATAATTTTAAAAAGTTTTAAGTCTTAGGAGCACTAGTACCCAGGATGGCTCGTTGGGGCAGGACCAAACTTAAGTGTTATGATAAGTAACTGTAGGTATTCACAAATGTAAGAGCAATAAAATGATTAGGGTGGTTGGCTACTGATATTTTTTGGATTAGAAGTGGAGATTCGGTATGCTTAGACTGTATATACACGTGTGTTAAGCCTTTTTTTGAGGGGGAAAAATGGATTGGATTTTGATCTTTTTTGGAGAGGCACTGTAGATTGAGAGCACCTTTTGTGTGTGGGAATAGAATATACTGAGTATGTGGTGTGACTTAACTAGTAACCTCCCTAAGCGTGTATAATTAAAAAGTAGCTTGTCAAGGACACACTTTATCAGTCGTATTTCTGCTGCGCGAGACAATGTAAAACTATGCCTTTCTCTGGGTTAAAAACTTGTTTTTCCTTCTACGCAGACAGGTAGCTGTCCTGATTTATAAGATTCCTTCCTAAAAATGGAACTTTTTCATTTTTGCCTATTTGGGTCTCTTTCTTCTCAGAGACCATCTTTCCCAGGGAATGTTTTATTTTGGGCACAGTGATCGTTGTTGCAGACTTAGATGCTGCAAACGCTTACTATCTTTGGCACAAGGCGGGCTGCTGATGAGGGTGGTGATGAGATGTCCGAGCAGTTCCGCGGCTTGGGGTTCATGGGGAGCTGGAAGTTAAGAAGAAAAATCAGTTTCTACAGTGTCAGTTTTCTTAGTCTTTCTGTGCTTCCCAGTTTCCCTGTTTTTGGTGTGTTGTTGACGCACTGAAATTCTACCCTGTAACTTGCATTCAGAATGAAGGTTTTAATTCTGGAGATAGGGAAGGAGCATGGTTTTTCTAATAGATGGAATATCCTTAGATCGTTTTGGTATTTTAAATGTACTCAATTTTTTAATTCATTTGCTATCTGCAAACCTGTAGTCGAAAGAGATTCTGATGGAAGGGTTGCCTGAATGTCTAATCTTATAAATTTTGTTATATTCGTTAGATTTACCTATTTAATAAATATATATATAAAATAACTTGAAAAACCACAACTTCAATTTAAAGGACAGAGAGAAAGTTAAGCCAAGTGATCAGTGTCGTTGTTTACCATGATCAGGAGATGGCGGAGAAAGCACCAACCCCCAAACCAGCAGATCAGTTTCTAAAAGAAGAGGAGGAGATGGTACTGTCCCGTGCAGGGTGTAGTTCTGCTGTGTAGCTTCCTGTTACAGTCTGTGTTAGATGCTAAAGGTTTACATGGATTAAAAAAAAAAGACTGGAAAAGATCTGGATAGCTTTTTCTCCTGTGAATTTGTCCAATGCCACCAGCTGTAGTCCACCAAATGGTGGAGCTGCAAGCTGGAGGCAGGAAGAGTGTGCTGGAGAGATATCACGGTGTACTTGGTCAGTACTGAGGGGAGAATTTAAGAAGCAGCCAAGTCTTGCGTTAGCTGGATCTCTGTTCTGAGCTGGAAGGTCTATTCTTGTGATAAACCTGTTACACTATGTTTTTTCCCCCCTCACTTCCCATATAGATAGTTGGATGTGCGCAAATGGAGGGAACGGGTGAATGATGACAGGATGTTTTTATTAAGTTGCGTAGGTTTTTTTTCTAATGACCTGATGCGTCGGGATGTGCCGTGCCCATACTGAATGATGCATTATGCTTGAAATGCACCCAAAGTTTCCTTTAAAGGTTTCTTCAAGACTTTGTGTTTTGTGTAATTCTAAATAGTTCAGGTCCTGGTCGTGAAGCTGTGAAAGGTCAACCCATGTTTCAAAGGTGTAGAGAAAAGGTTGTATTTAGCACTGCACTCCGGGGTCTCTTGACACGTACAGCAAAAGTTTATGCGATTTCATGCCCACAGTCTGATCTTAAAAAGCTGTTACAAGGTGCTGTTGCATCTTTTCATGCCCCAAATGTTTTTGGAGACTGGTGTCCTCACTTTGAATGTGGAGGTGCTTGAGTAAGAATGGCTTGAGTTGTTGCCAGCACAAGAGGGGGTTCCAGAAGGAACCCCTTCCCGGTTCAGATCCTCCTCATGAAACCAGAGTCTCTCTTCCGTTAGGATCACTGTGCATTTGTGGCTCATATCATTAGTCTCTCGTATCTCTAGCTGCAACGAGCCTTTCTTTCATGAAGTGATGAGCAGAGACTCTCTGGCAGTCAAACTGTGTGTTGAGACGGGGAGGGGGAAAAACGGAGAATTTCTCTGATGCCCTCTGACAACCCGAGGAAGCCTAGAAGCATGCGATTAGTAGAAGGTATCAAAAACAATCAACAAATTAGTCAGGCTTATTTTGTTTCTCATTTTTTCTTCTGATCCATTAAATGGATAGTAATGAACAGATTCTTGTTGCAAGTTTGTAGTTCTGTTTCCAGAGTTATGTCTGTCTTGTCCTGCACTGCTGTCTTGCATCTTGGAGCTCCTCCAGCAGGTCAGGTTCCTCACCCTTACTGTGCTCTTCAGAGTCAGAAACAATTTTTTATTTTTTCCCTCCTTTGAGATATCGTAATTTCTAATCTTAATTGTGACCAGCTTATATTTTCTTCCTAATGCTAACCTGAACTTTTCCGCTTACACTACGTGAGCTTATGAAGAGCAAACAAAACCCTTTTAAACTCATCTCCCCAAACAGGTAACTCTTAATCATCTTAGCAGCCTTTTTTTTTTTTGCAGGTGTTCCCATTTAAATGACTTAATGTATTATTGCTTTCTTTTACTATGGGAAGCACCTCAGTGCGTGCAATCAGGTTATATAAGTTGTCTTTATAGCTACATCAAAATGGCAGTTTATAATCCATTTTATATTCAGCCACTGCACCCTTGGTACCTTCCTTCCATTGCTTACAACGGTCACCGCAACTCGAAGCAAAGTTAGTCTCAAGCGCGCGCCTCGACATCTGGTACTGCTGTGTCACCACGTAATACCTGGCAATATTAAGTTTTTATTACTCTGGTCTATAAAACCATCTAATTCTTTGCAGCGTGACGCTGTGATCATTTTCAGTAGCCAGGTTGTCTGTGAAGTTCATAAAGCATTCCCTCCTTTGTGCGGTGGTCGGGATGAGCAGGATGCTGAGTGGGATTTGTGTTGAGATCAGTCCCTGAGGAGCGTAACTAGTAATTTGTTTTTATCCTGATAAAGCTCCTTTTTTTTCTTTTGTCTGAACCATTGTAGACGCCTCCCCAGGTAGCTCCTGATGATATTCTAAGATTCTGATGTTCAGTCCCAGTCACCTTCACAGTCATAGTTTCTTATGGTCATCATATAAAATGATTTTGTTTTGCCTTGTAGGTCTGGAGCATTATTCTTGTCTAAACTGATCACACTTTTAAAAAGTTTGGCACGCTTTGCCTTTTTCGATTAAGAATGGATCTAGCGCTGCTTTTTATCCCAATCTCCACTTTTTTTTCCTATGCTCGTGATTATTCTGACACCTTGCATAGCTTTGACTTGAAATGAATATGCCCATCGCTTGCCAAGATCACTTGTTATCGTCTTCTATTCGCAGGTGTTGGTTTTTTGTTGCCATGCCACTGACTTGAATTTATTTTTCTGGCTGTTACAAATATATAGTGAAAGAGAAAAACCTCAAATTTCTTCTCGTGACCTCTCATGTAGAGCCTTCTTTCAGCTTTGCAGGCTCCAAACACAGAGGCCTTTCTACTGGCTGCTTAGTTCCTTCTCAGAAAAGCAACTTCTCTGTGCGTGTTTCTGGTGGCAAACACACTAAAAGCCTTCAGATGGTGGCAGTCCCCGAGCGAGCCGATCTTCAAAATTTTCCTGGCGTACCCAGCCTTTCCCGGAGGCAGGAGGAACCAGGAACGGTGATTTGAACGACCTCCGTGCACGTGCTTTCTTGGCCTGGTCGTGCTTGCAGTGACGGTCGGCATCTGTCACGTGTTTCACAATGGCGAACAAACGAGAGCTTGTTTTTGCCCAGCATTAATTCCGTGTGCAGTAACTCTTAGGGCAGCGTCTTACCGAGCACAAGGCAGCGATAGCTTGTGCGTACGCTTGAGTCAAACAGACCCAAGCGGATGATCTGAACAGCTTCCTCGCTATTGCAGAAGTGAAGTTCAGGGCGCTCTTGGGTTCACCTGACGTTTTCTGGGTCAAAAACCTTGAGAGCAGCAAAGTTCTTAAATTTGTAGAGGATGGGGTGGAGGCTTCTGAACGCGGGAGACAGGGTGGCAAAGTTCCCCCTCTCCTCCCGGACTCCCTAACACTGCAGCCCATGACGAGCGGGAGAGAAAAAGACCTCACGGCCAAGGTTTGAGCGTGAGCGGGTGAACGAAGGCCACCCTGGAGCTGGGGAGCTCACACAGAAGCAGTTGGAACTGATATTGTATAAGCATTGCCCGTGACTTTCACGAACTCTTCCGTATGGTTTTCTTGTTGGGATTTCTAGATTGCTTCCAGCTCTTGAGTCTAAAGAAATCTTGAGAGTGCACTGCCCAAACCCCTTTCTTGCTGGATGAAATGGGAACTTGTCAGTGCAGCGATATTTATAGAATATTTTTCTACCCACAAGCCTAACTCCTAGACACAAGCTGTTACCAAGTAAGTGTTTGGTTCTGGGAATTGAACCTTTTTCTGTAGCCTGTCTTTTCAAAGCCTGACCATTAGGTGTTAGCTCCTTTGTGCAGAAAAAACCCTTTATATGGAAAAAAAAAAAAAAAACCCAAACACAGAATTTCTAGGACTTCAGCTTGGGTACCGATGATTTTTCTGATGAGGCTTCCTATTTCAGCAACTTAAATTGAGAATAGAAGTGAAGTTTGTCTTATTTTTGCACTGAGTTTTCTGTTTTTATTTAATAAAAATGCAGGGAGTTACTGCTGTCTTATTAACTTGCAGCCGGCATGCTTATCTTCTTTGTTCTTTGTTAAATATGAGCTGGCATGTGTTAGACTGCGTTAGCGTTCACTCTTTGGGACTTCAGTGGTTTCTAAATTTGGCATTGCTAAGCTGGTGCCCTGTTTGCTTGAATCAATTGGGGCTGCTATTTTTAGCAACAAAAGGGAATTGAAATAGCAATTTTCTTTCCATGTAATAGATTCCCAAGAGGAATACTGATGCAAGCTCTCTGTCATCCCGTATTCTCCCCCTCCCCAAAAGCACTCAGACGAAAGGCAGCTGTCACGGTTTGCGGCTGTATTAATCTTTAATCAATCGAGTGTTTTCTGCATTCAGGTGTTCAGGGAAAAAAAAGGGTCACGATGAGGATCTGCTTAGAATAACTAAGCACTTGTGCATGGTCTGTGCAGTCAGAATTTGTGGGTATCGGCAGGGATAGAGCAGCTAAAAATAGTATTTGCTTCCAGTGTTTCTCCAGTCTATTTTTGATGCTTGATTTTGATAAGGTTGATTGGGCTCTTACTAAAAATAGCCATTCCTAGCAAGCTGAGGACAAAAAGTAGAATATTTTTAACTAGCACAGACTGAAGTACTTTTGTTGGCTGGAGATAATCTAGAAGCTTGGTATTGGTCAAATGCCAGTGATTTATATAAATCTGTAATAAATGAAGCGCTGCTTGATGCCAAGCAGGGATAGTCTTTTCTCCCCTTGCCAGCTTTTGTTTTCCCCAGGAGCTGTCATATTCTTAATATAGCCTCCGTGTTTCGTAGCAGAAGAATCTCGAGCCTTCAGTTATTTATGTGTTGTACTTTAAACCTAGGCTAAGGTTAGCTGTGCTGTGAAGTTTCTCTCAACTGTATTGCTTTAACGAGACACACCAGGTTCCCAGTTTGTTCTGTATGTCGGTGTCTGCTCCAGCTGAGTGCCGTGTCGTGACAGACCCTCGCTCGGCTCAGCCGTGCAGGACAGGGATGGCTCTTCTGTGTGAGTGGAGGACGTAGCCGAGAGACTAGCTCTGCAGTGGCCATTTTGACAACAAATTTGAACGCCTCTCAGGGGATCAGAAATGTAGCTGCCCTCCTTGAGATCTGTTTGTTAGCTTAATTTTTTGGCAGAAAGAGTATACGTATTCCCAAATTGCTGGACCCGCATCTTTCTAGGGGGAATAACATTGTTAGTGGCTTGACTTCTCCTTCCTAGGTAATGACATGCATGAGTGCACCTGCAGTACTTTGAAAGATTGCCTAAAAACTCAGGCTTTTCCTCATGGAAACAGGAAAATGGCTGAACTGAAATGAATTTGTAGTTTGAAGAGGCTAGTAGAGAACATGCGTAATAGTTGTTAGCTTCATTGTGCGGTGCAAGGAGTATGCCCGGTGCTGTTTGCTAGCAGCAACATGGATAAAAGTATGCCATGGTTTATCTCCATTAGGCATCTCAAAAGCTTATTTTGCTGTGAAAAACGTGTGTTTGTATCTGAAGGCAGGCTTGATCTCTTTAAGCTTTGTCTTCACTGTAGTCTAACCTTGAATTGGGGAGTCACGAATCTATAATCTTGTTTCAGCGTGATCGCTCTGCAGAACTGCAGTAGAATTTTCGATGCTTGCTGTTGCTCCCTCTCCCTGTGTCAACGCTGGTTCTTGCTCCCGTCGTGAGACGAGATGATTTCTACATGCCTGCCTCATGCTTTACTGCACCATTCTTTGCTTTTGGTTTAAGGTATCCTGACTGCGTAAGAAGCAGATAAAAATGTTCTTTCTGGGCCTTGAATATTCACTTCATTCACAAAACAGACTGCCTTGGTCTGCTGGGTGCTGCTTTTGCCTGGCTGCAGAATGGTAGTCCCCTCTTTAACAGCAGGTAATCGTTACCCAGTGTACCTCTTAGGACGTGGTGGATGTTTTCTAGGTGACCTCTTATTTGGGAAGGCAGTGGCTGGTACTACTTATAGGCAAAGGAAGACGTGAGCTCCCTGCACCGTTGGCGGTACCTTATCCCGTGCGTGTTTAGCCATGGGCTGTGGGATTTCTGAAGGATGCGGGTGCTATCGGAATCATGTGCATACTCACCCCTCTGTAAGCCTTCTGGAGAAGAGTCTACGTTTTTAGCCCCTCAAGTCAGGTACCATATTAATCCTCTAGCCTAAAGTCACTGGCTGGTTACACAACGTGTTTCGTAGGCTTGGCCTATGGCTTTTTTTAATAACAGGAAAGCTGTTCCCTTTTAGTGCAAGCCCACGCATTTCCCTGGCTGCTGAGTTCATTTAACTTTGCCCTGTGTTTGTCAAGGGTTGCCTTGAGTTTGGTACTGGACAGGAGATGATGCCAGTGCTGATGAACTGCATCATATCTGTTGTACATGTGACAAAAGCTGTGAAACACAGCATGTGAAACGTTAGGAGGTGAAGCGGCTAGGTGGTATTAAGGTTTAGAGAAGGAGTGAGTTGCATCTATCGGTAACTAGTCCAGTAGTAGAGGCTGTGGTGGGTTCCTGTGTACCTCCTGTGGTGGATTCCTATGTAGCTGTATCTTAAATTGAAGAGATCATTGTAAGAGGTCAAAGATGTGTGAGTAAACTCAAAGCAGGAGTTGAAAAGGGTTTTTTGTCTTTGTTTCTTTTGTTTTTTTTTCTTCTCTTCCCCCCACCATCTAGGAAGGAAAATTCTGGCACAGTCTTTAGGGCAAAGACGCTGTACTGTCCTAAGGTGGAGATTTTGGTGATTTATGGAAATGATTGCATGATGTGTTAAGGATAATACTGTAATTAAAAAATTAACTGCTGATCCGAGTTCATGTGCAGATGACTTGTATATATGCAATGGCTATTGAAAGATCTACAGCTTACGTATGGCATAACCTCCTCCAGTGGTGTGAGCAGACGATGCCCCATACCGCTTGCTTTGTTCAGAGACCTTGACACTACATTAGAAGTTTCTCTTTGCACACTTAGGCTTTAGTAAGGCTGTATCCAAAGCGTTGGGTGGGTGGGTGCAAAGTCACTTATACTTACGCAGTGTACACTAGTGGCTAGCATGAATGGTGATTTTAAGTGTTTTACCAGCTTTCCCACTCCTTGTCTACCATTTTGAACAGTATAGGGTCAGCTGGAATGTAAGACTATTCATGCACAGCTGAAACGAAAGCTGGGACTAGAGGATAAACCCCAAACTGTTACATCTGTAACTCGTTATCACAATGATTATGCCAGTTTTACCCAGTCAAGAAAGTGTCATTACCCAGAAGAGCAAGAAATGTTCCTTTCGGTGTGCTGGTCTCGCTAGGGCCAGGCTGTGTGGAAGCTGTGACTTGGAACAGGAGTCTTGGGGCAGGTTTTTCAGAACTGAGAAAAGACGTTGTAGTCTTGTACGTGTCAGCTCTGTACTTATAGTTTCAAAACAGCTTGTCTTGAGATGAGAATCTGTGCTGGATGCAGTCTAATCATTTTGTGAAATACCTTGTACCCAGAGCTGCTGAACTCTGGCTAGTGGTAACTGTCTGGGCTAGAACATCCCCAGCCCAGTGCGAGTGCATATATTGATTTTATTAAGAGTGAGCTGTTTTCAGAGTATGTCATGTTACTGGATACCTTTCCTTGTTTTTCTTCCCCTCTACAGCCCCAAAAGTCAGAGGAAGGTGGATGTTGACTTTTTTGACCTAAAATCAGCTTCCATACAAGCTTCCATTCAGGCGAACTTTTATTCGGTGGGCTCACGCGCGAGCTGCCTGGGCCCTCTTCTCACTCCTCTTCTGGAGACGGCAGATGGCTGAAGTGGGAAGCTACTACAGTTAGTCTGACTACTGAGTAAATGTGTATAATCACACTTACGAGCTGGTGCAGCTTTCTTGTACAGACAATAACTTATTCCTACCCTGCTTGCTTTGCCTTCTTTAAGCTCTGCCAACTGCAGTCAGTTTGTAACTTCTGTTGGAAGGCAGTCTGTGGAAGAAACGGAATTTAAAAGCTTAATCCACACTTGGAGTTAAACTAGCTTCGGCACATCAAGGTGGTAGTAAAAATTTAGATAAACTGGCACAGCTTTGGAGTGGTTAAAACTGCAACTCTTGGCTGCGGAGTGGAAACTAGAGCTAAACATGATCAATATGAAAATTTTAAGTGCCTTGCTAATGCACTAGTCTTACTAAAGCCTCTTTTTTATCGCTCTCCCCTTCCCCATAGCATATGTTTTGTAGGTAATCCAAAATCCGATCCCGAATCTTGACTTCTGTGACGTTGGTCCAATCGGTTGCCTCTACCCCACCTCTTTTCCTTGCTTTTCCACCATAGGGTCTCAGCATTGCTCTCCGTTCTGGCAGGTATCTGTCTGGGCAGCTTTTCTAACCCACCAAACTGCTCACTAGGATCCCATAAGCTCCCTGGCTGAACTGGGTGCTACTGGTCAGCAGCAGGGCAGGTCTGTATTAGTGCATGTTGCCCATCGCAGTCTTCC
This sequence comes from Pelecanoides urinatrix, assembly GCA_013400755.1. Classification (NCBI taxonomy): domain Eukaryota; kingdom Metazoa; phylum Chordata; class Aves; order Procellariiformes; family Procellariidae; genus Pelecanoides; species Pelecanoides urinatrix. Next base: position 101,682 of record VZTQ01013773.1, on the reverse strand, counting down.
AGTACCAACCTCGACGGCCGCTGCACCAGTGCAGCCGTTGATGGGAAATCCATTTGCTTAGAATGGGTGAGAGCTGAGCCAGGCGGCTTCCCTTGAAGGGCCTTAGGAAGAGAAGTGCGGCCTGAAAAAAGGTGGTTTTTAGATTATACATTGGAAAAAAGTCCTTGTACCGTGTTTGTTCTTCAAGATGGTGTCGGAGCAGGGAGCGAGAGACAAAGTTATCCTTCTCAAAGTGGAGCCACTAATAAAATGATGGTATTAGTGCCTTCTTACGAGAAGAGGATTTCCCTTATTGCTAAGAAAAACTAGCTGTCTACTTTATTCTGATGCCTATGCCTTTACCTGCAGCAGAAGCAAAACAAAATGTGTATCAGCTAGATGCCTGTTTGTTTAGGTGATGGCTCAAGCACTGTTTTTTTTTTCCTGGTGGGATTTTGTAATGTTTTTCATCGTTTATATCAGATTTGTTTAAATTTCCCAAGTTCTGTTCTGGAGGCTACTTCAACCTCTGGACTACAGGTTATCTTAATTTGAAGTAGGGCCTAAAAAGGGAGGAACTATTCTGTTACTTGTACCCTGATCTTCAGCTTCTTAAGTCTCATGCTCCGGCCAATTCTATTACAGTTTACCTAAGCAATGGATTCAATAAATGAGGTAAATATCCTTGACTGAAATTGTACTTGCACTTTACTAAGCCTTTAAAGTGCTACAGGTGCTTTCTGGAGGCCCTGCCTTACAGAGCATGCGCTCTCAGCTGTAGCTGCTAGAAGCTGAACAACTTGCAGTGTCAGAAAACAGTATTTTAAAAAGCTCAGCTTGTTTTCTGGGAGTAAAACCATTAAGTCCATGAATTTTGAGTTGGAAGGAGGAGAAACTGTCTATAGGTGTTATAGGGAATGGCTGTTCTTTAGGTACCTCACTAACTATAATGAAGGAAACAACTCCTTCCACCGAGTCACTGGAGTTGAATGTTTTCCAGATTGGGTCAACATGTCCAACATACAGCAGTAGTCGGACGTGTTCTAAGCCTAACGAGGAGCGGTACTGCTACAGGTTTTCGCTGTGCTCTTATTTGTTTCATTGTTTTGCTGAAGCAATAATGAATTGTGTGATAGTGCATAGTGAGAAACTCAAGATCAACAAGGCTGAAACTGCAGCTGGTTAGTCCTTGCACTGAAGGGATGGTGCCATCCCGCAGGACTGTGATGCTGTCTGGCTAAATGGGTGACAATACTGGGACAAGTTGGGTTGCAGGCAAGAGGACTCCTGGGAATGTATTCTTGATTTCTTCCCCAAGGTCTGCTTTTTTTTGTCATTTGGATCCTTGCTCGACCTTTCTATATGTGTTTTATTTCTGTAACAAAACTGTTACTCACATTTCCCTAATCATGGCTGGGTAGGAAGTGGCAAAACGGCGTGACACAGACACTTGGCTTTCCAATAAAATTCACTGGGGCTAACAGTTGCAGGAGGAGAACTCCATTTACTAGCCGGAGCATCCTGTGTGTGCAGTGTGCGTTAGTATGCTAAGGGTACAGTCCTACATATCCTTATCACACTGGAGCTATGGCATCTTGCAAATAAACGTTGAAACCAGGGAAGGGGTAAACGTGTGCGTATGTACCTTCATCTATGGTCATCTGTAAATCTAGCTCGAGCCAGTGGCACGACTGGATCTTTCATTCTTAGCCTGTTATTGCCCTGTTGGCTGGCCATTCAAGCTCAAATAGGACCTTTGCTGGCGGCTTCATCACTTGTTATTACGTCCATTTATTTGTAGCTAGCAGGCACAGAAACTGAAATGGTTACAGCATTTCTAGCTGTCATTACTCAAACAGAAATATTCTGGCTGCTGTTTGCATGCCAGCTGTTATGGGTGATCTGCAAACAGTGACTAATCAAATCATAGAATCATAGAATGGTTTGGGTTGGAAGGGACCTTAAAGATCATCTAGTTCCAACCCCCCTGCCATGGGCAGGGACACCTTCCACTAGAGCAGGTTGCTNGAGAGCGGAGTACAGGGGGAGAATCCCCTCCCTCGACCTGCTGGCCACGCTGCTTTTGATGCAGCCCAGGGTACGGTTGGCTTTCTAGGCTGCAGGCGCACATCGCCGGGTCATGTTGGGCTTCTCATCAGCCAACACCCCCAAATCCTTCTCCTTCAGGTTGCTCTCAATCCATTCTCTGCCCAGCCTGTATTTGTGCTTGGGATTGCCCCAACCCGTGTGCAGGACCTTGCACTTGGCCTTGTTGAACTTCATGAGGTTCGCACGGACCCACCTCTCAAGCCTGTCCAGGTCCTACTGGATGGCATCCCTTCCCTCCAGCACCACACAGCTTGGTGTCATTGGCAAACTTGCTGAGGGCGCACTCGATCCCACTGTCCATGTCACCGACAAAGATGTTAAACGGCGCTGGTCCCAGTACCGACCCCTGAGGAACGCCACTCGTTACTAGTCTCCACTTGGACATAGAACTGTTGACCGCAACTCTTCGAGTGTGCGACCATCCAGCCAGTGCCTTGTCCACCGAGTGGTCCATCTGTCAAATCCATGTCTCTCCAATTTAGAGACTCACAAACACGTCTCCTTCTGGTGCCCTGAAGGGAAGTTATTGCTGAATCCCAGTGCCGGACAACAGCTGTCTGCTGCGAGTTTCACTCGCGTAGAGGTTGATCCGAGAGTTGAACCAACACTCTCAGTTCAGTTTTCTGAAACGTTAAACAAGCCCGATTATTTGGGCATGCCTACCTTCAGGGATAAGCAGTGGAAGCACAAACCAAGCTGTTCTGATCTGACATGAGGACAAACAGAAAAATCCGGTATACTCCGTAGCCGCTTGGAGAGTGAGAGTAGAGACAGATGAATGAGCGGAGAGCTAAATGGGTAAGGATGTTGAGGTGTAGTCATTGGGTTTGATGAGAAGGAAGAGCTGAGAGAAAAAGGAAGGTGGTGCTGAATGTGCCTGCTTAAAAAGCAGTTGGAGAAGCAGATTCCGGATGGAAGAATTGCTATTTAGTGAGCAAACTGAGATGATCAGCTACTGGTGTGGTGAGAGCCCTGGAGTAATCTGTCAAACTTAATGGCATGTTGAGTCACTCAGAGCTTCTCAGCATGTGGAAAAGAATCCTAGAAAGACTTGAGGCTTGACACAGATCCCAGTCACCCACGGGTGAAAAAGTTTAAGCTCTAGAAGCCCAGCTTGCAACTGATGGCTGCGTCAGTCACTCATGCTTGCTGCCGGTAAGCACAGTGGTCACAGGGATCTGAAATCTGTTGGAGAGTCACTAACAGAGACCTGTTCCCATGTCCCAAAATGTTTATTTTATTGGATGCTTGCAGGCTTTAAGATACTTTTTATTTTACAATATATTTAAAACTAAGCTGAGAGCTGGTTTAATAGTCATAACTGAGCTTTTTTTAGTTAAATGACTTGGAAATCTCTTAGTCTGCAAAGCTTCTGAAGAAGCGTGGTGGGCCAGAGGACCGGCATGAGGAGGGGTGCTGAATGTGATTCTTAAAATAACTGCTAGGCTCATAACTCCTTCTTTTCCTCTCCTTTTTTTATATATGGAAAGATTTTAGTGTGAGTTCCCTAAGAGATTTAATAAGTTATACACTTATTTTGTAAACTCTGTTGTGTCTCTTGGCTGAAATGAGTACTTCAATGGCCTACTACTGAACACCCGTTGCTGTTATTTCTGTGAAGCAGCTAATGTATGTCTGTCTGTCTTTTTCAGTGGTCACAGGAGCTACTGATGGGATTGGAAAAGCCTATGCAGAAGAGGTAAGAATTCTTATCACTTGGAAGTGTATCTCGATCCTTGGCAAGATGTCATGCTGTCGCAACTCTGTCCAGCAGCAGATCATATCTCCTCACCTTTATCTTAACATAGATACCTGTGGAGAAAGAGGTCTCTTGCCTTGCTTCCCTCAGGTGACCGGCCAAAAGTTGTATCCCTTTCTGTTAGTTACTTTTATTTGTGAATTCTATTTTCAGCCCTTACTTTGTCCTCCAGGTTTTATTTGTAACTTTTTTTAGTTGTTACAATTATTTTAACTTTCTCAACCCTTGGTATTTCCTTTTGTTATTTCCAGGCACTGACTAAATGGCATTTCTAGCTGCCTGCAGTATGTTCCAGTTATTCTCTATAGTTTGTGAAGTCTCTGAAGCTGGGTTTTCCTCTATCTCTTTTACTGTACTTTTGTTCTTGATGGATATGTGGGCTCCAAATATGGTACTGGAATATACTGCTTAAGACAGAAAGTGCCTGTTAATATGGGGCAATTTAGCCTATAAGCCCAGAGAACATCATGACAAATAATGCTGACTACAATTCATAGTAAAAATAACTTTCAACTCCAGCAACAGTACCAAAGTGAGCCTGTCTGTACTCATTTTTGTGTTCTCTGAAACACCAGCATGACTGTGTGTGAGGAGATCAGCGGTTGGGTTTTTCTGGAATTTTTTGTTTCTTCAGAGCCCACGGGGAAAGTAGTGTTCGTCTTTAGGGGTAGTCCTTGCCCTTCAGATTTCCCTTCCACCTATGTGCCCTGCCACCCGCACCCCTAGCCCCCAAATTCCTTTCAGCTTTGCAGAAAGTAGCAACTCATCCTACTGGGTCAAGATGGGGGGAGTTGGCCGCAAAGGGAGTTAAGCCTGATGCCAGCAGTGCCTGATCCTGGCGTCGAGCTGACAGCTTATACATGCCAAATATCCCAGTCACGTGGCACTTAAGCAAATGATGCAACGCTTAAATTTAAAAATTTAACTGCCTAGAGCAAGTGGACAATGGAGCTAAATCCAGTTGGCGGCCGGTCACGAGCGGTGTTCCCCAGGGCTCAGTTTTGGGGCCGGTCCTGTTCAATATCTGTATCAACGATCTGGACGAGGGGATCGAGTGCTCCCTCAGTCAGTTTGCAGATGACACCAGGCTGGGCGGGAGTGTTGATCTGCTGGAGGGCAGGAGGCTCTGCAGAGGGACCTGGACAGGCTGGATCGATGGGCCGAGGCCAATGGATGAGGTTCAACAAGGCCAAGTGCCGGGTCCTGCCCTTGGGCCACAACAACCCCAGGCACCGCTCCAGGCTTGGGGAAGAGCGGCTGGAAAGTGCCCAGAGGAGAAGGACCTGGGGGGGCTGGTCGACAGCGGCTGAACACGAGCCGGCAGCGTGCCCAGGTGGCCAAGAAGGCCAACGGCATCCTGGCCTGTATCAGCACTGGTGTGGCCAGCAGGAGCAGGGAGGGGATCGTGCCCCTGTACTGGGCACTGGGGAGGCCGCACCTCGAATCCTGGGTTCAGTTTTGGGCCCCTCACGACAAGAAGGACATGGAGGGGCTGGAGCGTGTCCAGAGAAGGGCAACGGAGCTGGGGAAGGGCCTGGAGCACAAGTCTGATGAGGAGCGGCTGAGGGAACTGGGGGTGTTCAGCCTGGAGAAGAGGAGGCTGAGGGGAGACCTCATCGCGCTCTGCAACTGCCTGAAGGGAGGTTGGAGCGAGGGGGGGTCGGTCTCTTCTCCCAAGTAACAGCGATAGGACGAGAGGAAACGGCCTCAAGTTGTGCCAGGGGAGGTTTAGGTTGGACATGAGGAGAAATTTCTTTCCTGAAAGAGTGGTCAGGCCTTGGCACAGGCTGCCCAGGGCAGTGGTGGAGTCCCCATCCCTGGAGGGATTTAAAAGACGTGTAGATGAGGCGCTTGGGGACATGGTTTAGTGGGCATGGGGGGGTTGGGTTGACGGTTGGACTCGATGATCTTAGAGGTCTTTTCCAACCTTAGTGATTCTGTGATCCTATGATTCTAAGTGGAAGGTGGTCATTGTGCCCAGGGCATAGCACTATCAGGAGGAAGTCCTCTGGTGTGGGAGACACCCTCTGAACATCACGGGAGGTTAGTTTCAGGATCTATACGTTAGGTTATCGGGTGAGCGAAACTACAGGTTGCTTTATGTTCTGCCGGTGTCTCTGAGAACCACCTGCCTTCAAACACAAATGTGTGCTGCTGGCAGACCCCTGTAGACAAACCCCTGTTAGGAAAGCTGATCCAAGTGTGAGATCCTGCTGGGAAACACTTGACTCTTTCAGCTTCTCTGCTGTAGTTGCTATAGGCATAGAGCATCCCAAAAGCACCACAAAGGGTACAAATATTCATTCTTGGCCTATAGAATAAAACAGGCTTCTATTTTTTTAAAATGTATTATTGTTATTTATTTAGGATAAAACACATATCTCCACCCTTTGACAGCTTACGTGGATGAAGAATACTTGATGAAGTCAAGTGTGAGTGCAGGGTGAAATGTGGAATACCTGAGAAGACTTCTCAGTCTTTCAATTAACTCTAGAGATTGCCAGCGAAGGCTTGACTTTCTACTAGAAATTCTCATCGGGTTACGATGTTCCCATCAGGCTACTATACATGCCGCTGGCATACTGATGCTTGTGATTATGATCATGCAGATTACTTGTTCTCCTTGGAGGAGTTTGAGAATTGTAACGGTGTGTTGAGAATCGCCTCTTCGAAAGTCTGACGTGGTCACCAGTAAGGGATGGAAGAATGTTACAAGTTTGTGGATTCTCTGGTTATACTCTGCTCTGTTGGTTATTTTTCTTCTTTTTCAAGCAAAGAGCCGTTTTTACACTTTTCACTCTTGCAGTATTAAGGTCTTTATTCCTTGCTCTGCACTGATATCATTTTCATCACTAGACCACCCCTTCACGAAAGGTAGTGCCATAGTAAATGTGAGTTTTCTTCTCTGTTTCGGCAATGCTTGCCCAGTCTTTGACTCCAAAGCAACACACTTTTTTCTTTCTTTTTTTTTTTTTTAAAGCACATGGTCAGGAGTTGCTATTTGTTGCCCCTCTCTTGCTGTCCGCTGCTCGCTTTTGCAAATCGTGAGTTAAATTTAGTCTCAGATGTATTTGTATGGTAGTGATAAACTAGAGGTTGTGATCCCATTGCATACACTGCAGTATTTGCAGTACTCTTTGCACGTCTGCTTAGTATTGCTTTTTGTAGATCCTCTTGCTATACCCACTCTAACGAGAGTTTTAACTCTGCTTTGGTGGGCTGTCGATGACATTCCTTTCCATCTTGGAGGGAAAGGGCTTTAACAGCAGCTTTGGCTACAAAAGTGGAAAATGTTGGTAGTTACTAACATGGGATTTAAGGAAATCAGACGCCTACATCCACCAACTCCATTAGAATGGCAACTGTTGCTTGCATCAATCCTTAGGCTACAAGAGCATCTTCCCAATGTTTGCTGCTCTGGGTGAGTTTTTGTGATTAGTTTTAAGGTCTTCTCATTCAGCCTTTTTGTGACCCTGGGAACACTGTCCAAAGATCCAAGTATAATGGCAGGTTATCCTCAAAGCAACTGGGTTTTCCTCGTTCCTTATCTAAAAATGTAATTAGCTACTGGGGTCTCAGAAGATCATTATTGCTCTTTGAACTATTGTAGTTCTTTTCAACTCAGTAGGCCTCTACCAGTGAATTCGGAGTGTTCAGCAGAAACTAACTGGGTTTCGTCAGACTCAAACTGAACTTGCCGTTGAGCACTCTATCTTTTCCGAGTTTGATTACTTCTTTTAAGTGGTATTCATTCCTACTTACAGGCTCTTTCCTTGGCCATTTTATGTGCTCTGTCCTCAAAGAATTTCTCTTGCAAATGGGTTTCCATTTCCAGATTTCGGATGCGCTTCTCGGAGTGTGTCCCTTTGGCGTCAACATAGCAGTAACTTCTCTCAAGCTCACTCTTGTGGTGGAAGTTCTCTAAACGTGCTGCGGTTCCACTAACCGGGTGCGTTGACATGGCTTTGCTTCCCTGGCTTTTGAGACACGTGCAGCTGGATACTTCTCCGTCAAGCTCAGGTACCCACTGAAGCAATCTGGGAGCCCAGAGGTTATGACCGCTGGAAGAAACCAAACTGCGTGTCAGTGGTCTGGCGCTTGCACCCATGAGGAACATCTCCGGGGCTTTTTTGCCCCAGGGGACCACAGCTATTTCAGACTCTGAGTAGATTACTTTCAGTTGTCCTCGGTGTCACAGGCTGAGATACTTCTAGGTGAAGTGTTTACCTCCCTCTAAGCTCCTGAGATATCTAGTATGAGATTTCTTCTGCTTAGAGATCACACGTCTCTAAGTGAAGTATGGAGTTCGCTGACGAACTTCGTCATTCTTCTCTCCGAAAGAAGCTTTCTTGGTTTGCCTACTTCTGCTAGAAAGGTAGAGGACATTAAGTCACTTTAGAGTGTTGCTATACTATGCTGTGGTTTTTTGGGTTTTTTCAGATTTCCTTTAAGACCCATTCTCATCTGCTTCCTAAGGCAGTGAAGGAGTTTTATTGGAGCAATGAGAACTTACCTGTTTTTTATATGTTGGTGTTAAGTGTCTGAAGGGCAGTGTCACTATGAACTGTGGATATATTATTACTTTTCACTGGAATAAGCACTTATAGTAGTCACAAACACTGTTCGTTTTCATTGCAGAGTAATTCAGATATGCAGCTGTCTTTCTGCAGACAGTTTTAAATTGAGTTGTTAGACCACGTCACAAACCTGCAGCCGTAGGTCTGATTTGATGACCAGGATACGCTCTGGCCACAGCTTAAGTTACACAGCTTCCCTAAAAGAGCTGCACAAGCCAGTTAACCTTTACACCTATGATTAGTACAAAGTAAAAGTGGAGCCTGACTAAAGGAAGCAAGTATTGAGTGCTGGGGTAATTTTGCAGCATGGTTGTCCAAATGACCATGGATATCTTAACTTGGCACGTTAAACTTAATTGTGGGTAATAACTTCTTTGCTCTGACTTGCAGAGGTGTTGTGAAAGTTCTGTGAAATACCTGCTGTTGGTTTTCTGTTTTATAAACGTGCCTATACACCTGTTTTGGATGACTGAGAAGATAATAAATTTGTTGTGACAGGAATCAAGTAAGAAGTAGCATGGAAGTATTTGTCCTGGTTCATCCCTTCATGTCTCTATTTAAAATTGTAATTTTTTTAAACTTGCTGGTCATATATTGTTGTGATGTTTGACAAATTATGCAATTCCTTTAATTAATATACTAACTTGAAAGTGATTTATGATTGTTCTTATGTCTCCTGTTTTGTTTTGTTGCAGTTAGCAAGACGTGGAATGAAGGTGGCTCTAATCAGTAGGTCAAAAGAAAAACTGGACCAGGTTGCTAGTGAAATAAGTGAGTTGAAAACTTCTTCCCTAAACTTCACAGGCATGCTTATAAATAAATGCAATTGCACATGAATTTCATACATGCTGATATATACAGCTTTAATTTTTAAAAAGGTTTTCTCTTGTGCACAGTGCAAATTTTACAGATATAAGTGGTAAAGGCCTTGCAGATTAATTTTACAGGTTTATATTTAACTTCTGAGAACAATAGAGCTTAATTCTGGAATAAGTGCTTCGAAAACTGTTAGTCTTCCATAAGAACAGTTTACCAGGTCAGACCAAAATACCACCTAGCCCCATAGTAGCTGTCTAAAACCATGGTAAAGAGAAAAACATGTAACCATTACTTTATCTGAATGTTCCTTCAGCTTGAAGCAAGTTTGATTTCATGGGCTTCAGCCATAAGGGTGGTTTCTTTGTAACTCAAAGTTGTTGAAAACATGTTCTTTGTTACTCATGGTATTACCAAGTATACAAATTTATTGTGGATAGCTTCCCCCTCTTCCCCCTTGTTTTGTTTGGATAAACTACTCCAAGATCAGATTAGAGAGCTGTAAGCTGCTTTGGGGTGACGAGTGTGCGTAGTCATAGGAATATAGGGAATGAGTTAGTGTGTTTAAGAACCTGTATGAGGGACTGTTTCTTCAGTAAGTGTGTAGTAAATGGCTGCAATGCCAAAATAAGGGAGCAACTTAAGTATTCCGATCACAAATGTAAAATGGGTATTTGTATGGGGTCAGGTAGGAGAAAGCTTCCTCAAGTCTCATGCTGACAAATGATTTTCCAATCAGAGCAAAGTATAACCGTAACACACAAGAATTCCTCTTGTAATCTATATCTCTTATTAGGGCAAATTTCATGCAAGGTTATTACTTTATGCAGGGTATGTCAAGATAAAGTGAGAAATGTAGCCTTGTGTGTAGAGGTTTTTGATAAGCAGGAGTGGGTGTTGTGTATTATAAAGCAGGTTTCTCAGCATAATGATGTTGGGTAAAGAAACCTTTAAGATTATGCTTCTGTTTTACCCTCCCTTGTCCTGCTTAGACTTTCCTAAAATGATTTGTGCACGTAATGCAGATAATTGTAAGAACTGCTCTCTTTCAGAGGTCATAAACGTATTATTTTGGCTTGAGTCTGTTAAGACTTTTAATAAATTTGTTAGTGGCACCGCTTTACTGTAAAGCATAACCTGTAAGTCAAGCCTCAACAAACTGTCCTATACTAGGTTGTAAGGGGCTGCTTAGTGAATGTAAGGATGGCTAAAAGACTCAAGGACCTCAACTTGCTCGATGGTAACTGTTTTACTAGTTTACTGAAGACAGAGGGCATCAACAGTTCTGTTGATGTAAATGCTGCTGTCTCTGATTTTTAGTGTCCAGTGTAAGACGGCATATGAAACTGTTTTCTAGACAGAAAAGTCTTCCTTTCTATGTGTATATTTAGGTGGCAGAGAGCATTCCTTCCTAGAGCAAAGATGGCCTCAAGTCCTGTCTTTTGCTCGTTTGGAAGTAATTGGCATTGTTCATTAGTATCCTGCGTGTACGGATGTCGCTGCAGTGTCTGGACGTACCTGTGATACTCTAGTCAAGACAGTCACAGTGTAAATTACACAGAATAGGTGTCACTGCTCGGGTAACCTGCCCGAGAGCTGACGCTTACTGCCAAGTAACAGCGATAGGACGAGAGGAAACGGCCTCAAGTTGTGCCAGGGAAGGTTTAGGTTGGACATGAGGAGAAATTTCTTTCCTGACAGAGTGGTCAGGCCTTGGCACAGGCTGCCCAGGGCAGTGGTGGAGTCCCCATCCCTGGAGGGATTTAAAAGACGTGTAGATGAGGCGCTTGGGGACATGGTTTAGTGGGCATGGGGGGGTTGGGTTGGCGGTTGGACTGGATGACCTTAGAGGTCTTTTCCAACCTTAGTGATTCTGTGATTCTATGACATACAGAATTTGCAACAGGGTGGTCTGTTTGGTGGTTCACTGCAGTGGGTGGATGGTAGTTTGCTGCATGTGTGGGTGTATGCAGTCACGTTTCTTACCGTGCTGTATAAAGTTATGTTGCTAAGTAAAATGTAACTGGTCGAAGTATCTACAGATATCTTGCTCTGGAATCAAACACTTAAGCATGAAGCGACAAGTTCCCTGAAAGTGGTCATAGCCCTTTCTGTACCAATCTGGAGATCTCTTCCTTCTTGGGAGTTAAGCATGATGCTGACAGGGTAGATAAATGCGCTGCTTTGAGCTTTCAGCACTTCGTGATAGCTGCTGGGGGAGGTTTTCCAGATTGAAAAATAGGTACATGTACCTATGTAGAGCAGCCTGTAACACATAATCGCTGTTAGGCCTCACCCAAACATTTTTCTGCTTTCTTTCCGAAACCGTTCTGAAATGCGATGACTCAGGTTGGGTTTTCAGAACATGTCTTTTGACAACACGGAGCTACTGAAAGGTATACCTCATTCACGGTGGCATATGCTGAAGGATTAGGATAATCTGCATTATCTAGCAAGCCTGAGTTGCACTTTCGGATCCTGCTAGGTTTCAGCTGGACAGAGTTTTCTTGTATTCAGGCTCATGTGGTCTCTGCAGTCTGTTCAGATGTTGTCGTGTATAAGGTGGGTGACTTTTAGAGCTGAGGCTGTAACTACATGGGTGTTTCCCTTGCAGGCTCCTAAGGTAGTTTTAAGCTTCTTTATGGTGGTGCTGCAATTGTTCTTCAAATTGGCGTGAGCGTGCTCCTCTTGAGTAATCACTTCTTTAATCACTTTAAGGAAGAATGGCTGTTTAACTAGTTCCAGTTTTTTGAATTGTGTGAGCTGTGCGTGTTTTCTGTTCCTTCTTCATCTTCACTGATCAGAGTCCTGCTCATCCTAGTGAATGGATAATGCCCTCTGCCACAAATAACGAGAGGGCTTTTGAGGATCAGCTATCTTCATTCTATTTCAGAAGAACATTTTCTTGCGCTCTTAGGATATACTTATATTAGGAGTGATAGCTCTGTACAAAATGCAAGTTGCATAACCACCACCACAAGAAGTACTGATATGTCTTTCTCAATGTTAAATGCCGGCTGACCTGGATCTGTGTGTGTGCGCATTCAACTGGCTGTACTGGTGTTACAGGAAGGCCAGATGTTCTGAACTTGTGGCTCAGTTTGAGCAACGAAAATTACTGGATTAATTGCAAGTAGTTAAAGACTTTAGAAGACTTTCCAATGTGTCTTCAAGCACGTTGTAAAGCTGAATCTTTTTGCAGAATACTTAGGTGTTGTAGGATTTGCCACGAAAGGGGAATTCTGCTTTGTGTTCCCTAAGAAATAGAGCACGGGCTACGGACTGAAGAAGGAAATAATTTTGAATTTCCTCTTCAGTGGTCGTGGACTACCTTTGCGTGGAATTACATAGGTTTTATGGAAACATATTTGATCTTTTAATCGAGTTTTCATACACAAACACTGACTACTAGCGTCATTATACAAAATCCTTGATCTGTTTAGTTCATGCTACATCGCTGTTCCAGCACCTTTTTAAAGTGTCTGTGATATTACATTGTTAAACGCTTTCAAAGGTTCAGGGAAGATCGGACGGAAAACTTCGCTGTGAATGGAAGCAATTATTTGAACGCCATGTAATGAGGCTGTTGCCTGATTTGCTGTATTTAATAACGCGTATGGCCCAAGACATCTCGGGTGCTCTGGGCCAGCAGTTGCTTCAAGAGCCATGGATTTGCAAGCAGAAAAGCTTTGGTTACTGCACTGCTGCCGATAGGTATGTTCTGAGCAGACTGGAGAAGAACTTTGGTATAGAAACTCATTTGCTGGGGGCTGCAATACGAAGAATGTAGTTAAAACCAGTCAAGCAGGGAAAACGCTTTCAAGAGAGCTTGCCTATAGGGAAATGGTCAAAAGAAGAATTTGGTATTGGTGTACGTTATCAGCTGGTGGCTTCGCAGGACAGGTGGTGGAGTTGTGCATGAGCTGTGGGAGGCAAGAAAAAACAGTGGTAGCTGCAAGTGTAAGTACCTACTTACTTGTAGGTAAGTGCATGTAAATGCAACACGGGAGATTTTGAGTTACTATATAATACAAAATTATCAGTTAATCAGTTACTATATAATTCAGAACTTTTTAAAAGTAAATTCCCATTTGCTGCTTTAAAGTTGGTGGTTGTTACTATTACATACACCCAGGTGATAATTATTAGCTCCTAAGAAATTGTTTGGACTAAAAAACCCAAATTTTCTCCAATGTATTCTCACAAATGATCGTTTAACTGGAATACATTGTCTTTTAAGCCTTTAATGCTCTTTCAGAACTGGTGTCCAAAACTTTAATTTGATTCTACGACGTGTCTTTCTTTAAGAAAATATAGGTTTTTGCAATTAAAATCTGTGTAACTGACTACTTCCAATAAGTTTCCTGGGCTCAGCGTGTAGTGTTCCTGAAGTTGTTTGGTTCTGGTAGTTTCATCTTGAGCTCTAACCCTAAGATTTCAGGTCCATCGTAAACAGATAGCTGTCATGTTTAGACTTGAGATCTATCGCGTTCTCACTACACTGGCATGATTTGTGAGTACAAGAAAGGAGTAGGATGTGCTGCCAAAACCAGAAACGTTCCTTCTCCATTTCCTAGGCAGGTGGGTTTTACAGCTTTCTTCTGCTTGCTTGGTGACAAGATAGCGGGGAGCGTTCTGAAGCGGACCTGATGCTGCCCGCTCTGCTCGTGCCTCAGCCGTTACCGTCACCTGCGGCTACAAATGGCCAATGTCCCCCATGGCAAATCTGTCCCCTGCAGACGCTCGGCCGCACCGACCTGGAGCACTGTGCCCCTTAATCTCTGCCGTCACTTGCATTTACTTCCTCACTACGCCCTGGTAAATCCTCCTCGCATCTTGGAGTTGGCAGGTAGGAATATTTGCATTTAATAGAGGAGGTTGAAATGCGGGCAGACTCGGTGGGGAAGGGGACATCATCTTCTTACTTTTCTTGCACAGAAATGACAAGGTTCACTTTCCTGAGTTTAACTCTAAGGCTTACTGAATCCGGCAGTTATTTTGACCTTTTGTGGTCTATTTTAAGGTAAATTAGTGTGTTTGCAGCCTTCCATCATCTGAGCCAGGTTCAGCTTGACATAAGTTAAATCCCCCTATATTTCTTGGGCTTGACAAAATGGCTTCAAATATTTTGGACTTGTTTTGATGCACTGAAGTCACCTTTCACATAAAGTTGTAGCGTAAGGATCTTTGATTCAAAATGAGCTCTCGGTTTTCAGCTCTGAAGAAAGTTTCCCTTGGATGAAGGGAAGCAAGTTCCCATGGTTCTGCCTTGAATGGTGTCAGCCACTTCCTAAAGGAGCCGTTGTCAGACACTGTGGAGAGCTGACGGAGGATTCAAGCTGAATGAATTTTTATTAATTTGTCAATAAATGAAATGGATGAACCCCGAATACAATCAACAGAACATGTAAAAGACATAGAGCAATTTGGAAGGGAGCTTATTTTTAATTTTTTTTTCCTTTAAGAAGCATTTTGCTTCTGTCGTTTGGGTTTTTTTTCCCCCCATTGGTCCCTCTTTTGTTTTTTTATCATCTTCTCTTGCATTTTCTCAGTGAAATTTTGCTTGGATTAATTTGAAGAAACTGAACAGAATGCTTAGAGAGAAACACTTGACAGATGTCCTGTGAGCTACAGGATGCAGTCCTAGGACTACTTCACCCTTTAGGCGAATTTTGAGGCAAGCAAGGTAGGACGAGCCACGAGTAAAACGTTCTGCAGGTGACCGGTACCATCCTTGCGAAAGGACTTTGTTTGCTTATCAGCTGTCCCCATACGGAGAAACAGACCATGTCGTCATAGTTGCTTTTAAGGATGAAAACCAGTTTAGGAAAGTTTTAGCGGTGGGTGCCGTGGGTTACACAAAGCAGTAAGTGATCTGGGAAGTTCTAGCAGACGGTGCTTTTCCACGCCTGGCAAGACTGGGTTAGCCTCTTCCAGGGAGAAGGATTGGAAGCGTGCTTGCTGTGAACCTGACTGCCAGAGTGCTGCTCTGCCGTGTTTGTTGGGTTGATAGTTTGTAAACCCATAAAGTCCAGGAGAAGAAATGTGTAGAGGTTATTTAAAGGTGAATTAGGTGCTTTGGGTTTCCTTTTTTGAATATAGACTACAGCAGAAGTAGCCTCTTCCGCACCTCAGGTACCCTGTATATTGTGTCTACAGGTTCAGGACTAACTCTGGGACCTAATGGTGTCTTGAGTCTTAATGTTTTACATGCTGGGTAATTGGATCAACGGGGCGGATGACTTACTGGGTACTGGGACTGAAGAACCAGGGATTAGTCACCCCCGCACACATTCAGGGTCACGGCTGCCTCTGCCTGGCGGTAGCTGGGTGGGGGAATAGGTTGCCTTGTCTTTAATACACAGAAACTTAATGCCTGTCTCTACTAATAACCTATTTGTAACGTAAGCTTTTGTGGGTGCCAAAACCAAGAGTGTCTGGGCCATCAAACACCTTCTGTTAACACAAAAGCTGCAATATATTGCTTATCACTTCCAGTGTAAAATAAACTGAATATTACATGAAAAACAAATATTGGATTGTTTTCACTGAGGGAAAGTCTGCTTTGCAAATCGGGTTGAAGACAGTTGGTGGAAGCTCTATTTCCGAGAGACTTAAAATTAGGACTTTTAAGGGGCTCTACAGGGAACGGTCTCTCTCTGGCACAAGGAAAGGACCAGATGATGCCAACAGTGCTGCCGTCCTTCTACAACTCCATTCTGTGAATGTATATTTTAGTCTCTCGTCACTTTTTTAGCAGGTTGAGTTCCATTACACCAAGCCCTTTTTATCTGTCAAAGCTGTAAAAAAACCCCCGATAGACTTCTCTGCTGAGGAAATGGTGATAATCGCTTTTGTGTTTGTTGTTTTTTTTTTTTTTTTTTTTTTTCAGGAACATGTTGTGGTGAGGAAACTAATTAATGCTAGTTAGTAGCTCTTCATAGAGAAAGGAAACTCAGTTGATCTGTTTTTCACAACAAACTGTTTAGAAAAATCCATGAATATGAAAAATAAACAATTTAAAAAATGGACTAACTAATGGGTACAAGTATGCTTGCTGTGCAACTCCTTAAGCCTGTGCCACACTCCCAGTGCTGAACTGGGTTCTGTACCACTTTGTGCGTTAGGTGTGGTCTGATTAACAGTGTATTTTCCCTTACAAGTAAATTTTGGAGAACCCTGAAAACCGTGCTTTTAAGTGCCTGTCTTTTGACTACAGTAAACGTTTTTCTGTGGATGCTGAATGCAGATGAAACTATCAGGGACATAAAAAATAATGCTGAATTAACCTAGGAGCTCGTTTCACTGTTGTAATTTGTTTTGATTCACGTAGAGTGATGGACTTAAACGTCTTGAAGTTGACTTGAGAGTAAGGGCACAATTTTTTTGTTAACCCATACTATACCTTTCAGTCTCTCTAAGTGACTCTTAAATTCTTCCTACTAAATAATTCTCCTGGTCATTCTTTTGAACTTAAATCTGAAAAAAAAAGTGTTTCTTAAAAAATCATTACTGTTCTAATAATTATAGGACTGGAGAATTTAGACTTTTATTTTCAAAAAGTGATGAAACATTTGTGTTTACATGCATATATTTATCATGTGTACACATTGTCACAGTCAGGCTATAATAATGACATTAAGGAAAATTAAATGTTACAGGAAGTATTGGAAGTGGTCCACATGCCCTTTGTAAAATGAGTTAGTAAACAAAAAATAGATTTCTTCATGCTGTGTAAAAACCAGTACCACAGATGAAAATAAAAAAAATATTGATATTTTTTGGGGGCGGGAGTTGAAAACAGTGTCAGGGAAAGAGGGGAGAAGGAAGGGGAGTTTGAGATGCTGCCCGTCACACAGTATAGAATCATAGAATCACTAAGGTTGGAAAAGACCTCTAAGGTCATCGAGTCCAACCGTCAACCCAACCCCCCCATGCCCAGTAAACCATGTCCCCAAGCGCCTCATCTACACGTCTTTTAAATCCCTCCAGGGATGGTGTACTACCCCTCCCATGCCTCACCTCGTGCTTATCTCTGGCACAGCTTGGGATTGCCTCCTAAAACTCTTTGTGCAGCTTCAGCCACAGCGGGATCCTTTGAGGTAGCGACGAGGAAAACCACACAAGGGCGAAAGGCTGCTGCTCTGGGGCGGCAGGACTCCTGACCCGCACGAGGATGGTGACCCGTGTCGTGGGTGGCCTGTGCCGTGTCGTGGGTGTCTGTCATGCCTTGCCCCGAAGTACTGGAGCGAGGGGGTGTGTGTGGTGAGCACCAGAGCTGCGCTCGCCTTGAAATATCGCAGTGTTTTCAAACGTCAGTGATGACTTGTGGTCAATGGAGCTAAATCCAGTTGGAGACTGGTCACGAGCGGTGTTCCCCAGGGCTCAGTTTGGGGGCCGGTCCTGTTCAATATCTTTATCAACGATCTGGACGAGGGGATCGAGTGCTCCCTCAGTCACTTTGCAGATGACACCAAGCTGGGCGGGAGTGTTGATCTGCTGGAGGGCAGGAGGCTCTGCAGAGGGACCTGGACAGGCTGGATCGATGGGCCGAGGCCAATGGAGGAGGTTCAACAAGGCCAAGTGCCGGGTCCTGCACTTGGGCCACAACAACCCCAGGCACCGCTCCAGGCTTGGGGAAGAGCGGCTGGAAAGTGCCCAGAGGAGAAGGACCTGGGGGGGCTGGTCGACAGCGGCTGAACACGAGCCGGCAGCGTGCCCAGGTGGCCAAGAAGGCCAACGGCATCCTGGCCTGTATCAGCACTGGTGTGGCCAGCAGGAGCAGGGAGGGGATCGTGCCCCTGTGCTGGGCACTGGTGAGGCCGCACCTCGAATCCTGGGTTCAGTTTTGGGCCCCTCACGACAAGAAGGACATGGAGGGGCTGGAGCGTGTCCAGAGAAGGGCAACGGAGCTGGGGAAGGGCCTGGAGCACAAGTCTGATGAGGAGCGGCTGAGGGAACTGGGGGTGTTCAGCCTGGAGAAGAGGAGGCTGAGGGGAGACCTCATCGCGCTCTGCAACTGCCTGAAGGGAGGTTGGAGCGAGGGGGGGTCGGTCTCTTCTCCCAAGTAACAGCGATAGGACGAGAGGAAACGGCCTCAAGTTGTGCCAGGGGAGGTTTAGGTTGGACATGAGGAGAAATTTCTTTCCTGAAAGAGTGGTCAGGCCTTGGCACAGGCTGCCCAGGGCAGTGGTGGAGTCCCCATCCCTGGAGGGATTTAAAAGACGTGTAGATGAGGCGCTTGGGGACATGGTTTAGTGGGCATGGGGGGGTTGGGTTGACGGTTGGACTCGATGACCTTAGAGGTCTTTTCCAACCTTAGTGATTCTGTGATTCTGTGACTTGACTGTGCACCCCCCCGGCTGTCAGCCTCTGCAGCTGTTTTTCCAGGCTGCTTGATTTCGTGTTTTTATTTAGCTTTGTAATTAGGACAAGCTTGATTTAGGAAAGCTTACGATGTTGAGCGTAATATTTGGGTGAATGGGCTTATTGATCAATCCCGTGTGTTGCTAAGAATGTTTTTCTGACTTGGTAAGTGTCTCTTAGAAGCTGTAATATATTGTGACGTAATGGGAGGCAGAGAGGAGCAAATGGAGGCAAGTATTAATAAAGCGTGTTTTCTTCCTATGTGTTGTAGTAACAATACTTATTATACACATTAAAAACATCAATGTCCCCTGTGGCTCAAGGGTTTGTAGACTTTGGTTTAGAGATCCATCTTCTGCTGCATTGTCTTTAAAAGCTGAGAAGTGAGGAATTGACTTGTGTATCTGCGTGTATATTGAAACTTAATGGTAACATTTTAAACAAGGTCTGGCATTTTTTGCCCATTCTATACTTCTGTATGATTAGAATTTTTAAAATATTCACTATTTCTAAAGAAGCTGTATCTTTGAAATTGCACGTGCAACTAGTGCAGTACGTAAGGAATTCCCTGGCAATGTTGCATCTGTAATTAAATGAAGGGAATCCGAACCTATTCGTTAGTGCTTGACCAAATGTGCTTACACACGTGCTTTTAAAAATGTGTTGAAACAGCAAGTTCTGTTAAATTGTAGGTAGGCGTGTCATTATGCTATGCAGAAACTGATACGGTATAGCATTCCTACCTGGCGACTTCTTTTGCAAACCAAGTGTGAACAGAGCTTACTTTTTGGCTACAACTTACTACAACTTTTGTTATTCCTTAGGTTGCCAGTACTCTGCTTCAGAGTTTTATAGAAATGTCTATAACGTAGGTGTCATAATAAAAATCCTACTGTATCCGTTGCGGTGTATCTGCTCCCCTTCGGAACGCTCGTGTTCCCTTGCGTGGGGTCTCTGCTCTGCAGCATCCCTCTGGATGAGGGCTCAGCACTGAGCATCCCTTATCTCCTGTGCTGCTCTCCAGGCCCTGGTCTCTCTTGTTTCCTCTTTGACGGAAAGGAAAAGTGTGATCTGTCATTCAGGATGAGGACTGACACAAATGGGAACTCTCATCCCCTCGGAAAGGCTGGCCTTCTAAGTATTCAGTTTGACTTGGTAATCAAAACAGAAATAAAATGCATGTGGCAAAAGAGTCCAGAGGTTTTGCTCCGGATCGCCCTTTCTCCTTCTGTTACCTGTGCTCCTGGGATCTGATTCCTGAAGAATACTGCAGGTTCTCCAGGGTTTCTGCTCTTTTTCCTAAGAAGTATCCTTATGCTCCTCTGGTAATTCTGTATTTCGCTGTGACTGATATGGGGGGGAGATTTGTATCTCATTTTACATGTCTTTCTCAATGTCTTGGACTTCATTGAGTAACTTAGAACTGTAATTAACAGCTGGTCTCCATTCTGCTGAAAGGCAAAGCTTGTTGCTTGCATTCTTAAGTCCCTACAAAATGATCCAAAAAAGCTAGCTCTTGTTATACCCAGCTGACTTTAACGTGCTTCTATATGGTGAATATTATCAGTGTGTAACAACAATCTGCTGTCACCAGTCTGAAAGTATTTGATCCTTCTGGAAAGCAGATTCCAGCGATACGTGACACTCAGTGTGCTACTTCTGTGAACTCTGAAAGACCCAAACTGGATGCATTCCCAAAATGGATGGCTCTCCCTTAAAAAAACCTCAAAGACTTTGTAGAGCTGTCTGCAGCCACACTATAGTCTTAAATTCTTCTTCATCTCTGCCCTGCGTAGATACAGTACTAAAAAGCAGGAGTTTTTCATGTTTTGCTTTCATCTCTCAGCTTCTTAACCTTTAATGAAAGGTTACAAACTCTCTTTCTGGAGACTGGGTACTGGATTAGGGTGAGTTTTGCCACTGCAGCGATACTGGAAAGATGACATCTTTATTTGTGGATGGAGTTGAATCTCCTTACTTAAACAAATTTTTCCCCTCCTATACGATGAAGAATGGAGAGCTGTTTTTCTACTGCTTTGCTTCAGCATGGCCAGAGAGGCAAGCAAAAGACCAAGTGAGACTTCATTTACGTTTTTGCAAGCAGTTGCTTGATACCGTACCTCTGTGATGGCAATATTTGTATGAGCCTTTAATGTAAAGTGATGAGATGCTTCAGTTCTAGCAAGAGGTTTTCCATGTACTTTTCCCTGAGCTTGAAATAACTGTTCCCAGTACCTGCGTACGATGTGGGCCTCAGATCCTGAACCTCTCTGTTTGCAAAGTCGGCTGGATTTGTTTCAACACACTCGGTGCAGATTGAAGCTGCTGTAGCCAACTGCTTTGAAACAGGTGGTGCAAGTACTGATGTTGTTTTATTAGGGCTGGCGATCTTCTAGGTTTCCTGTTTCCCAGCAAGACTTTGTACCACAGACCCCTTGAACACTGACACTGCTTGGGTAAACCCAGCTGCTTCTCCTGAGCACCGGGCTAGAGCCTGTTGGCTTTCGCATCTAAGGACGCAAGGTTACTCCTCTGGGGGAACCTTCTTTCAAGCCCAGTTTATCTGTGTCTGAAAACTTCTCTTCCTTAGCATTTTCTTAGCACGTCAACCAAGATTTCAGTTCAGGGAGGCTGCTGCTTTGAATTATTTGCAAACTTCAAAAAAAAAAAAAAAAAAAAATTGAAGATGCTTACCTTCTAGCCACTTTACAGTTCTTTATTAGTCTTTATTTAGGATGTAGCTCACTGTAGCTTCTAACTTTCTACTTTTTTTTTAAATTCCAGTGTGATCCTTTGTTTCTGGTGTTCTAGGTAATGTGGTGCTATTTTGCACCTGAATCTTTTTAGTAGCAAAGGTGTTTGCCTGATAGTTTAGATTAGTGTTTTCCTTGTGTAGCAAGACACTGGGTACATTTCCTCTAAGTCAGACATCTCTCTCTGGCCTTTGGAGTTAATTAAGCTTTTGCTTCACCTAGTGAGGTTACAACTAACCATCTTATAGCTGAGAAATCAGGCAAGTGTTGCGTCTTTTCGGCTGTTGCTTGGGATGGTGCTGGTGTCCTTTCTGCCACCGAGTTGTCCTTTCCCTACCTTTATCTTGGGTTCTCCGCTGCCTCAGCTGTGCCTGCTCCCTGGCTGCCTGCCTGCTGAAGTGCCCGGTTTCCAGCTCCACCAGTCTGTCCTTCCGTGAGGAGTATTCCCCATCTCCCGTCCCCCCGCCCACTGCTGCAGCATCTTTCGCTTACGATCTTGCTGGCCACAAACTAACTCGATTTGGCATCTGGAGGTAACGTTACCGTTGTAAGGTAGAACCGGGGGTCTCCTCTGGGCCTCTTAGGCTTAATCTGCTCTTTAGCAGCCTTCGTTCTTGCATTTGTAAGTAAACACTGATGTCGCATCTGTGTAAGAGTAGATATTCTTTTCCTGTGAACTGTTGATGACTCAAATCATGTATGAATACACGAGTGTCCTTTTAACAAACATCCTGAGCTTGACAATTTAGTTTCTGATTTTAAAATGTCAAACTGAGTCTCTAATAAAGTTTGTTTGCAAGAACTTCATGAGCATTAGACAATGTCTGTATGAAAATTAAAAACCAGAGTTTAGGGAGACTATTGAGATCTGGGCATATAATATAATGCATCATTTCTTTTCAAAGCGTGAGTGTATTTCAAAGTTTATCATAGTGGAGACCTCTTAGAAGGAAGGTGTAGGATAGATGCGGCTTTTGTTTTTGCTGTCTCCATTCTACCTTCCTTGTGCTTGTGAAATTCAGTAAGGTAAGATTTGTAAAAGCTGAAAGGGGCAGGTTCAAATTTTGAAACATCTAGAGGATGCACAGGAGAAGTCTGACATGCATAGGAAACTGAAAAGGCGGACATGAAAACACGTAAATGTTAAAATCTTAATGTCCTCTGGCTCAAAATTGAGAAGTAATGAAAGTAAGTTACCTCTTCAATGTTAGCAACCGAATGTCAGTGCAGTATCAACCCATGCATAGTGACAGGAATGGGAAAGAAAAAATATTGTTGTGAGGTATGACTGAGGAAGAGGAGATGGCAGTTCAAAAACCTAATATCAGATGGAGGAATCAGAATGGACCCAGGCAGACCAATTTGAAATTTGGCCAGTTCTGCTCTTGGCAGGTTCAAAAGCAAAAAACGCGGCAGCGGTGAGGCGGTGTGGGTGCTGAAAATGTGCAAGGATTTGTAGTGATTGGGCCAACAGCTGTAGGAAGAATTGGCTGAAGGCCGTCAGGGTAGACATATCCAGCTTGGGAAGTTTCTGAGCAAAAAACTGTTGGAGCTTGGGATAATAAATGGAGGAAACATTACTGTGTACTTTCCTCATTCTTTATACCATTTTCCTCTTTATCTTTTACCAACCACTTGCATAGATGGACCTCTGGACAGACCTGGAATGACTGCTTAAATGTCTTTATACTTATTTTGAATAGTGGCACCTTAACCAAGTTTGAGACACTATTTAGAGTCCTCTTCTGAGGATACCAAAGGTAGTGTTTTCTTCAAGGGATTCTTAAAAGTGTCTGTATTTCTGATGGTGTGTATGTGAAGAATGTGGCTAAATAGCCTATTTGTTTCCAGACCGTCTCATCCTGTATTGTGCAGGAATGCGTAGAATGGGAACATGCTTCAGGAGATCAGTTTTTCTTTACCACCTGTACAAAAAGTGGCACTTTTTTCCTTTACGGTATGTTTCCTTTCTAATGTATTTTTTATGTGTTTGCGTGTGTCATAGTTTAACCCCAGCCAGCAACAAGGCACCACGCAGCCCACAGCTCACTCCCCTGTGGAGGGATGGGGAAGAGAATTGGAAGGGTAAAAGTGAGAAAACTCCTGGGCTGAGATAAAGACAGTTTAACAGGTAAAGCCGCGCACGCAAGCAAAGCAAAGCAAGGAATCCATTCACCCCTTCCCATGGGCAGGCAGGTGTTCAGCCATCCCCAGGACAGCAGGGCTCCATCACGCGTAACGGGGACTTGGGAAGACAAACGCCATCACTCTGAACGCCCCCCCCCTTCCTTCTTCTTCCTCCAGCTCTATATGCTGAGCATGACGTCATACGGTATGGGATATCCCCTTGGTCATTGGGGTCAGCTGTCCCAGCCGTGTCCCCTCCCAGCTCCTTGTGCCCCCCCAGCCTCCTCGCTGGTGGGGTGGGGTGAGGAGCAGAAAAGGCCTTGACTGTGTGTAAGCCCTGCTCAGCAGGAACGAAACATCCCTGTGTTATCAACACTGTTGTCAGCACAAATCCAAAACACAGCCCCACACCAGCTACCGTGCAGGAAATTAACTCTACGCCAGCCAAAACCAGCACAGCATGACAACTCTTTTTTTCTATATGTACGGGTCTGGGACATGCCTATGCCTCTGCAGTCTGTGTTCTTGGGTTGCTATCTGGATCTCCGAAAGAATCCGCCCCACTATCTTCTACAAAAGTTCACTTTGCCTTTTTGTCTTGTACCGTCCTGCTCTAGCACCATTATGACTATTGGTTTGTTCAGCCTTCCCACAGCTGTGAAGATGTTTTGTCGAGGCTTTGTTTGTGGTCAACAATTTATTTTTCAAATGATGGTGTGGTTGCAGAAGATCATGTCTACTTTAATTAAATTACCAGGATACTGTTCGGCATAGTTGGTCTCTTGCTAAATTACCAGAAGTCTTGGCTAAGGTCATACAGGCCCTGTAAATTAACTGGACATATGCAAGTTTAGGTTAAAACTTATTTGTAGGGTCAATACTGATCTCACCTGAGATTTTTAGTAAATGAGATGCTTAAAAGACTGGTGTGTCAGAGTTGAGAAGTGTGAAGGAGGTCTGTGAACTTCGTTTCCCATCCTTGAGACCTTATGGGTAGGTGACGACTGCTGCTCACCTATCGATAACATGATGGTGTGATATTCAGTCCCCACACGTATTGATAACACGGTGGTGTAATATTCAGTCCCCACACCTATTGATAACACGGTGGTGTAATATTCAGTCCCCTGCTAAGAAACATTTGAAGTACCAGTTCCAAAGACGAAACGTCAGATTCACTTTTCAATATATTATCGGGAATGCTGGACACGCCGGCAGATAGTACCCGCTTTTTTCAGCTCCTCTAGCTGCTGACTGCAAAAACTGGCCGATACCCGTCTTTCGCTCCCTGGGGCTCCCCAGTACCTCACGGTCTTCACGCTGAAAGCTCCATTCAGGAGTTTCAGGTTTTCTCTTCCTGGACGGCAAGAGCCCGGTCGCTGCTAGGCACCCTGGATCAGGAGGATCACCCTGCCTGCTGCTTTCGCCGTTACGCGACATCTCAGTCTTTTTGGCAGATAAAACGAGGATGTCTGCTACTGTCTTTTAGCCCGTCAGTTTGAGAACGTCTTAATCCTTCATAAGATAAAGGAAATTCCCTTTTCCGTTGTTCGCACAGAGCAGAGCACACCTATTCTCTGCACCTCGTGCTCTGACTACTAGGACGAGCTTACGCAGAAGTGACTTAATGCTGTTTGCACCGTCGTTTGACGCGGAACCGTTTTCTCAGGTGTTTGTACTATTCTTTTCTCTGGTGTAGTGGATCATCCCACCTATCGCTGGGAGGGAGCTCGGCGTACGCAGAGGTTACAGGATACCCGTGAGATGGGGAGGGAGGGGAGGGTCAGCGGGCGGCATTTGCCGGGGCAAGACAGCCTGGCGTGTTTGCGGTGAGCGACCGCGCAGCGGCTGTGTCCCCTGGCCCTACGGCAGGCGGGCTGCTCCTTCTCACGTTTTTATAAACCCTTCTGCCCACCCTTTATCCGCCAAGGGGGCTGCATCTTTTCATAGCTGTGTTGCTAAACCTAACGGCTCTTTGCTAATTCTCTAAAGGCTCGAAGAAGGGTCTTATATGAACAGTGGTGTGAGGACTTCTTTTTTTCTATTTATAGTATTAGGTCTTCAGATTTTTTTTTGTCTTACCTCGTCCTCTCAGTAGTGAGTCCTCTCAAAAGTGATTTCAAAAGGCTTCGAAGATAGATCAGTAACAATGCTAATGAAGAGTGTTTAGTATAAAAGGGCCAGTTCCAATTGAGCAAATTGGTGAGGATGGGCTTTGGGTCCTTTAAACAACTCGCATTTCCCGAGGCATCTGAGTGGCAGCCAAGACAGCTGCAGATCCCGCAAAACGGGTAAAAATGGCATGTGTGTAGAAGCGTGCGACTTGGGCTTTGCCCGCCCGGTCCCCTCGCACGTATGAGACGTGCCTCTAACGCTGCCTTTCATTCAGCGTCCTGTAAGAACTCGAATGTGTATGTTAAATATTAGAACAGCGGTGTTCAAAAATAGACTGTTCCCCCCCCACCCCCCAACCCAAATGTTGAACTTGATTTTCTTCTGACGCGATCGCAAGGCTGCTGCTGCAGCAGGGGCTTAACGCTATTTACGTCGTCGTTTGACATAGCAACATCTCTCGGGGGATTTTTAAACAATGCAGCTGTTCAGGAGAGATGAAGAGGTTGCGGGGGGGGGGAGAGGGAAAAGGAGGAGAAATAATTTAATCCGCCGTTAGGGCTATCGCGGGGGGGAGGGGAGGCAGCCAGCAAACCGGCGAGTTCAGTAGATTCATGATTCTGCATGAATGGGCGGCAGGATCCTGGGAGTCGCGGCTTTCCCTTGAATGGGAAGGAGCATCATGGGAATCTGGCCGCTTCTAATCTTTTTTGTGAATGATTCGTTTCCTTTAACATGCTTTTATGAATGGCTCTGGGGGCAAAGTGCTGCAAAATCCTTCTCCAGCTGTATACAGGTTCCGTAAGGAACGCTAGGGCTGGGGCGGCACCGCGGAGATGCTGCGATGTGAGGCTACTCTTCTGCCCTTCCGAAGTCTGAGAGGGCACTGTCCTGATTTTAAGTCGATATAATTAATTTAGGTTGGTGGAAGCAGAATTGCTTTTTATATGAAGTATTTTTAATACTTGCTTTCTTTTTTTCTATTTCAAAATGTAGCTGGCTACGTGTATTTTTCCTGTTCTGTTAAGGGTGGAGATGACAGCATATCAGAATGGTTTTGGAATGATTAAATTTGAAGTTCTGCTGCTCTTGTTCACCCACATGTTCCCATTTTGATTTATGTTCAAAATACTAAATATTCAAAAAGCTTTATGGTACCAGAAGTGAGAATGAGAGGGCAATAAAGAATTGTTTTGCTTGGTCAGAAGCAACTCATTTACCATTGGGCTTAAGTTGGAAAAAAGTGTTATGCTCAAGTTATACTTGAACGCTGTTGTGTATGTGCGTTTTCCTATTTCTGCATTTTTTTTTACCCTGTGCAAACCTGTGTAATTTGGTTTTTTTGCCATCTTTGTCGTCCCTTACAAACAAAGTGCTGAATCATTTGAGAATTCATCAGAAGTAGCTTAATGTCGCGAACTTCTTGTGCAGGTTATGTTGAAGTTCAAGGATTCCTATTGCAGAGGTGAAAATGTTAATGTGTACAAAACATTACGTTAAGTAGCTAATGTTAAAGCCATAACAACTGATATATTCTTAATATCTGAATGGTAATTCAACTATTTCAAACTTAAACTTTTAAAAACTTCATTTTTTTCCTAGAGGAGAAGTACAAAGTGGAAACAAAAGTCATTGTGGCAGACTTTGGAGAGAGAGAAGATATTTACAGTAGAATCGAGGCGGGATTGGAAGGCCTGGAGATTGGTGTTTTAGGTTTGTATCTGATCTTTCTAAATCTTTCATAGCGGTGTTTTGTCTTGACATGCCTACCCCATATTGAAGTTTATTGAAACCAATTCACAAAAGCTAACGCTTGCCTGACTAAAACTGTGTTGCTGCATGCTCGATATGTTTTTTAGCTTCCTGTTGGTACCCGACGTGAGATGGTGCTTGTACGTGTGCTTATGTTCCAGGAATTGTGATGCTTATTGAATGTTTTCGATGTGTTATTCTGAGATTGCTAAAGGCTCTTTAGCTTACGCCTGCACGCACAGTGGCTTGACCTAATGCCATCTTAGAACCTAAGCAAGCTCCAGATACTTAGATTCAGCTTAGTGGTAGAGCCCTTTGGGAGAACCGTTAACTTTTAATTATAGAGCTGTTGAAATTTAATCATTACAATACAGCATCGAGTAACTGGCTCCTGCTTCAAAAGTTTTAAGCGTGTTCTGGTCACGTTGTTGAGCTGTGGTTCTTTTGCCGGCAGCAACACGATACGCCCGAGTATGGTTTGTGATATGGCAGGAGCGAGGGTGGTGTGGTGGTCCTTGAGAAAACAGGGTGACCCGTCGGTTACTCTGCCAAATGTAGAACTGAGGTGGTTGCAAGAAGGTGTTTGCCACAAGTTAAGAAGAGTTTAAATTTACCAGCAGTTTACCTGAATCTTTTGTGAACAGTGGTGTAAAGGCAGTTTCTTATCGTTTTCTGGTTCTTTCCTTAGCAGCACATCTACCTGTGCATATCCTGTATTTCTACGGTTACTCAATGTGGGGTTAAACATAAGGCATGACATTTTATAAAGGCACGTGGCTCAGTCATCTACTGGTATATGTCATCTGATAAAGTACTTCTCACTACAAAATTCATTTCACTAACCTAGAGTGCAGTCATTGGAGCTAGAACTGGTTTTTTTAAAAAGCAAATTTCAAAATAAATTTGTTACACACATGATGATATACTATATGAGCTTTGTTGCTGATAGATGAATCTTGTTGTATGATGTCTGCAAATAATGCCCAAGAAAATAGTGTATATAAAAACCTCAATTAAAAAATAACATTAAAGGATGAAGCCCAGAATGTTCCCTAATACTTCGGACAGATTTGAGTACATGCAACTCATGACATTCAGTATTTAATTGCTATAAAAATTCAAATCCATTGGAGTAACTGCAACTGCCAGCAATGTCTTTTGTGTAAAGAGTAGTTGTGACAAAGCTGTGGGTGCCTTGTTTCTTGTTTCTGAAGGAAGTAAGTTCCAAAGAAACTTTGAAGATTTAAATTAACGTCTGTTCTAATCTGTCCTGTCAAAATCAGTTCAGGGAACGTAAGGCTTGCAAGCTGCCTGTCACGTAGCAATTGCTGCAGAATAATGTATCGCTTAAATGTCTCAAAACACCGGCAAACCTTTTACTGTGTGAGGCACATGTCCACACTGTTTTCACTATTTCTTAGGCTGTGATAAGGTTATGGTGATGCACAAAATAATGAAAATCTGACTCTGTACAGTCTTGTTCGAAGTGGGCACTAAAGCAGTGAATGTGTCTCTGATTTTGTGTAAGCTTATTACAGGAAAAGAAGCACGTTCCTCAAATGTACTGGCTCTTGCTTTTATTTGTATGAGCACCTTGACTAAAAACATGGTAAAAATAGCAACTAAATGCTCTAGAGTTGTGTATTCTGGGTTCCTCTCTGAAAGCTGAGTTCCTCTGCTTTTTTTCTTGCAGCCATTGCCAGTGCAGGTTTGCAGAAATCTCTCTTCTAACTAATCACTAGCAGTTTTAGTAGATCTCATGCTTGGGCTCATCAGATTAGATGAAATGTAGGTTTTTCCTTTTCCCCAGATACAGCTGTATTAATAGAAACCACTCGCCAGTGTAATTTTTCAACACAGATGATGGCTACTCCAGAAAGACCGTGTCTTAATTTTTTTGTGGCAATTAATTTCATGCTTTAGTGCCTTATATTTTAAATTCTGTAGCGTTTGTTGCAATCTGGAATATAGCTTTTGCTGATCTGTGTTTTTCATGTTTGTGAGAGGGAAAACCTGGGTTTAAATGAGAGCAGCCATGAGGGATGAATCCTCGGGTTCCAGTATATTTTCTTCTTTCAGGTCTCATCTGGAACGGCAGGTACGAGAAGCGTGGGTAGCACAGCATAGTTGTCAGTGATCGATGCTGATTATTTTTTCGCCTTGTACTTAGAGACACGGGAGTCTCCACGTATACTGCTCGAGATGAAGCTTCTGATTATGTAGTTGCACAGAGCCGAACTAAAGCACTTACAGATTGAAATCCTTGTAAACTTCTTATTTGGAAGCGGCTTCTCACCCACGTACGAAGGCTAAAAGAGTTTGCATAATGTTTTGCTGTGTGTTCAAAACAGCGTCTGTCAGTGACTTCGAACATGTGCTAGCTACAGCAATATGTTAAACAAGCAGAGGTGGGAAATCTTTCTTTTGCTGTTCTTAAATCGCTGCAATTCTCGAAAGGAGTTTGAGCTGGACAGTGTCTTACCTTCTTGTTATCCAGATTTCTCTAGGTAAAATACACCTGTGCAAACTGAAAACTAATTTTTTAAATGTTCTATTCCAAACTGCAGCAAAATATGATCTGGTAGAAAATGATTGCTGAAAGTGGAAGGGTAATATCTGGGACCCAGCCTGCAGTAAGGGATGTGAATTCTGTGCAACGGTCTCTGTAGCATGAATCATATAAATATTCTAAATTTGGAGAGAATAACCAAGGTTAGTCCCAAAACCCTGCCACAATTCATAGCCAAAATCCTTTCCAGAGAGAGAGACTAAAAAATAGTTTATTTTCAGATGAAAAGGAGGAGAAAATCTGTCTCACTCTTGCAATAGCAAGATTGGACCTTCTTCCTTTTTAAAACTTTTCTGTCTTTCTAAATATAGCAAATGTCTGCTGGGAATTTGCCAACTCCCTGTTCTCCTCAATTCCTCTATTTTTAAAGGTTATCCAAAAGTTAAAAATTTACGACATGACTAATGAACTAGGGGTTTCCATAAATACACAAAGAACTGGACTACAAGAGCTGTCATTTGAGGGAATCTCTGAATGACGTTTGTGCACTTTGCCAGAATCTCTCCTGCGTGTTTCCTGCGTGTCCTGCATCCCTATCGATCCTCAAATATCCTTCAGGTTGGATGTTAAAATGATAGCTTTTGGCACAGGTGTAGGGGCTATTTTTTTTTAATTTTTTTTCTTTTTTTAAAGAGGCACCAGTACGTTTTGGCATGTTTCTTACCCCGGTGTGGGCTCCTGCCCTGGAGGCGCACAGTGCCGTTGAGCATACATAGCACTTTGGGATTCTCTGGGGTGTGAGACACTATATAAATGTAAAATGTTGCCACAGCAACCAAATGTCACACGATTCACTTGCGTAAGATGAACAACAGATACTTAGGAAACGGAGATCCCATTTGCTTGCTTTTTTTTGTCTCCATATCAATATGCTTTATTAAGTTTGAGGCAACCGAGGCTGCAGAGCAGCATTGTTTTTTAACGGTATTAGAAGTTTTCCCCTACTTGTGTTGGGATTCCAGGATGGATATTGGTTTCCTATCTGAGAATAAAATTTAACCAGTCTGAAGTGTAGAAGAAAATCAGGTTTAAGTAATTAATACATTCTCTCGGTTAATTTTAAATGCTACCAACGGGGAAAGATTTTTGCAGATGTGGGGGTGATGGGGAGAACAGTTTGCTGCGACGAATCTCCATGTAACGAGTCCCTGACTGCGCAGCGAAAGCAAACCAGAAACCCTTTTCCACAGGCAGATAATCTCCGTCGAAAACAGAGGCTCGCCCCGACAGCGATGCCCCCCGCCGCTCGCGCTCCGCCCCGGGCGGCAGCCACCTTCCTCCGCGGGGACGCGGGGCTGAGGAGGTCGTGGTGCGTGTCCCGAAGCAATCGCAGCCCTCGGGACGCCGGGAGAAGGGAGCCGCTGGCCGCAGGACTTACCAGGAGACTTTTTTGTACCTTATTTCACTTTATAGTTAGTTATTTATCACAAAAAGATGTTAAACGGTTTCACATAACGTCCTGCCAGGCACGGAGAGCTTTTCTTTTGGCGTGAAACTCCATTTCTGCGACTGCATCTCCGTGTTGCAGCGACGTCGCTCGTACGCTTTGCACGGTGTGCCCTGACATTTCTAAAAGAGAAAATGTTCGTCCCCTGCGCTGTGAAAAGTGGTGGAAGATGGGTCCGATGTGCTAAATATGCCAGCTTTTAAACAATCAGAGAATTAACATTTACACATTTAAAGTGGCTTGAGTATTCACTCTCACATTCCACTTGTGTGTGTACAAGTATATTTACAGTTAAGGAAACTTGGCTAAAGGGGTTAGAATGTTTTAAATGCAACATTTTAAGAGTATTGCTTGAAAATTGTCATTAATCAGAGCATGAGAAATCAGATGCCATCCAAGCAATCTAATTAAAACTTCATGCTTTCATTTCAGTCAACAATGTGGGAACTTCATATGTTTATCCTGAATATTTTCTTGACCTTCCAGACCTGGATAAAGTAAGTGCTTTTGTGATAACCTTCTAGTGTTCTCATTTTTAGCACTAAATGCTTAATGGATATGGCAAAAGTTAAGATTAAGGTACTCGCATAACAAGGTTTTCTGATTAGAATTAAGGGTTCAAAAAGCTGAGAGATTCACATAAGCAACACAAAAAATGGAGGCTGCCATCATCCAAATTGTGTTGTATTCGTTTTTACTTACACTCTTCCCTCCTTCTTCATTTTATATTTCTGTTTCAGGCAGATGCTCTGGGGGCAGTATCTGAATTCCACTCCTGCCCTGGTCTCATCTGGCGGCTGTTCTTGAGCTGCTTTAGCTTGTGGGGAGGTTCTTAAGTGACTGAAGGGAAGGGAAGCACGAATGGAAGCTGCATATTCTATAACACTAATGCGAAACTTAAATATGACAGTTTTAGGCGTTTCGTAATGTAAGGACAATCGTGGTTGCATTGAGTACTTTGAAAACTCTGACTGTGAACACCTTCACCGGTGCATGATGTTGTTTCCAAAACCCCTGGAGCTAACTGTGTCCACTGTGGGTTTCTGCTTTCTGCTTAAGTATTGATAAATGTACGTGTTTTTTGGTTCACCTTCAATTAAGCTTCATAATATTTAGCAAAAAAACCCCCATTTTTTTTACCTGATGAGTAAACTTTAAGTCACTATAACACTGTTATGAAATGGTTAAGAGCAAAGTACAGACATTAATTTATGAACATGTCTAAAATATCAGAATTTATTAAAGTTTATAAATATTGCAAATAGTGTTAGGAAATACAGTGTCGATGTGATACATCTGTGTTGTTCTTTATTGGTATGAATCCCTAATCAGAGCTAAAACTTGACCAAGAGCAATTCAGTCTTTGCTTTGAAAGTTTGTCACTGCTCCTGATACTTAAGCAGGAAGACAAGGAGTAAAGGTGGATGTATAAGTGTAAGGTTTAATTTATCCTGGTACTTATAACCTGGAGGGTGTGTAAATATTGATCAAATAACTTGAAACAACAAAACCCAAAAATTTTGTCTTCTTGCAGACCATCGACAAAATGATCAACATTAACATCATGGCTGTTTCTAAGGTAAGTGCCCTGTTACAAACACTTGTTCTTGATGTCTTAATTCAAAACCAGGAAACAATTAACATTCAGTTGTCCGAAGCAATTACTTTCACCTGTCGGACCACAGGTTCATTTTTCATCTTGGAGTAACCCAGAGGTTTTGATTGTTGTATCAGACTGTTCAGATTGTTGTGTGAAATATAATTCGTTGCAAAAATACCTATTGGCTATTTAAAAGAGCAAAGTGTGTACACAAAACAACACTTAATGCTTCTTCACGCTTGTCATTCTAGTCCTTCTTGTAAATTGTTCATTCTTCTCCCCCCGTATCTGTGTTTCTTGGGGTTGGCAACCCTTATCTCTGCATACCTGAGGTTTTTTGTACACTGTCGTGAGAAGGCACTTAAATATTTTCTGCGAAATACCTGTGCATTAACTTTTGAAGTAAAGTTACCTTCCCTTTTTGATAGTTAAACTGAAGTTTTTATTGGGAAGAAATCAACCTGACTTCAGGCGAAAACACGCGGCTGTTGCCTTGTTTATTAACATGAGGCCCATTCAAAAATCAGATTTTCATCCTAGTATTTCCAAGCTTAAAAGGGGCAGAGGGAACGGCAGCTGCTTACATGACACAGGGAGTCAATTAGTGTATCACAAGCGAGTGCTGCAGAAACTCTTTGTGATTATTCACTGCTAAACCTTAACTTTCTCTTCTTATGTATAATAAAACTTGCATCTCCATTAGCTGAGGGTTAACCTGTTGCTGCAAAGCCAAAATATTAGATGTTTCAAAGCTGGCTTGAAAGATTTTACTTTCTTGCAGCTGTTCTGATTAGGTTAAGTACTAAATTAATCTAGTACGGTGCTCTCGGGGAGTCTAAACTGTAGGTGTTTTGTTTCCATGTGAGGAGGCACAGGGAGTCGTGAAACAATGCTTCTGTAAGATTTTCACACCTTATTACAACGTAGGCAAACAGTGAAAATGCAACCCTTGCGTGACGGAATGGGATTGTTAACGTCAGCTTACTGCTGCTAAGTCTCGCTTTTGTGTGTGTTTTATTTGACATCTTAGAACTACTTGTTGCAAAGTTAGAAATGCGAAAACACTGAGTCTTCGGAAACTTTTCACCTTGAGGATGACTGCTAACCTGACGAGTGTCGATTTTAGTCGACCGAGGATTGTGGCCTTGCAAAGTGTCTTGTTGCGCTCCTGCAAGATTTTCGTCGGAGAAGTCAGTTATTAATGGGCACCTTTGAAAGTTTCTCTGTCGGAAATCATTTGGCGGACTCTTTTTAATGTTAGCGTGGCTACGGCAGGTGTAAACGTGAAGCGGTGTAATGCCCAGACCTCTTAGCTAGAGATCAGCGTAACCAGAAGCGTGCCTCTGCTGAGGTGTGACATCTGTGCTGTGCCAGCAGAGGGAGTGCACTATTCAGGGATTAAAGAATTTGGGGTGTCAGTCGTCCTGGAAGCATTTTCTTAGAATAGAAAAGTTACAGACGAACTACTTTAATCTGTATTTCTGAAGATGGTAGGCTGGAGTAATAGTTGAGGTCTACTCTAACTCGGTATACACCTAAAATTCCAGAGATGCAGCCAGATTATATTGGTTTCCAGAATAAACTAGCACTGTTTTGTGGCTTAAGTCTTCGTGTTTATAATCAGCGGTGGTTAACAATTGAACAAAATTGTCATACAGGTTCTTGTAAAGTTTGCATTGCGTCAGCCTCTTCACATTATAACATGGTTGTCTTCACACGTATAAAATCTTACTGAATATCTGCTTGCTGTGTGTTAATAGCGTTTCTCCTTCTGTTTGAAAACTTTCTTCCTGACCGAGAACAGCTCCTGCTACTGGGTATAATCAGAGTTTGAGCATAAGCTTCCAGGCTTGAAAACGTTTCCTCCTGCATGAGCCTGTTGTGTAATTAAACAGTAGGCATGCCAGATGCTTACTGTTTTGGGGAGAGGAGCACATTAGACATATGTACCATCTGTAAGTCATTTTTTCAGGAGAAGCCATGGAACTAGAGAATCATGATAGGAAAAAAAAAAATTTAGGAAAAGTCTATATGTCCTTTCACTTAGATTTTTGGGACATAATTCTGTGAATATTTAGTTCCGTGTTTTAGGTTGATACCATCTCTTATCCGGGGGAATAAGTGTGCTTTAAACAAAAAATTCTCCCTTCTTGCCTGATTAAAAACATGAAGTTTGGGGTGGAAGAGAGCAGCGAGGTCTTAAGCAAGGAGATGAAGGTCTGCTGGAAAGGTGGAGGTACAGGAGAGACAGAGCAGGTTTTGCTGGTACCCATGCAGGCTCTGCTCACAGTGTCTCCGGATTCTTGTCAGAGGCATCTCATTCCCTGTCTGCTGTTACATTCTGGAGCGTTGCCACTTCCTTGCCTTTGGGACAAAACTTCCTCAGTGCTTAAAAGGTAACGATCGCTCTTGTCTTCTCGGTAATCTGCACCATGTGCCATCAGCAACACCTCTGTTAGACACCATAACACCATGGCACGCATGTCGAATAACTCCGCTTCTGGCTGAAACACTCCTGATGCCTGAAGTGGGAAAGTCAAGGCATTCAGCCCAGTCTGATTCTGCAGAAATGTTAAGGTCTGTCTGGTTGCCACAAGTGTAGGTGTTTTTGAAGGATGATGCCTGTCCCTTACCTTTCGACCCATCTTTTTCTTTGTTGGGCAGCTCATTTGGCTTTCCCGGGGGATACGCAGCATGTAGGAAGGGGTACGTGAGAGATAAGACCCCATCTTCACCTCACAGGATAAATTACCAGCCTAGTTGGTCCTGCTGTTTAATACTTTTCTCAACTGTAAAGGATCTAATACTATGAAATTTTTGCTAATGTTTGAGAACTTGTTTCCCATCAGAGCTTTTAAACATGTTTCTTTCCCAAATCCTATTCCATGCTCTCTGCCCCCATCGTGTCCTTAGAGCAGTGTTGGGTTAGGTCACCCATGAACCCCACAGTGGTGCAATTTTGGGGCTCAATCAGTCTGGCATGAAATGTTGTGATTACTGTGATCTGCCTTCAAAGCACCCTGTACACCCCTGAAGACAAGCTAAGTAAAACTATGTAAAACATGTCGGAAATCTCACATCTTGTCAAATACTGATTAAAAAAAACCAACCAAACACCACCCTGCCCTCCCAACTGCAGTAGGTTCTTTTTAAGCTCCCTG
Source organism: Pelecanoides urinatrix (assembly GCA_013400755.1). Classification (NCBI taxonomy): domain Eukaryota; kingdom Metazoa; phylum Chordata; class Aves; order Procellariiformes; family Procellariidae; genus Pelecanoides; species Pelecanoides urinatrix. The sequence continues at coordinate 65,555 of VZTQ01013773.1, read as the reverse complement.
GAAAATGTCACATTTTTATGGTGATGTGCAGTGCAGGAGTTACTCCGTTCTTCATATAATATGCCAAACAAGAAGTGCCTTGGGTCTTGATGATGCCATAAATAGAATTAAGAATTTTTGTTTGTGGTATTTTCTCAGGAAAGCTTGAGACTTAATGCAGCCTCATACAGATGCATGAGGAAGAAGACGGGGTAGTGTGCGAACTTTCATGGTTCCTGTCATAATCTCATCTCAAGCTTCTGGGGGGATTTAAAAAGCAGAACTTTTCTTTAATGATTGTTGGTGGCAGTTCAGGTAACATGGGTTTGTATTATAATTTTTTGATGTCTCATCACATTTTGAGACACAAACTAAACGTATTTCTGACACTGAATAAAATATCAGGTCAAAAGTCCTGGAGTTTTTCACTAACCAGCAAGTATTGAAGAGCCAAAATTATAGTTGCTCTGTATAGTTTTCATCTATAGTTCCTTTGTATCAACTGCATCTTCTTGTGTCAATTCACCTTTGTACGCTACAGCCTTTGGTTTCACCTGGAAAAACAATTAAACTTGATTTGGCTGTTGGATTAATGTACAGAAAGCCAAGGGTGCCAGACTTGCTGTCCAGTGGAAAAGGTGGGTAGGTAATGAGCAGAGAGAATAGTTTCCATACTTCAGAGAACCCTTCTTTCTCCTTTGGAAGCTGCAAGAGATACTTCGTATGTGAGGAAAAGCGAGTATGTTATTTCTGTTTGCAGCATCGCAATATGCTACTTGCATTGGGAGTGAGGCATAAACTTGTGTTCTCGTAAAAAATGAGTAGGACTAAATAGTTGAGGGAGTGCTGGCGTAGCGGTTGATTAAGCAAGGAGCTGAATTGGTTTGCAAGCTATTATGTTGTGGGGGAATGTAAATTTTTAGGCTTGCAGGCTAGGCTTCGCTTGGAAATCGGCATTAACAGAGGAAGGGGGAGAGTAAATTACATATACGTACATGATAAGTACATGCCCTGGCGTCTGTGCTAATCTTCGCCTTGATCACCTTACTTATGTTTTATACTGAGTGTCAAATACAAAGGGATAAGAGGCCTTACAAGATCAAGGATTTTTATCATCACCGTGTTTGAGAAGCTTGTAATTTGCTTAAAACTTCAAAATACATAAATACTCTGCGTTGAACTGAGAGATCTAGCGTCAGCTGCCCTCTTGATGGAAGAGGAGCGAGAGGTGAATTATACCAGGTTGTGAATCCCGGGCAGGACGAGGGAACAACTCTACCTACAACGTCTGAAATTGTGAGTTTATACAACCGATATAAAATTGAAAGGGGGAGAAGCAGCTAGTATATTTGAGAAAGAGGGGAAATAGTCTGTTGCAGACCTGTGCGTAGAAAGAAGAAAAGCCTGGGGAGCAATAATGCTGAAAGACAGTAGGAAATGGCATCCCTCTCCCTCCCACGCGTGTTCAGGCAGGGTAGTGCAGCCTGATCCCGCGTCTGTAAAGGTACCTTGCCAGAAATCAGACGATAGTCGCCTGCTAGAACACTATCTGAATTTTTGTATTTGCTGCGTATCGGAGAGGATCCCAGTAAGCGGAACATAATTCTGAGGGAAGTGGCAACGCTGACCTGGGAGCAGAGATCACACTCTGTGTGTGTATTCCAGTCTAGTCCAGAGGTTTCTTTACATTTATATTCAAAGTCATAATCAGAGGGGGGGATGATGATTTAGCCAAGTACATAATATAAGTTGATAACAGAGAGGGACAGTTACCAGTTGCTTGGAAGAGGAGCAAGCGTTCTGTGAGGGTGGTCATGAATATCATTCAGATGGGCCAGAGGGAGAAATCGGGTGCCGCGGTTTCCCACCTTGCTGACTTTGAACCCGAGAGCACGACACGCAGGGGGCTGGAACGAGGGAGACCTTGCCGTGGTAAATGCTTTTCAGCAACAGCCAGGGAAGCACTTGGGATTGTTCTTCAAAGTCCAAGTAACTTGGGGAAGTTTAGGAAATGCTGGAGTTCTGTGGCTTTCTGTAGATTTGGGGTTGAGACAAAGACGTATTCCACATCTTGAAAAGAGAAAGTTCAGCCTTATTATTTGAGTAGGCTTTTTCCTATGTAAAGCGGTGGGGGCAGGGGGAAGATGCTTATTTTGAAAGCTTTCCCTTGTAAACTGGACTCTGAGAGTTTGTGGCTTTAAATAGGGAAAACTTTCTCTCCTAAAAATGTTGCTCAAAGGAAAGTCGCTGACAATGAACAGGGCTTGCAGCATGTTAAGTTTGTAGTTCCCTTTGTATGTCCCGTGCCCCTTTCTGGTTGCTGACATTGCCACGTGGGTTAGTGCATGATTTTCTGTTGAATTGGCATCAGGTTTACTTGCCAGTTTTTGCAAATATAAATCATTCTTGTTCAGTTTGGGGTATGAGCTGCATTAAGAAGTTATTGTTTCAGAAGAGATACATTATAAAAACTTAATAGTAGATGCTGAGAATAGATTTCACGATCCATTTGACTACCAGTGGCCGAGTACAGTTCCTTAGTTCTTCCAGTGCAAGGTCTGCAGAGGAGAGTTGCGTAGGCACGGTGTCAGTTAACTATTTGTTAAACCGCTAGTGCATTTGGGAGCTTGTGTGGGTCCTCTGCCCAGGCACTGTGCATTATCTGACGGTAGCAATGATGGGCTTTGCACGTGTGGGTGCACCACAGGGAACTGCCGACCCTGAAAGAGTTACGTTGCTTTGAGTTGTTATAATTTCACCCCAGATTCGTGAATGAGATTTGAAGGAAGCTTCTTAGCTGCATAACAAAGTAGAAATGTCCAAGTTTTCTAACTTGATCCTTTGTCGTACTTGCATAGGCTTAATTACAGATCATTACACCTTTCGGAAGTGGAAAGAGTGACTTGCAGTTGTAACATCTTGCCATAGAATGATTTCTCTCTGAATATACAACTGTGGTATTAGGTTTCCGGATTTGGATGACAATTAATGTGGCCCATAATTTGTGAAGGATGACTTTGAATCTTTACCTCAGCTTTTCCTACTGTATTTTAGCAGTCTGAGTGAATATCACTTGAAAGGTATCCGAAACTTTACAAATTATTATTCTTTCCCTACACTCTACTCCTGAGCTATTGCTTGGAGTGAGAAAAGACTACAACTCAGTGATCACTAAGAATGGAAGATCTTTTCTCTGAAGAAAAACCACTGGAAATACGTGGTTATAACTTCTAACTATTTGTTAGTCCTCTAATAGGAGCTTTAAAGTGTAGCACCTGTTTTAGAACATAAATCTAGCCGTATGGCTGTGCATTTTTGTATCTGCAAGTAGGAATCTCTGCTTCTTTAGACTAAAAGTGGTGTTCAGTTTTCCAAAATTAGAAGGTAGAAAGACAGGTCTGGTGAGGAAGAGTGGATAATACCACCAGTGCTTGCTAGGCATATAATAAATGTAGTTGCAGATAAATGGACTTCAAGAAATGATAGCTGCCTCTAAACAATTAATGAAAGGGTCTGTAATGAATCTCTACCTTAAGTTAGCCGTTCGCTGTGAGCATCCTGGAACTTAGGAGCTGGAGGGTTAGGTGTGAAAGAAGTTGACTTGAAAATAATGCAGCCCTCCAAACCAAAGGAACTATACCTCAAGCTCGATCGTAGCATTATATGTGTATGTGAAATCATTGAAAAACAAACAAGCAAAAAAAACCGCAACAGCTGCTGCTTCGTGGTTGTGTGCTAAGCATAACTTTTTGCCAGACTGTATAAAAGATAAAAGCTTAGCAACTTCTTATGTCGAGGTGACTGTCCTGAGCAAATTGCTCAGACGCACACATGTTCTCACGCTGCTCTAATGCAAACTTTTAGAAAGAAAAAACAGTTTTCTTTGGATGAGCTGGCAGTTTTCACATAGTCTAGTGTCTGGCTACTCTATCTGAAATTACCTGAGCCATCAGAGTCTTGAACGTTCACATTTTCAACTGCTGCTCTGGCGTTTCTGTGGAAAGCAGTATTGGTTTGGAAAAACGGGTACGTGAAGGAAGCCTAAGTGAGTTCAGTAACCGCTAACCGAAGGCACTCCTCGTGGGGTAGTTTCCAGCCTTTAGGTTGCCTGCCCCTTTCTTCTTCCTTCGTTGGATTGCCTTCAGAGAAAGAAACACTGTCACAGGGTCCTCCGGCATCCTACAGGCTAATTCCTACAGGCTCAGACTTGCAATGCTTTGGCATTTATGAAATACACCCCATTGCACAACTGGCTATCTCTAAATAAGACCTAGCTCAAATTTGGATTCTTTATCTGGGAAACGTTTATTCAATTCTAGATGGTTGTTGTTGAGCGGCCTGTTTCATAATGGCGTGTCTGGGATTACAGCTATTGAAGACAAGAGAGTTAACCAGGCTGGCTATTTTGGATAAAGATCATGCAGGCACGTATGGACGCTGTTATTAGTGGCAAAACTACGTTTCTGCTATAGATTGTTTTATTTGAATTAATGCTGGGAATATTTTATGTGTGTGTACAATGTATAAATTTCCCAGATGTGAATACAGCTGCGGAATGCCCTGCCAGCATTTTTCCAATAGTGCTCTTGCACTGCTGGAGCAGTGTGAGCGTGGACTTGGCTGGGTCGGGTGAGAGTGACTCAGAGCTGCCTTCTGTTATTGTAGTCTTTAAAAAAAAAAAAAAAAAAGTATTTTTTCTATATGTAAAGATACTGAATATATCTTCTCATACATCACAAGATGTAAGAAGACAGATAGGAAAAACAGTTTTGCCCTGTTTCACAGATTTTAAAAAATTCCCTCAAAATACTAATTTTAATAGAAACAAATGGAAGTGATGTTGAGTATGAAATCCAGTTTTGCCATCAGTGTTTTTCTGTGGAGGGGAAAAAAAATTGATTGCCTGTCCAGCTGAATTTAGAAGCAGACTATTTAACACAGCTGGTGGTGAGACACTTCTTGATTTCTTCCTGAATTGTGTACCTATTGTTATATCTCAGCTTCAGTGGCTTCGTAATTTTTTTTAATTTATATAGTCAAACAACAGTTCCTGTAGCGTGCTTTTCTGTGCTTTCGTTTGGGTATCGATAGTAACCCGCAGGTTAGTGATACACTCAGAGCTGCTTGGTGGCTGCAGTTTTGATTCAGACCGTGAATGCGTTTTTGTGGATTTATGACAAAGTTTCAAACATGGGGTCCCCTCTGCATTGCAATGGGAGAGCCTTACTGGTTTTTCAGACCAGTTATGGGTTGCCTAAGGGAAGGCAATTGCGGTCCGCGTCCATGTGTCAATCTATGGAGATGATATGCAGCAGAACACTGCCCTTAGAGGCAAGAAACAGTATCCTGCTCTTTGCCAAGGGATCTGTGAGAGAGATCATAAAGCTTGAACCAGATAAAAGATCTGCCAGTCTTGAACTAGTCTTAAAATCAGTCCTAATCATTCTTTATCTTTAATATTAAAAGAAATAGTCGTTTCCACATCTCTTTTGAAGCATGTATGAAAAAGCTCATGTATACTTAGACTTAATGTAAGAGGGTTTTTTGAAGTTGCATCAGATCTGTTCAGTTTGGTGATGTTTACCAGCTCCGAATACTTAGTTTGACTTCTGGGGCAATACGCAGTTAAATGTGCCAACGGGCAGCTTGATGGAAGGAGGTCCATGCAACTCCTGCCTGCACGGTCCCTCATCGAAGCGCCACGCAGCATGGCTGACGGCAGAATCTATTCGAAGTGAGAAGTGCCAATAAAATACGAAACGCAGCCCTTCTCTTTGTGTGTCAACTGGAGTTTTCTCTTGTGGTTTTTCTCCTTTATTCCTGAAAGGGTAATTTTTCTAATTTAAAAATAAAAACAAACAAACAAAAAAACCCCCAAGCCCTGATTCAGTCGTATGTAAGGGCTAATGCAGTGGTGATAGTAATATCAATAGCTTGCTACAATAAGATTTGCTTCTTTGTAATAAAAGTGTTTACAGGTATTTTGTGCTCCTGTATACACTGATTTCTGGTTTTTTGTGTGTGTTTTTCCTCCCACACTACTCAAATGTTTCATGTTTTAAGCTGTCGAGGTAACTTGGTATCAGTGGGAGTACCACTACATTTTGGTGCCATTAGTATTTTATTACCCCCTCCTCACTGCGTTCTCAAGAACTTTGTTGGAACATCTTTTAAAGATGTGAAAAGTGGTAACAATTTATATTTCTTGTCTGAACTGTCTTAGGCGTCAGTGACATGACATTTATTAACAGGGTTGGATGGGGACAGGGTATTGTTTGGCACAAGCTGAACTTTGACGACATTTCTTGAATGCAGAAATTGTGGATTCAAATTGTATTTTAGGATGGTAGTAATTAGTAGTAGGAAAATTAACTGTTTCACACTAATTAAAAATTCATCACAGTTTGGATCAATGCTTTATTTGTCTCACTTGTCAGAGGTGCTCTGTCTGCAATGGGGAAGCTTGTTTTAGGATCACTGCTCCGGAGAATCCTTCAACCGGGTTGTGAATAGATTGATCGGAGTCATAACGAAGGCAGGAGCAGTGGGGAGGTTTGCCAGGCTACTTTCTGTGGGGGTCTAGGTTCTTCGGTGTGAAAACATCTGTGCAATCAGCAAAAAATGTCTGGGGGTCTTAAATGTTTTCTGTAGGTAACATAATGTAGGAAACTTATCTTCACTCGTTCTGTCCAGTGCTCTTGCTGCTCCGCAATTTGTTTTTAACTTAAAATCAGCAGTTCGGTAAGCCTAGCTAAAATGCATTGGATATTGTCTTGAGTCTTGGCAGAGGTGGTAAATTTAGTCAGTCTTGAGGAAGACGGATGCTTTTTGTGGGGAGAGAAAGATGATACATGTACCGTGGTACTCTGGTGGTTTAATGTTCTTTGGAGGCCATGGATGCTGCAGGGTGGTGAAGACACTTTTTTAATTGACTCTTGTAGTACTTATGCTACTAGCTGGATGGGTTCACCAGACTCAGTGCACACACTGCTTGACACAGCCAAGTTATCCAGGTAGAATAAAAATAAACCGCCTACGCAAAGTATGGTCCCCGCTTCCCCGAGCCTGGGTTGGGGTGGCGGGGGTGGCACCTGCTTCTGGGAGGAAGGGAGGCTTCCCTCGGCCTCTGGCTGTCTGGTGTCTGCGTTCTCAGCCATCACGAATGTTTTCTTTTTGCAGATGACACGATTGGTGCTGCCCGGCATGCTGGCAAGGTGAGTCACACTAACACTATCCAGACAAAGTCATCATTATTTATAGGGGAGAATCCTTTCTTGAAAAATTCATTACTGTGACTAATCAGCCTAGTCTCCATGTTTTAATGGCAGAGTAATGCTGGGTGAGTCACGCTGATGGTGCATGAATCATCAGACGGTGGAAGCCTTTTCCACTCGATTCCCTTTTTATTTTTCCTCTCCCTTCTCCACTGTTGTGGTGATTCCTTTTAGAACAGAATTAAAAAGCCGTTCTGACTCATCAGCACTAACTCAACAACCTGCTATTCTGAGGGGGTGGTTACAGTTCCTGGGAATAACCTTCTTAAGGCTATTTCTCTAAGTCATTGTAAGTAAAATGGATGCAAAGAATATGTTCTCATTATACAGTAGGAGGTATATTGAGGAAAGTCTGTGATCACTTGGAAAAGTAGAGCTGGAGACCAGCTTGTTAAAATAAGAGTTAATACACACCGCTGTCGCTGCGGAAGACGTGTGCTGACTTCCTCGCTAGCTCCCAGGTGAAGCGAAAAGGTGCACAGTTTCCCTGTAGCCCCTCAGGCTCTTTTCTAGCTGATGTTGACTGTCCCAGGCTGTTTGCCGTCTCTGTTGCGCTACTAACCCCGGCTTGCTGGGGGTTGCCCTAGGTCAGGTCCGAGCTACGCTCAAAATACCAAGGAAAGCTGTGTAGAACCACGCGTGACAGTCACCACGGCATCGCCTGCAAACGAATACTGTAGGAGGAGCATAGGTATGGGGCAAACCTCCAAATCCAGCAAGGATTAAGAAACAAAAAATTGGTATTTCGTGTATCATCCCACTCTCTGGGAGTCTTCACTGCAGATCAGGAGTCAGTTATGCAAGTGTTGCACGGATGCAGAGCAAATGTTTCACATCTAAAACCAAGTTTCTTCGTGGGTACAAACTGTCGGAGCTAGTGGCCGCTATGGGAGTCAGCGTCTAGCACAACAGGCTGATGGTGAGCTTAGATTTTTTTAGTTAAACAATCGGGAGATAAGGAGGAGTTTATTTCATGTGAAGAAACTTGAATTAAAAAAGAAGACCCAAGACAGCTCTGGGGCGGGGTGTAATATTTCCCAATAAAGCTGGAGTAGAGGATGAGGATTGTAGTACAGTGGTGGTAGCTACTCAGGGTTTGTAAGTCAAAAGTTACTCCTTGCCCGTGTACAATTATTGACAAAGGGACCTGCCTCTTGTGAAGCCACCGCCCTCTGAAGATGCCGACATGACCAAAGCCATTCTGCTTTCTAAGGATTTAATATTGTTTTGTTATTAATCTTTGGAACTTTGAAGCTCTAACAGTTTCTTGCCTTGGTTTCTTCTTTGTCTAAAGAAATGTCATTATCCATGACATTATCCATTATCCAGTTATCCATTTGGCAGAGTTGATCTCTTCAGCTTCTTAGGACAGAATGATGTCTACTCTACATATAGAATATACTGTGTATGTTTTCCTGTTACATATTAGCCTGGGTAAGATGATTTGAATGAAAGGCAGCAAACCAGGATCCTGCTGACTTCTGGTTCTGACTACCCTTGAGCACACCATGTCATGTTTCTTCTCACTTTTCCTAACTACATGATTACCTTGGGAGTCTCAAGGATAGATGTTCAAGAAGAAGCTTGGAAAGAAAAGGTTAATAGTGGTTTAAAAAAAAAAAAAGTATACATCCTGAACTTTTCTCTGTGTGTGAGCAGCCACTTTGAATGACTGCTCCATTTGAATGAAGGCCTTGGTTCCTGTCCCAGAGAAGAATATTTGAAAAAGCTTCCATTTTCTGTTTGGTTTTTGAAGTCAGTTGGGCTTGCAGTGCACAGAAGGAATGTCTGCAGCTGCCAACTCCTGCATAGTCAGAGCTCACAGGCCATTAACGCCGCCAAGCGTCTGGAACCACAGGAGGACATGGCTGTCCAGCAAATCCAAGAGCAAGAACGAATGGTAGCTGTACTTGGCTGCTCTTTGGGCCAACCATAAATTTTTCACATGGGACCGCGGGTTGGGAAAAAGGGCTCCGGGCTCTAAGAATAAAACTAGACTAGGAATCCTGTCGTTATTCCTCACGCATTCAAGGAGGATAGCGTGTTGGGTAGATAGATGTTTCGTAGTACGCTATAGCGTCTTGCAGCTAGAGGTGCGTACTTTTATGTACTTGAGCGTTGGTTTTATGGCAGTGTATTACAAGAAAAATAGAGCAGACTTCACATGCTTTGCATCCAGGTCTGTAAAGAGAAAACACAACCGCATCTTGGTGTGTGTGTTAGTTTTTATTTATAATAAGTGTAGCAGCATTAGATGAATGCCACTTCTGGTAATGGCATTTAGATTCTCTGCTGTGGCTCCTCTCCCGTGCTCTGAACACTTAAAGTGACAATTTATAATCTGCGGCTTCCTATTACACTTAAATGAGCAGTTCCTCTGTAAATTTTCAGGCTGCTGTCTAAGGTGGGAGACTCGTAGAACTGAAAATCGAGGCTTGATGTCTTTGGGAACAACAACAACAACAACAACAACAAAAAAACCAACAACAACTAAAATCAGTTGACTGTTTCTAGACAAATATCAAACTCTGGTATTTATTGCCAGGGAAGTAGCAAGTGCATAATTACATTACAGAGGAAGCTTGCTCTTTCCACTTGGCGTGCAGCTGGAGCAGGCGCTGGTTGCCACAGCAACAGGGAGATGGCTAAATATAGCCTCCCCGGCGCTGGACCGCTTAAGGTAGAATGATGGGGAGGTGTGAGGGTGGGGGCCTGGCTCTCTTCATCTTGACCAACTTTTTGGTGTTTTTTTAAGTGCACAGTTGAGTTGGATGGAGCCAAAATTTTTTTTGTTGCACTGATGCTCGCGTAGTTCTTCAGATCCCTCCCTAAAAGCATTTCTTCTGCAATTCCTCTGAGAAGCAAAATTGTAATTGGAGTAATTGGAAGTGTTCCCCCCCCACACGCATGCTTCTCAGTGTCCTTGTAGCTGGAGGTTTTAAGTTATGAGCTTTTAAGGCTAGGACTGTTTTCTTGATAAAGAAAAAATACCAACGACAAAACCCACAGTGGCATTGACTGCTTCAAAGAGACCAATGCGTGGAGCTTCTGCAAGGGGCCGCTGTTAAATTGTTGTGTTTCCAAGAGGGTTTTCTTCACTGGGTCAGACCATTAATTCACGGCACCTAGATGATGGTCACTACTGCTGGGAAGTTGCAGTCTAGCCAGATGCTGCGAGACCTGTGCTTTACAGCCCGAATGCCGACCTCTCTTCTTCGGTTTGTTTTACAAGCCTGAGGCTCATGTTTATCCATAGAAATGCTTACCCCCTTTTGGAATCCTGTTAAGCTTTTGTCCTCAATTAAGTTTTGTGGCATAGTCTGAATACGGAAAGAGCACTTCCTTTTATCGGATCTAAATTTCAGTCTTTCATTTAAATAAATGTCATCTTTTTTTTTGTATTCTGAGAGGATAAATCAAGATCTTGATCTTTGTCTTTCATTCAGTCTGTATAGTCTTATGGCTGCTCTTAGTCGTCTCTTAAACAGCTAAATTGAACCAATCTTTTCACCTCATCGATGTATCAGGTTTTTTTCTCCTTTTCCCTTTCTCAAATCATTAGATTCTTAATATTTCTGTCTTATATTTGGAGGGATAGAAGTGTTCCATAGACCGTAATACAAGATTTCGGTGGTGGTGGATCTGTCCCTGCCGTTGCCACCATCCTGTTCTTTGGCTGGTTTTGGTGACTGCTGCACAAAAGAGAACCCCTTGTGGACTTTGTTCAGGTTTTGCAGGGAGCAGATAGTTGACTTAGAGTCCTGCAAGGTTTGTGATTAATTCATGTTATTTTCTTTAGTATGCGTTGTTGGTTTCGTTAATATTGATTTTTTTCATCTGCTATTCTGTAGTCTGTTCACATAGCAGTCTGAGCTCTTTAAAAAGTTCCTTGTAGTATTCTCCAATCTGGTAATCTCTTAAAAACTGCATGAATAATCATTTCACTGCTAATCCCCATTTGAGCTCATGAATAAATATTACAAGCACCACCTGTCTTGATGTGGAAAACTTCTGGCATCCACTGTTAACTTTTTGCTGTCGTGAAAATTCGTGATTATTTTCTGGTCTTATTTTCTCCATACTACACATTTTGATCCACGTCACTACTATATTTCACAAACCAAGCCTTTCAGATAACTCCTGAAAAATACAACGAACTTTGGCGAAGGTGTTGGAAATCCTGAATGACTGAAATGATTCTTTTCTGTCATGTCAGCCACCTGGTTTCAAGAGGTGAATCAATCACAGATTTAATTCACGCTTGTGTCATGGCAGAAGCCATGCTGGTTTGAAGCTGTTGTCACGATTTTCAGAGTTGTATCATTTTAATTTTTAAGGGTTTCTTAAGCTGAGCTGTTTCTTTTCAAGATGGCTACTTAAATCATGGTGGCGGCAGCGGCATAGGGTATATGTGGATGAACAAATATGATGAGAAGCTCGTATGTGAATCCGCAGGAGTTGAGCTGCGTGATGCCTACCTGCGTGAGTGTTCTCACCTGCACTGACCCCAGCGCACTTAGGGCTACGTTCAGGTACACTGGCTTGAACTTACTACAGGGTAAGAAGCAGCAGAGATGCCTCGTCCACTGTGTTGGACTGTCTGGTAGCCCCTTCTAGCAGCGTACTTGCCCTAATTTGCCTGAAGCTTTTAAAACTAATTCTTCTTTCTATTTAGCACTAAATAATATGTCTGGTTTTATAGGTAAAACTGGTAATTGAAATGGAGATGCTCAAAATCAGTCAGTGGTTGGGAAATCCAGGAGTCTTACTTTCTGCCCTCCCTGCACGTGCTTTAGAAGTGCTTGGCAGAGCAGGTGGTAGCTAATTTCAGCCTGGTACGCTTACCTAAATATTATTGTGGAATACTTTCAGTGTTCTGTAATACAGCTGTAAAACAACTCTTATTTTCTGTAGTCGTCCACTGAATGTCTTCCATACTATATTAAAACACTTCTGTATTTGAGCAGTAGATTCGGATACTTCCTATCTTGAAGATCCATCATGAAGTAACATTTAGAAGATGAAAGGGATTCTCCAAGTGTAAACTATACAACAAACTTGTGTTGCCATTTCTGCCACCTTAGCCCGAGATTTAGAAGTTGCCTTTTGGAGTCGTGCTGGCTTTGCTCAGTCGGTTTGGCAGGGTTTAGCCCGGTGTGTGTATGTCTGTGTGTGTATGGACCTTGATTCTCTTGCTGTGTTGACCTTGGAGTTGTTCCCGATTTATACCAGCTGCTCGAATACTTATATTGTGCTTAAAGTCTTATTAGTAAATTGCAATTTAGGATTTGGTTGGGGTTTTTAAACAGATATTAATCTCAATTGCATCCTAAAGGTTTTCTTTAGGCTTGCAGTAATTTTGTGAAACATGGAAGGATGTTTCCTTTATTTCATTATAATATATCTTCACTGCCTTTCAGGTCAAAAGGGGTAATCCTGAATATCTCCTCAGCTACTGGCATGTTTCCAACTCCACTGCTGACTCTTTACTCCGCAACCAAGGTAAGTGTTCTTTTCCACACTGAAATCAAGTGTCAGACATAAGCCAACTACAGGAATAAATGTTTTGGTGTCCATCTAGTGGTGCTTTCATGAACTAAAAGTACTGAGTTTCTAACTTAAATTTTTCTAATAGTGGAAGCTGGAAGGTTGAGTGAAAAATGAGCGTAAGGGTTTACAGGCATGGAAATGACTATTTTATATATTTCATCATGCGTTCTACTTTTACACGGAAAAAGATGTTAGTGTACCAAGCAAGCGTAGTGTGAGGTTGGGAAAGGACGTTGACTAAGTTTAACTTATTTTGACTGTGAAACTTTTTTCCCTAATCTTACTGAAGGTGTGTATCTTCTATATATATGTATATATATTTATTTAAGTAGGACTCTTCTGGTGCTTGCTGAAAGAAAACATTTGTCCTCCTTTTTTATTAGTTGCCTTAAGTTTAGCATTTCAGGTAAGAAAAGGATAGAGCTTTAGGGCCTCGCCATTACCAGTCAATTCCCTTGATCTGCTGACCCTACAACCTGCTAACGTAGCCCAGTATGTCGTTTGATGTCCTTGCAGTGAGTGGATTATTGGCTTATCTTCTCCCTGGCAGCCACCATAAACCCCAGGCTCTTTGCAGCAGGGCTGCTACTCAACCAAAATTAAGGCATGACGTTATCCCACTCTGTATCCAGAACTTTGCACTTCACTCTGTGCCAGTCAAGAAATCTCATGATGTTTAACAATCAAGTTTATCAGGGTCTCTCTGGACTAAAGCGCTGTTGTGTCAGCCGCCCCATCTAATGTTGTCCTCTGCAAATTTGCTGAGGGTGTGCGCTGTGTCATCATCTAGGTCGCTGATAGGAGATACTGAAGAATATGGGCCTCTGTATTGATCTGTAGGGTTCTCTGCTTGCTATCAGCCAGATGTCAAGTTATTGATCGTGGCTCTTTCAGCCTGGTGGTACAGCCAATTTTCAGTCTGGCCAGCAGTTTGTCCTTTCAGCACATATCTGCTCAACTTCCAAATGAGAATGCTGCAGAAGATGGTGTCAAAAGCTTTACTGAGGTGAAAATATATCTATATATACACACTCACACCATTTAGATATGTTAGAAATCTGTTTCCCTCGTCTGCTCCATTGTAGAAAGCAATTTAATTGGTCAAACATGTTTTGCTGTTGGTAACTCTGTGTTGACTGTGTCTGATGTATCTGTTTGTCCTTTATGTGCTTGGAAATGAACTCCTAGAGGAGGGCTCCATGATCTTTCCACAAGCTGAATTAAAGCTGATGGGATCGTTTTTGCCTTTTCAAGGAGAGGGATATGTTAGCCCTCTTCAGTTGTCAAAGACCTCCCTCAGTTTTTGTAGTTTTTCAGATATCATAGGCAGCAGACTTGTGTTCACATGGATTAGTTCTTTCAGCTCTCTTGAGTGAATCCATGGTGACTCCATGGATTTGAATACGTCGAGTTTCTCCGAGTTGTCCCTAAATTGTTGCTGCCTCTGTCTATCTCTGTTGTTAAACAAAGCTGGTGCACGCAGAGGCATGTGAGCAGGCTTTGGCTGTGCAGAGGCAAGAGGAGTGTTGAATACCTTAACCTTTTTCTATCCTTTATCTCTAGGTTGTCTCCCTCACCATCAACAGACCCCCATTTCTCTGAAATTCCTCTTGAACCAAGTGTACTTGCAGGATCCTTTACTGCTACCCTTAACGTCCTTTGCTAGTCTTTTCCTAGCTTGGATTTTATTCCCAAGTACCTAGTAATGTTTTATGTTTCTTTTTTGTTACTTCTCCTTATTTCTGTCTCTCATATCTCAGTTTTAGTTTGTCAGGAAGCTTGTCCGCTTAGCCAAACACTCCTTGAACTGAAACTTCCTGTCTGCTTCCACAATAGGTTTATTTTACCAGTTCATAAGTTACTACTCTAGATCTACATTTCATGTTAAATTTATCTGCTCTGGTTTCTCCTTGTGTCACTGGGACGGTATTGTCTTTCTGCAGCTGGTCTTTTTTTTTTTTTTTTTTTCCAAAGATACTTATAGGGGCTTCTAAAATGTTCACCTAAAAGGTCTCCAGTTAACACCGTAAAGACAGAATATGGGTACACAGTATGGAACCGAAGTACATGTGGTAAAACTAAATGCAAGAGACATTTACACTGGTATTAAAGCAGTATGGCACCGCAGCTTTTTCAGGTGCACCTGGTAATTACCTTAAATACTTGAAGGATTTCAGAGTCTTAGGCAGAACCTTGACGGGAAAAATTGTATTTCACTTCTTATTAGTAATAATGCAGGTAGATAAGTAAACCTGTCAAAAATAGGACTACGATTCCTTTAAAAGTGTCTTGTTTCATTGTAAAATAGGGAATTCTCCACAAGAAGGTTAAAGAGTTGGACTGCATCTGTTCCTGATAATTAGCCAAAGCCATTGACTTAGGCCTGAAGGATACTATGCTTTAACCCCCCTGTATATAGATGAGGGAAAAAACCCTAGAAATTGCAGATCCGGTCTTTCTATAGCTACATT
Source organism: Pelecanoides urinatrix (assembly GCA_013400755.1). Taxonomy (NCBI): domain Eukaryota; kingdom Metazoa; phylum Chordata; class Aves; order Procellariiformes; family Procellariidae; genus Pelecanoides; species Pelecanoides urinatrix. The sequence goes on along the minus strand of VZTQ01013773.1, from coordinate 50,281 downwards.
AGGGGAGTCGCTTTCATGCTCGTTAATCTTGCTGTGGTAGAAGATGAGCAGTGCTGAGAATAGGCAATTACTTAACCTGTAATTGAGTTTCTTAGGGGGAGGGGAGGAATTATTTGAGATTCTCATTGAAAGTTAGGACTTCTGTTCATCCAGCGGTGACATGGTCAGCAAAGGAAGACTGTAAAGCGGGTGCCATACTAGAGCTTTGCTGTTTGTTTTGAAGCTGGTCTGAAGCAACTGCTTCTTAAAGACTCGAATTAATTTATTTAGTATTTATTTTAGCTTCAAGCATGGATAAGATAGTGTAGTTCCTTCAGTTGAAGGTACTCCATTTGTCCTGCTTGGCTGTATTGTTTCACTAAAACAAGAAACCATAGCAGAACCTGGTATTTTGTCTTGCTGTACTGCAGGAGGGAAGAGTGGAAAGGTGGTTTAGAAGAACTCAGGGAGAGGGAATCTATCCTGGTTTGAGCCGCTGGGTAGCCTTGGGTTATTAGCACGATACTTTCTCGGGGTTGTGGAGGCGGCTGTATCAGATGTGAAGTCATCTTTAAGGCAGGTGCTACCATCCACCTTTTAAGCCCTTTCTCTTCTTTCTTGCAACTTAGTCTTGTAATTTCTAAAACTTCCAGAAGTTTGCGAGAGAATCTGTTGTACTGGACTTTAGGACTAGGAAGAAAAATCACCGTAGGGTGGCATTTCTTAAAAAAAAAAAAAGGGCAGAAGACCAAGTATTTAAACACTATGTTTTAAAAACCATGCACAAGAGAAACCGACTTAAGTCACTCTTAAAAAAAAAAGGTCTAAGGAGATGACGTAACTAGTGGACAATGTGAACATGCAAACTCTTATTTTCCTTTTTTAACTAGGCTTTATGTAACTAATCTAGTTCCTTTTCCTTCTAAATTAAAAAGGGTTTCATTTGTTTAGATTGAGCCTCACTTCTGAAAAAATGCTTTGTAAGCATAGGGTTTCTATTCAGATGGCATTGCTCTAACATGCAAAGTTTCTTTGAAAACCTAAGGTTTTTCACTTTGAACACAGGGAACTATAAGTAGTAATTCAAATATGCTTACAAAACCCTGCAAACTACAGTTTCCGTTTTAATGCCTAGCATGCTGCATATTTCCCTTCTTTTCTCTCTAGGCGTTTGTGGATTACTTCTCCCGAGGCCTCCATGCAGAATACAAGAGCAAGGGCATCATTGTGCAGGTGAGTAGTTTGTTTCACGTGAGTGTGGTTACCGCAGCAACATTGGTGTCTTGGTAACAAAAGGGAATCAGCATATTCTCTTATTCCTGAATATGTGACACAGATGAAGGGTAAGGATTTCCTTTGATCCCATTAGCAGTTTTTCTTAAGTTACTCTGAAACAATGCATCTTGAAGCAACAAAAAACATGGCTTGTTTGCTGATGGTGGTAATTGAACCTTTAAGTATGAAGTACTCTATAAAACGCTGTGCAACTCTGTAGAATACATCATTTACTACTGGAATGCACTCTTGGAGTGCATTTGTACAGAGATAGAATCATAGAATCACTAAGGTTGGAAAAGACCTCTAAGGTCATCAAGTCCAACCGTCAACCCAACCCCCCCCCATGCCCACTAAACCATGTCCCCAAGCGCCTCATCTCCACGTCTTTTAAATCCCTCCAGGGATGGGGCCCCCACCACTGCCCTGGGCATCCTGTGCCAAGGCCTGACCTCTCTTGCAGGAAAGAATTTTTTCCTAATGTCCAACCTAAACCTCCCTTGGCACAACTTGAGGCCGTTTCCTCTCGTCCTATCGCTTGTTACTTGGCAGAAGAGACCGACCCCCACCTCGCTCCAACCTCCCTTCAGGCAGTTGTAGAGCGCGATGAGGTCTCCCCTCAGCCTCCTCTTCTCCAGACTAAACAATCCCAGCTCCCTCAGCCTCAGAGATTCAACAGGCAACTTCTCAAAAGACTGGAATTGTAGCAGTCCATTCCCTGCAGTGTCAGTGAATCAGCTGCTAGTGTAGGCATAGTAGAAAGAAAAAACAAAAAACCTCAAAGATCCTTTGTATGTAACGGACTGATTTAATTTTCTGTAGTACTGGGTTTCCACGTTATTAATGAATCTTGCTTTCCCCCCCACACTTGTCTACCCTACCTTCCATGGTTTTAATTATTTCTGAAGGGGCATAAAAGCAAAACCAAGCCATAAAAGCAAACCAAGCCAGTCTCTCACAGCTTTATGGGATTTTGCTTTAATATCACTTCTCACATACTCTCAGTGTTTGCTTCCAAAATGCAGCTGGAATTTCCACCTTTGGTCACAAACACTGAGTTTTTCATTACTTATTACACCTGTTGCTCTCCACAGCAATTCTCAGTTTGATAAAGGTGGTATAAGATCTCACCTGTATTGTGAAGACAGTGGTGTATCTCTTTTTAAATTCAGTTAGGAATCTTCTTGCAAGCAGGGTTAGCCTATGTCCGTGCCTGTCATTCCCCTCTTCTGTATGGTGGTTCTCAACACCTCTGAACTCCACAGGCCCTGTGAGGAGTAAGGCACAAAGTTGCCTTCCTTATTTGTGTAATTATTAAGTGTGAGAGCACTTCTTCCCTTTAAGCATTCTTAGCAAAACTTATCAGCAGGAAGTGTGCTGGAATTTAGTATCCAGATGTTTATCCCAGATGTTTAATATAATGTTCTGTCCTAGTTCCTGAGAGAGGTTTGTGTTAAAAAAAAAAGACAATTGCTGGGTGAGCTATTCCCATGCAGCCACTGACCTTTTAATGGGAACCTCCTTTAAACCTAGAGTTAAACCTTACGCTAAACATCTTAGAATCACAGAATCACTAAGGTTGGAAAAGACCTCTAAGGTCATCAAGTCCAACCGTCAACCCAACCCCCCCATGCCCACTAAACCATGTCCCCAAGCGCCTCATCTACACGTCTTTTAAATCCCTCCAGGGATGGGGACTCCACCACTGCCCTGGGCAGCCTGTGCCAAGGCCTGACCACTCTTTCAGGAAAGAATTTTTTCCTAATGTCCAACCTAAACCTCCCCTGGCACAACTTGAGGCCGTTTCCTCTCGTCCTATCGCTGTTACTTGGGAGAAGAGACCGACCCCCCCTCGCTCCAACCTCCCTTCAGGCAGTTGCAGAGCGCGATGAGGTCTCCCCTCAGCCTCCTCTTCTCCAGGCTGAACACCCCCAGTTCCCTCAGCCGCTCCTCATCAGACTTGTGCTCCAGGCCCTTCCCCAGCTCCGTTGCCCTTCTCTGGACACGCTCCAGCCCCTCCATGTCCTTCTTGTCGTGAGGGGCCCAAAACTGAACCCAGGATTCGAGGTGCGGCCTCCCCAGTGCCCAGTACAGGGGCACGATCCCCTCCCTGCTCCTGCTGGCCACACCAGTGCTGATACAGGCCAGGATGCCGTTGGCCTTCTTGGCCACCTGGGCACGCTGCCGGCTCGTGTTCAGCCGCTGTCGACCAGCCCCCCCAGGTCCTTCTCCTCTGGGCACTTTCCAGCCGCTCTTCCCCAAGCCTGGAGCGGTGCCTGGGGTTGTTGTGGCCCAAGGGCAGGACCCACCATCTTAAAGGATGGTGTTTATTTTGGGGATTGTTGGCAGTGGAGAAGAAGCTGGCAAAGGTGGTCCCTGAAAGCATTCTAACTACTGTCGTTACAGACCTTCTTGAGGACAGACTAGATGACATTTAGTTTTATGCTGGTAACAGATTATAACTTGCTGTAGAGCTTCCAAAGGGTAACTTCTCCCCAGAGCGCTTGATGCAGTGCCCCAGCACCCTGGGATGTACCTGCAGCTAAACCCATGTGCAGCAATGACGGATGCATAACAATGTAGCGCTCGGACCAGGTACACGTTCAGTATACAGGGTGTTGGTGTGTGCTCCCAGTTCTTCAAGTGGATTAAGCTGGAGCAACTTCTAGTGTTTTGTGTCTCCTTGTTACTCTCTCTTCTCCCAGGGCTTTCCAAGCCTTTCCCTGGCTTCAGCCCCAAACTGTCCAGCAATGGGTCAATTTTTACCATACTGCAAGTTCCCCACAGCTTTCTTTTCACTTTTACCCTTCTATATCACTTCTATCTCCCCTGTGTGGTTCAAGTTGTATTACTCACAGATTTAGCTTCCTTATCGGACAGCTGTTCTTCCGATCCGTTTCACCTACATGCAGTGTGGCCCTCCTTTAATCTGTGGTCACAGTCTCCAAATGAGACTGAAGGAACTGGCAGAGTAGTTCTCTTTTCTACATCAATCATATGAAGTCTTCTGGTGGGCTTTCTTTCCTGCTCAAGCCTACCTCCAAACTGTGAGGCACAGGCTCCGTCAACACACAGCTTCACTGGCAATAGAGCAGGGTGTGGGGGGGTTTTTTGTGGGTTTTTTTTTGGGGGGGGGTGCGGTACGATGTCTGAGCTCTTTCTCCGTTTTCTGGTGTTTTCTCAGGCTGAGTTACCTCAAGCTGCTGAGAGTTACCTCAGTCTGAGAGTATTTAGAGATGGATGCTTGCAGGAGAAGGAAGTGTTACGTCTTTGGGATGTGTTGTTCCTATGTGCGTTTGTAACCAGGCAGTCTCCTCCTCCCCCCATTTTGCTGAAATAGCATTCTGTCAGTTTGAGAGGAGAAGGAAGGAGGAGCAGGTACTGCTCACTTGTGACTATGGAGTACCTATTGAAACTGAAAAAGTAAATAATCCAGTAACTCAGCTTGGCTAAAGGCATTAAACACAGTATGTATGTAGATAGTATGGGACAGATTTTTCTAGCTTTTGGATACGGAAAAGCTAGAAAAAAGTTTTCAGTGTCTTATATTTTTAACATTATAAACAAATGAAGAATTAAAACTGGCTTTCTGGATCAACAGTTGTGTTTTCCTCTACAAAACTTCACAGGTTGTGGTAAGCTGTCTTTTTGTAACTCCCGTGTTGGCTAAGGGTGCTGAACTCCTGACAGCACTGCTTTTTTGCCCCTAAACGTAGACAGCGAATTGCCATTCTGAGCTATGTGGGCCTGATGACCAAAAGCTGTCACAGCTTCAATTTGTTATGCTAATTTTATTGCAGTCCGTGTCCTTGTCATCTTGTTCCAGCCTAAGTCGCTATAAACCACTAATGAATATTACAAGTACCTTCCTTTGAAGACTAGCTGACGTATCTCCTTCAAGCCCTTACGAAGACTGCATCCCCTTTAGATTCTTTGAAGTTCATCTCTCTGACCTTCAGAAATGTAGCGCTTTTAATTCCAGACTTGCACTTTCAGTTGAGATCACCATGTAAAACAATTAACTTTCACCATGCCGATAGCTGCAGAGGACCACTGTGTGAAAAGCAGAAACAAAGTGCAGGTGGGATTTTACCAATTTCTCAAGTTCAACCTAAAGTATATCAGTTTTGCTCAAGTGGATTGCCTTCTCTATGGAAGCTGAGTTTTGATAGTATATAGTGCTTTTATTGCAATGTCGACATCTTTAGGTTAAAAATATACTCTTTCTGGCTGACAGGCCTACTTAATTTCACAGAAGCAGCATAGTAATAGCGTAGGGCAGCGTAGTAATAGCGTAGGTTAAAATTCTGTGTGTGTTTACATGGAGAGAAAGAGATAGGCAAAAAGAAAAGGAATGAGGAGGAAGACAACGAGGACTTCTTGAGTTTTTTGGAAAAATCTCTCCCTGAAAGGTTTCTGCAGAGTCTTCTGAAACTTTTGCTCTTTGAATAGGTCTAAAAACATTGCTTGGTTCTTTACCCCGGGTTTTTACTCCCTTTTTTTAAACTTCAGTTAGTTAGTATTGGCATTTTCCCTCTATACTTCATTACTATCCATAATAAAAGTGGAACAGCGTAAACTCCCACTACCTGTTTTCTTCTACCATATCCACTATATAAAATATCAGGTCACAGAATCATGGAAGTGTTTGAAGGGATCTCTAAGATGTTTTCTAGTCTAACCTCCTGCTCGCCTAGTGTTAGCAGTGGGATTGCTGCTAACACAAGGTCATGGGCTAGTCGTGGCTTTATCCAGCCAAATCTTGAAAACCTTCAAGGGGGGGGATGCCGTGACCCCTCTGCACAACCTGTTAGGGTTGCACTGCTGTTCTAGCAAACGGCTTTTTCTTTAGTGTCCAGTCTGAAAGTTCACAGCCAAAATTGACAGGTTTGCCTCCTGTTATTTTATCTGGCACTACCAAGAAGAGTTTGCCTCTCATCTTCGTAAGTGCCTTTGAAATAGCTATATTGGGTATTGGGTCACCCCCAGCCTCCTCACCACACTGAACGAGCCCAGCTCTCTCCCCAGGTATTCACAAAAGTGTGCTGTCACCAGACTAATGGCATTGCCTTCCTCCAAAGCTTTTTAGCGTTGCTCTTTGGCTTTCTATACAGGTCAGCTTTGGTTTCCGCAATTCTTCCATTTCCCCTTCATGTCCCCCATTCTCCTTTTCCCCACAGAGAAATGGAAAGAGACTTCTTTGGAAACACTCAGGAGTTCAGGTCTTTTAAAAAAGTAAGGTAAAATAGGTGATAAAATTGTGTAAACAAGCTATTCTGACTTTTGGGGGCTTATTTTCATGTGAATGTAGCATAATTAGAGGCTTCTGTTCAGAACTTGAGATCAGTTCCTGCATCCATACAACATTCAAGACCCCAATTCTGAGTGCCGGCCAATTTTAATATGCATCAGAGCTGTAAGCACTAACAAATGTTTTAAGAGAGCAAGAGACGTTACATTGACATAAGCTACTTTTAAGGCCTGTTTTGGAACAGGAGAGCAGGCTAGGCTTTCTCTGGGTAAAGACAAGGCATTTTCTATACAGTTCCTAGCTCAGGCAGTGTGGGTTTATATCTGCCTGAATACAAAATGCTAAAGGCTTCAAGCAGTGAAAGGTTGTTTTTTTTTTTTCTTTGATCTGTCACGCCAGTTTTAGCTATGGTTCATGAATGTCTGAGATCCTTGTGGGGAGGAAGAAGGTAGGAAAACTAACTTCATGGATTCAGTGGATCTCTTTATAGCTGTTAAAATACAGCACAGTTAATGGGAAGATGGTAAATGTTACGTTTCTGAAATTAAATACCTGTCTCTCTGTTTTCTAGAGAGCATTTGGGAGGGGGAAAAAAAAAAGTTGGAGTGTAATCCTGTGTTTCTATGTGCCTTGAAGTCTGTGGATCAATAGCTAACCAGTAGTGCTACTGTATGCTTGCTTTTTCAGGTATCCTCATGCACAATTGTTTGCCCCTTCATGCTATCCAGTGGCTTAACTGGGTAGTGCAGTTCACTTACAAAGTCTGTTTTGAGCAGAGGCACACAGAAAATAAATCTTAACTATAACCATCATGCCGCTCTGTGTGGAGACGTTGCAGATATCATTTGGTGGTGAATAAGAAGCTTAGAATTGTTTTCTTTTTTTTAAAACACTGAACTAGAGATTCAGTTTAGAAATATAATCTGAAAAAGGGATGAGGTTCACATTCTGGAGCTGAAACTAGGTACCTATGCTGTTATGGTAATAGAATGAGTAGTTTTCTTATCCAAGCATTTGTAGCTTTTGATGACTTCCAAGGCGATGGTAACTGCTTACACTTCTGAAATTCAGGTCTCCATATTTCACCCTCCATTAGAAAGTGAACTTGTTCAGTATATTATTGAAAGTCCTATTTATAGAGAGAAGTGCGCAGTTTTGAAGTTCTAAGGTGAAGGAATGAGGGGACATAGCGATGATTCCTGTTTGTGGTGGTCGAATTCCTATTGACATGTGCACAGCTATGGCATGGATAGAGTCAATGAGGGTTCAAGTGGTCCTGTCGTGTGTGTCCCGTCCCCCCCTCACCCTGCTATGCTTCTGAGAGCACGATAGTAAAGCTAATGTTTCTCAGGTCAAGCATGTGTGATCATTGTTTGTGAAGAGACTAACATGGGGAAGCAGGTTTCCAAACTAATTTGCCCAAATATACTAAGTTTTGAGATGGTATTCTCATTTTGAGATCCATTAGTGTAGCAGAAATGGATGCACACTTTTCAGATATCTCCTGTAAAGATACATAGAATCATAGAATTGTTTAGGTCGGAAAAGACCTTTAAGATCATCGAGTCCAACCATAAACCTAGCACTGCCAAGTCCACCACTAAACCATGTCCCTAAGCACCACCTCCACAGGTCTTGTAAATGCCTCCAGGGATGGGGACTCCACCACTGCCCTGGGCAGCCTGTGCCAAGGCCTGACCACTCTTTCAGGAAAGAAATTTCTCCTAATGTCCAACCTAAACCTCCCCTGGCACAACTTGAGGCCATTTCCTCTCGTTCTATCGCTGTAACTTGGCAGAAGAGACCGACCCCCCCTCGCTCCAACCTCCCTTCAGGCAGTTGCAGAGCGCGATGAGGTCTCCCCTCAGCCTCCTCTTCTCCAGGCTGAACACCCCCAGTTCCCTCAGCCGCTCCCCATCAGACTTGTGCTCCAGGCCCTTCCCNTCCGCCTGTCCAAGCCATGAGCCGCCAGTTTCTCCAGGAGAATGCCGTGGGAGACAGTGTCAAAGGCTTTACTGAAGTCCAGGTACACCACATCCACAGCCTTTCCCTCATCCACGAGGCGGGTCACCTGGTCATAGAAGGAGATCAGGTTGGTCAAGCAGGACCTGACTTCCATGAACCCGTGCTGGCTGGGCCTGATCCCCTGGTTGTCCCGGACGTGCTGCATGATGGCACTCAGGATGATCTGCTCCATAACCTTCCCCAGCACTGAGGTCAGGCTGACAGGCCTGTAGTTCCCCGGATCCTCCTTCCTTCCCTTCTTGTGGATGGGCGTCACATTTGCTAACCTCCAGTCAACTGGGACCTCCCCGGTTAGCCAGGACTGCTGATAAATGACTGAAAGTGGCTCGCTGAGTACTTCTGCCAGCTCCCTCAGTACCCTTGGGTAGATCCCATCCAGCCCCATAGACATGAGTCGTATGTGTTTCACTACCATGATGGACAGCAGTGACTGTATGTATTGAAACTCTAGTATAGCCATAGATGAACCATCAGTGTCGTAGGAGGTCTTTGTCAAAATGGTGGTAAGGTTCTCAACCTTTCAAAGCTTGTGAGATCTGGTATGTTAACATCTGATTGAGTGGCTATAGACCAAGGTTTTTTGATTACTGTTTTTAGAGGCCTAGGCTGAAGACAAGTTGAAAGCATGCCAAAACCATGACTATGAGGGAAGATGGTTGCTTCCTAGTGTGCAAGTGTACATGTGTTTCCCTCTCCTTCTCCAGTAGCATGAGCTGGGGATAGGTTGAATGTGGTTTTGGATCCCCCAGGTCTATCTTGCCCCACCACTGACATGCCTTTGTGGTACCAGTGTCACTGTCAACAATATACCGTGCTGCTTTTTCTTGCTTTTCCATTATGCCAGGGCCAAGTAGTTCTGAGACCCACCACCGCTTTTTCTGTTTCTTCCAAGCATTGCTATAAAAGCCCATTAACTGTGCTCTGTTTCTTGATCCTTCCTTGTGTCCTTGAGGTCTTCCACTCTGGTAAAGATATCTCCTCCTTCCTCCGAGCCCTCCTTTGGAGTTACAAGCTCAGTGTTCCAAGTCTCCTGGTGTTCCCTTTCCTCCTTCTTCCTCCCCCTTCTTGTTTCTCTCTGTACAAGTGCCAAACAGAGGAACTGTTACTCAAGTATAAAATCATAGAATCGTAGAACAGTTTGGTTTGGAAGGGACCTTTAAAGATCATTTCCTCCAACCTCCCTGCCGTGGGCAGGGACATCTTCAACTAGATCAGGTTGCTCAGAGCCCCGGCCAACCTGACCTTGGATGTTCCCAGGGATGGGGCATCTACCACCTCTCCGGGCAACCTGTGCCAGGGTTTCACCACCCTCATTGTAAAAACTTTTTTCCTTATATCTAGTCTAAATCTTCCCTCTTTTAGTTTAAAACCATTCCCCCTGCATCCTGTCGCAACAGGCCCTGTTAAAAAGTTTATCCCCGTCTTCCTTATAAGCCTCCTTTAAGTACTGAAAGGCCACAAAAAGGTCTCCCTGGAGCCTTCTCTTCTCCAGGCTGAACAGCCCCATCTCTCTCAGCCTTTCCTCACAGCAGAGCTGTTCCATCCCCCTGACCATTTCCGTGGCCTCCTCTGGCCCCGCTCCCACAGGTCCATGTCTGTCCTGTGCTGAGGACCCCCGAGCTGGAGGCAGCACTGCAGGGGGGTCTCATGAGGTTCTGTGCCTCCTTCCCAAGCAAACATTGGGGGTTTAGTACAGAGAAGCAACACTACAGCATTTTCTGTTAGACAGCTGGAATGAAGTTTTGCACTTACAAGGCAAATTGTAAGAAAGGCTTTTCAACCATGCATTTGCAAGAGTAATTTTTCTAGGGTCCCAACTGGGGATGCTGACTGTCAACAGACCACTGAACTATCCTTCGTGTTCCAAACACGGCCCACAAGATATCTGATGAAAAATGTTTTTGATATTGTACATTTTGATTTTAGAATTGCGAAGAAGGTTAGTTTAAGCTAGAATTCAGTATGCAAGTCATCTAATTTCCAATGAGTTTAGTTCCTTGATGGATCTGCAAGTTAATCTGAAAGCATTCTCTGCTGAACATGATCTTTCCTATGTGCAGAGTGTTCTACCGTATTATGTGGCAACAAAAATGTCTAAAATCCGCAAGCCGACCTTCGATAAGCCCACTCCTGAAACGTACGTCAGAGCTGCCTTAGGCACGGTAGGCCTGCAGTCCCAGACCAACGGGTGCCTACCCCACGCTCTCATGGTAAGTCACCTCGGAAAACCTACGGATCTGGTATGTTCTATAGATGTTTATTATGGAAGAAGAGTAAAGAAAATTTTTGAATATTAAATACTTTTATTCTTTAATTTCTAATCATAAATTTTTCATGTTTGTGTGTGCTGGTAGCTTTGATTTTGCTTAGACCAGGCTATTAAAAGCTGAGACTATTTTCCCCTTGATTTTTTTTTTTTTTAGGGCTGGGTCTTCTCTCTCCTACCTGCACCTGCTGTCACTCACTTACTCATGAAAACAAACAAACAAATACGGGCTCGTTATTTGAAAAAAATGAAGGAGAAGTAAGTCAGAGGCAACTTGATCTCGGAAGCCTGGGACTCCTGCAGGTTCCATGCCCATGCTGCAGCACCAAGTAGACCTAATGTGTTAAACATCTTCAATTGCAGGTGTACTTTCTAACAAGCAAAACAGTCTTTTTTGAGGATACAGATGAAATGACTGTTGACTTCTAATATTGATTTAAAAATAGGCTTTATTTGTTTATAGATATTACGAGGGGGGGGAGCGCTTCAGACTAAAATTACACTGTGCTTTAAGAAATACTTACATGGACGTGATCAGACATTGTGCTGTCGAGGAACAGCTTGGCTATATAGAGTTCATCACATCTACGTATTGTGCGCGTGGGTGAAGGGCAGCAAAACAGCAGTTCTGACGTATTCCTGGAAAGGTGGGGAAGAGTGGGAAGGGAGCGTGTTGATTTAAAAGGTAACCTAGCACTATTGACAGAGTATAACTTTTTACCAGCTCGGGTTTAGGGTACTTGCAAGGAATCTGCATTGTCAGCCAGCTCATGAGCGCTCCACTGCTTACATGGTCCAGTGTGATTTTTTTGGCTGTGAACCTGAGGGAAATGGGCTAAAAACCAAAATGAGTATAACTGCTCATCTATAAATATATACATAAAATAACATTGCAAAGAGTATTTAAATTCTTGGTTCTTGAATATGGATTCTAACTCTTCAGTAATATGTAATCTTTACAATTTGTAATGACGTTTTTAAAAGTTCAGTGCCTGCTCTTTGTAATAGGTGGTGATAACACAGTGTAGATAAATGTCACAAGTTATGTGTTACGTGCTGGTTGCTATGTAAAAGATTATGGGTACTTCAAATGCAGAGCTTGAAATGAGTTACTCTCCTTGTTAGCCATGATGGTTAAATTCTTTTTGAAGTATGTATCAGTCTGTCTTTTTGGTGAGGCCCTTTGAAATGTGAATGTTTGAGACAGCTTTAAAAATGAGAACCAGTGAACTTCTTTAAATGTAAAACACTTTTAATTGTGTTTAAATTAACTGATTTGTTTCATGGTTCTATTCCAAAACGGAGTGCTCCAGTGAGGCTGAAGTTACCCAACTCCAGGAGACAGGGATCAAAGTGTATGAGAAGTCTGCACTGCTGATGTCTGTATTTACCTACTCTTTAAATACAGATTTTGGTCTCTAACATTCCTTTTTATAAACATAGAATGTACTGACACTTACAAGGCAAATCAAATTGCAAGCAGCTTCCAATGTCTGTGGTGACTTCCTGTGGTTGAAGAGTGGAGGTTGTTTTCTGTCCTTAAAAGAATTAATTTCAAGCTCTGATTTTGAAGTAAAATATGTTGTACTGGGACATGATTTGGGGCTAACATTTCTGTACATTGAAAAAACCTGAATACCGATGCAATGGTGCTGATCAAATCTGAGATGCAGATCCTATCCCATAGTTTTCTTAATTTTTTGGAACAGGGATGGTGAAGTCAGTGGTATTAGTTCTGTTAAGAGCACATGACTTGGTTTGCTCTGGATCTGATGTGGAAGCATTGGACTAAACAATCTCTATGGTTTTGACTTTGTAAAACAAATAAAATGGAATTCACTCTGGATGTTTAATGTGTTGGTTTTTTCCTTAAGATGTTTGCTGGTACGCTCAAATGCCTGATTGTCCTTTATCATATATAATAATGCAGTGAAAATTACTGTACTTCTTCGTGCCCAAGCCAAAGCTTTTATTCATCTATTTTCCTGGCTGTTATCTGTTTTATAGTGCTGATATTTGAAAATCACTGGAACAGAAAACAAACTGTTAATTAGAACTATTAATTAAGCTATTAATAAGAAATAGCTGTTTCCAAATAACAGTTTTCTAACCATCGGAGGTGTTTGGAAGGACGCGTCTGAGGGGAACAGCGTGCACACCCAGCTGGCCCTGAAGCAGCGGCAGTATCTGGCAGCGGTCGTTTTGCCCCGCGGTGCCGGCAGGCTACAGTTTGGGTTCCCGCTCTCCTGCTTCCTCGGAGGTCGTCTTTTTTATTTTCCAAGCTGCAGCGAGGAATCCCTTTTCAACCTAAGTTGGTTTGACTTTGCTTTTATATAGAATCATAGAATCATAGAATCACTCAGGTTGGAAAAGACCTCTAAGGTCATCGAGTCCAACCGTCAACCCAACCCCCCCATGCCCACTAAACCATGTCCCCAAGCCCCTCATCTACACGTCTTTTAAATATCTCCGGGGATGGGGACGTCTGCTCACCTCAGCGATTGAGATGACGCGTGTATTCGATAGGTTCTGACGTCCTTTGAAATATCCCGGGCGCGTGATAGAAAACAGGATGGGTTTTCTCGTGTGGTGTATTGCCGTCTCTTTGCAGCTCTGCGCCGAAAGGGTCGTGTTCGCCACGGATGCGATGCAAGAGCTGGAGCGAGTCTTCGCTCCCTTGTCCGAATGGGAAGGACAGGGTAGGAGGTGAGTAACATGTCTGCCCCTCTCTTCCCGGCCCCCGGCGGCACGGCCGGTTCCCGAAAGCAGGCCTGCTCCCGCTGAGGGCGGCCGCCCGCGCCCCAGCCGGGAGGGGGTGGCCAGGCCTGGGCAGCCGCCCGGGGACGGCAGGGGCCTGAAGGGAGGAGAAGCGGGTAAGGTCCGGCCTGAGCGGGCTGTGGCTGTGGGGCGGCACGGCACAGCCCAGTCTGGTTTCCCTCATCAGCTCTAGCGTTACGAATCTGTNATGGCGGAGAGGCGGCAGCGGGCCCGCGTGCAGGGCGGCTGGGCCGGCGGCCCGGCGGGACGGCTGGCAGGCGCGGCCCGGCCGGCAGGTAAGGAGCGGGGACTCGCGGAGCCGCGGGCGGGTGTCTGAGGCTCGTCAGGGCCCTTCTGCCCGGGCCGCGGCCTTGCGGAGAGGCCGGTGCTGGCGAGCCCCATCCCCGCTGCGCCCGGACCTGTCTGGGGGGGTTTTCCTGCCCGCGCTGTGCGAGGCTGAGCCGTGGTGCGGTTCTTCTGGTAACCAGAGCTCAGGTGTCGAGTAAAACTTCTGTAAAACTTACGTATGTCACAGATTTGTTGTGGCAATTTTGGACACAGAACACAGGGTCGGCTGCCTGTGTGCGTAAATGTGTTTTGATGCATACGCTTAAGTAAGCGTCCTGCTCGTCTTCGGGCAAGAGTGAGACGAATAGAATTTGGCGGAGCTAACTTTTGTAATAACAATTAGTCACTTTTTATTCATAAGACTTATTATGCGTCTTCCTTTGTCTTTCCACAGTGAAAATATTGCAAAATACAGAGTGCTAGGTGAAAGGGCTGGAGGTAATATCACTGTTCGGTGTCAAACTTTTAAGCCAAAGCGAGCAGAGGCAGGAGAGTGCTGTGTGGGTTTCCAGTCTTGCAAGGAGGACTGGTTTGTTTTGTGAATGTGGTCAAAGCACCGCATTCCACCTGCCTGATTACGATACCCAGTAAAGCTCCCGTTTCTCTGTAGACTGAGCGTCCTAGGCAAGCGGATTTTTTTTTTTAATCCTGAAAAAAATTAGCCAACTATTTTGACTTGTGCATGTAACCTGTAAGTTCTCTGTCACAGCTGTGTTTCATTCCACCTATTCCTAAGGGGAGTTTTTAAAATTGTTTTTCCTATCTTTTGAATTATGCAGAGCAAAGACTTGCTTTGTCTCTGTTTCAGGCCTATTTTTAAGCCTTTTTGCATGTATAAATAAAACACATGAAGTGGTATGCCTGAGTTGCTCTTCCATACTTACTTTCTAGTTTCAAAATCTTGTTTTAATACTGGTATTTTTCTCAGAGAAATGTCTTCTCGTTTCCTAAAAAGAATTGCAGAGGGAAGCAGTTTAGCTGCTTGGGAAAATTTCTGCCATGTGATTTTGGCATGTGATAGATGTTTGTGGTAGAATTGAAAGGTTCTAGGTATTATCCTTTCTGATAAAAGGAAGTTTTCATTTTAGGATGTCTAAGAATAACAAATATATATAAAAAAANGGACATGAGGAGAAATTTCTTTCCTGACAGAGTGGTCAGGCCTTGGCACAGGCTGCCCAGGGCAGTGGTGGAGTCCCCATCCCTGGAGGGATTTAAAAGACGTGGAGATGAGGCGCTTGGGGACATGGTTTAGTGGGCATGGGGGGGTTGGGTTGACGGTTGGACTCGATGATCTTAGAGGTCTTTTCCAACCTTAGTGATTCTGTGATTCCGTGAAATATGTAACTTGTGCCGCTGGTTAAAAACAGCCCTTTAATTTCAGCGGTTCGCCGGACCCCGCGCGCGGGCCGGCAGCGCCTCAACGCCCGGGGAAGAGGCGCAGGCTCCGCCCGGGCCGTTGNAAAATACAGAGTGCTAGGTGAAAGGGCTGGAGGTAATATCACTGTTCGGTGTCAAACTTTTAAGCCAAAGCGAGCAGAGGCAGGAGAGCGCTGTGTGGGTTTCCAGTCTTGCAAGGAGGACTGGTTTGTTTTGTGAATGTGGTCAAAGCACCGCGTTCCACCTGCCTGATTACGATACCCAGTAAAGCTCCCGTTTCTCTGTAGACTGAGCGTCCTAGGCAAGTGGTTTTTTTTTTTTAATCCTGAAAAAAATTAGCCAACTATTTTGACTTGTGCATGTAACCTGTAAGTTCTCTGTCACAGCTGTGTTTCATTCCACCTATTCCTAAGGGGAGTTTTTAAAATTATTTTTCCTATCTTTTGAATTATGGGGAGCGAAGACTTACTTTGTCTCTGTTTCAGGCCTACTTTTAAGCCTTTTTGCATGTATAAATAGAACACATGAAGTGGTATGCCTGAGTTGCTCTTCCATACTTACTTTCTAGTTTCAAAATCTTGTTTTAATACTGGTATTTTTCTCAGAGAAATGTCTTCTCGTTTCCTAAAAAGAATTGCAGAGGGAAGCAGTTTAGCTGCTTGGGAAAATTTCTGCCATGTGATTTTGGCATGTGATAGATGTTTGTGGTAGAATTGAAAGGTTCTAGGTATTATCCTTTCTGATAAAAGGAAGTTTTCATTTTAGGATGTCTAAGAATAACAAATATATATAAAAAAATACCAGTTTCTGTGCAATTTTAACTCCTATGTGACGTAGGTGTGGCCGTTCCCTGGAGTCTCTGCCAAGCAGAGGAGAGTACTTCAAAGAATGATTCCATAAGTTCTTCCAAACTGTATTTTTTGTATGGTGAAATTCGGTTTCATGTGATCCTTCTTTTTTCCTCTCTGCTTTAGCACCTAAGGCACCTGTGGCCAGCAGCCTTGCCCCTGCAGGCACCAGACCGGCATGGATGAGGAAAGATCAGCCTCACACTCAGAAGCAATTTGTCTTTGAAAAGCCATCAGAGGTAAAAATTACACGGTAACGAGCAGAGTCTCATCTTATATTAAACTTCAAATTATAAAAATTACCAGACTTTAAGATTATAGCCTCATGTTTAAAAACAAATTAAAAACTCAGCTGAGCTGAACTTCGGGCTTTTACCAACCAGAGTTTGCAACTGTCTTGCATATACGGCAAACAGAAAGTTACAGTCCCTCTGTTTAGCCTCAGACTTTCATTACGTACCTGTTCATAACGACTTTTTTTGAGAGAACCAAAAGAATGTGTTCTCCTAAATATTCAGAATGATGCAATGTCATGATTTGAACTCTGTTTTTTCCCTCAGCTTGGATATCTGTCTTATTTGTTGCAGGGGAAGAACATGGGATTTGTTTTATAGACTTTCCTTTATGTCCTGTCAGCAGATGAAGGATATTGTGCTCTGTGCAGTGGGAGGGCAGTTCCTTGCTTGGGAAAAAAAAATCTCGGACACTTCTTTCTAAGACAGAAGTGTTTGAAAGGCTGTCGTCTTGGCTTGGAAAGACTGGAGATGGTCTGGGAAGATTCTCTTTTCTCTGTGCCAGAGCGCTGGTATCTCTATAGTACTATATTTTGACCCTCTTGCTTGTTCAACTCCGTACCTCCTTGCATCTCAGCACTCCACTGAGCTGAGAGAAGAGAAGCATAAATCCCAGAGACAACCAGAATGAGAATCCAGGCTGGACCGGGCTGGACTAAACTACTGTGTTTGGTTTTTGTTTTAACAAAAACCAGCTATCTTAAGCTGCGCAGATAATTTTAAAGTGTCAGCTCCTGCTATGTCTGGTCTGTCTTGTGTTTTGCTCATTGTCTGGGGCCTGGGATTTGTTCATCCCTCCTATAGTTGCTCTAGATTTCTACTTCCAAATGTAAGGATAAGAATGGTTTTTGTTGCAGTTGATAAATAGCAAGTATTGTAATAATGCAAATAATTTAGAGATTAATGTCCTTTAGGGGGCAGTTGATTGTTAAAAACCGCCTGCAGCGGTAGCTGCATTTGAGAGTTTCTGGAGCATGGAGAGAGTGGGTGGGTTGTTAGCGCTTACTAGTTGTCCAGAGGTATGTTTTTCTCACTGACATACCAGTATGCAGCTATATAGAGGTGGCAATTAGTTCTGTTTGACTAGAGCATGCCAGGTACTTAAAATGTTTAATATTCAACCATGTATTGTCTTGTTACCTTTCAGGTGGAGCGCAAAGTTCCTGAGGCAGGTGTGATAGAGTGAGTATGCTGCTGACTTAACTGTCCTTCGTGCAGTTTTTCTGTCTTGTTGGTCAGTGGGAATCTGCTGAAAAAGAGTTCCTTCTCCACTTCCAACCGCCATGCGTTTGGAAGAAATTTCAGTACAAAATGTGGACTTTCAGCCCTTTTATCCTGAACTGCATTTATAATCAGGAGAGTCCAAGTCTGCGTTAACTAGTTTTTATAGCTTTGGTGTAGCTGTATAAGCCAGGAAGAACAAACAATTGGACATTTGGGATCAACAGAACTGCAAATACGTCTCCTGTGGTTAGCAATGTACATTTTCCTAGAACAGTTTCTGTGTAAAATATGCTGGAGATTACTTACCTTTATCCAGGAATACAGCTGGTATGGCAACTTAAGCAGCGCTTCCTTTGAAGGTTCGGAAAAGTAGCTGCTAGTAAGTGTCATAGTGAAGCTAGATACTCGTACGCTGTAGGTCACTTACCCTTTGTGTTGAAATGGGGATCTTCTCGGAATAACCTTGGCATGAAACGTGACAGGGTGTGGTGGGGTATGGGGAAGTTACAGATTTTGAAAATTTAATTTGCTTCAGTTTGGTCGTCTTGGTAGAATTTTCTGACTAAGTGGTTCCTAAGAGGCAAGTTACGGATTCAGCTTTTGACTTGCTGTAGTTTTTACTTTGAGGGATCTGGGGTTAGTTTTCTGGAGCAACTTCAGATTTGATGCTAGGTGGGTATTTGTGCAGAGCAGGCCTAATTCAGATGAGGTGTTCAGCTGCCCTCCCACTGCTGGGGTGGGAGTGAACAGTAGTAGAAAGTAGAAATACTTAGTGAGAGGTGTTTCTGTCAAGAGTCATGAAAAATATTGCTGGAAATAGTTACAGAATTTCCCAGGAGCGCTTACAGATTGTAACAGATTTGCTTGTGTTTTAACTTTCCATTTCATTATGCATGATACAGCCATACGTTCTTTGCATATTGTTTATGATTAGTAGTAGTAACATAGTATCTAGGTATTAAGTAAATTCAGTGTGTTAAGTGTTCTAAAGTTTCACTGACCTTTCATTTGTTACACTGACTTGCAAATCAAATAAAAACATAAAAGAAACAAAACTGAGATACTGTTCTTATCACAACAGTGTGCTCTAGTGCTATAGTACGGTTTATGCTCTGCATGTGCAATATGGAAGAGATCAGAAATTTCTGTTTATTTAACTTTCTCAAATACAGCACAGTGCAAAACACAGTGTGTGATCATCTCAGGAGTTGGTGAGCTGTTCTGAGGGAGAAGCAAGGCTGGAGAGCAGTTAACTCCTGGCGTGTCCTAGGCAAAAAGAACAGTTTAAAGTTTGGAGCTAGCTTAGGAGAAAATGAGGTAGTAGGTGAAGCAAGCAGTTCGTACAAGAGTAAATAATACTTTATGACAATGCAACTCGTAACAAGGAAGAACTGTTTATCCTCTGTACCAACTGAAATAGTTAAAATACTGCTCACGTACCTGTAACTCGGTCTCCCTGTGTCACGCAGGTTGATGAACACTTTGCTGTTAGCAGAATGGTGGGATTGGTCATTTGACTGAAAACTGGATTTTGCATCTTCAGTTACACTTGTGTTCTTTGTATACCTATAAATGCAAACGTAACGGTCAGGGTGCAGTCTTGTACGGTTGAATCCTTTAGATTCCCCATGACATCCCTCGTTTACTTATCTCTAGAGCCTTACAACTGTGTATTGAGCCTTTGGTGAAATGAGGGAGAGAAGTACACACAAACTCATTTGCTTCTGCAACACCCCTCGCTGCCTTACTCTGACCTCTGACTGTCTCCAGAACATTATTGCTTCCCTTCGTAGTGCAAAGCATTTTTTCTTTTCCTTTTTAAAGAATGCTCTCCCTAGTCCGGCTTTACAGCGATTCTAGTCCATGCTGCTCAGTGTAAGATAATTTCTTGTTGTTTGTCCAGCTGATGGCTCTTTCCTTCCTTACATCCTCAGCAAGCCTGGCGCGTATGAGCTCAGCAAAGTACCAACTGGCGTTTCGAGGTAAGTGACTTGCACGGGTTTTGAAACTTGTAATTTGCTGTTGCAGAACAATGCGCTGATGCTCAGCTTCTGAAGTCTAGTCTCTGCGGTGTTTTGACTCTAGCAGGTGCACATTGCCCTTCCTGTGTATCCTCTGTTCAGAGTACTTCTGGAAATACTTAGACTTAGAGACTTAGACAGTTCTGAGCAGCACTGAAGAGAAGAAAAACGAACCTCTTAACACCTAGTGCTTACTGCATCTAGTGTTCTTGTCTGGAATAAGGAGAAGGGGCTATGTCCGTTTGTTTCACGATCCAGAGTAAGTGGCTGCGTGAAATTTGGATCGGTATTCCTGTGTTAGCAAGTGCGTGATGTCCGTGTTGCATAGTTAAGAGCTACTAAAAACTTTTAGCTGTAAATTGAGCTTGTTTTAAATGAATATAATAAAAGCGTTTAACTTTAGGCAGATTTGGTAACTTTAGGGTTGTCCCTTTTGCTTTACGTGCTGTGCCTTAATTATTTCAGCTTCAGGACACTTCAAAACAAAACCTACTTGTTCTGTGATTCCTACTAACTAAAATGCATTTTAGTTTACATTGCTGGCTTAGCTGCAATATCAGTGTTAATCCTTTTCTTCTGAATTTGATAGATTTTATTAATAGCTGAAAAAATGCCAAGGACATAATAAATTTTTGTGCATTTATTTCAAAGCTTTCATCTTGGTTTCTTCTAACACTGCAAATAAAGTTTTAAACCAATTTGAAAAGTAAAAGCTTTGACCAGCTGGAAAGAGAAAAGATACACAGCCAGCTGTCATTTTCTGGAGTTTGTTTTCATAATATGTTGCTGGAATATACACATTTTCTGGAAAGTCAGTAATCAGATTGTGCATCCCTTTTAGTACCTTTACTATATATATTCTTATTGTGGTGTCTTTGGAGCGTTAAATACTTGTGAGAGTAACCTCTTGTGAACAGCATTCCTACTCGGCAGCTCACCACAGTGGCTGCAATTTTTGAATGATGCTGTTAGTACAGTCAAAATATAAAACGTACATATGAAAATGCAAAAATAGGAGAGGTTAAATGCTCTAGGGTTCTTGTGTTTGGAAAAGAGAGGATAGGATGGCGGTAGTGATAAAGGGCTATCAAATTCTGAGTGGCATGGAGGTGGTGAATAAAGGGCAATTATTTACTTATGTTGATTGTAGTACCGTAGTCAGGGCTATCTAATTTATCAAATGGGAAGTTAATAACAAGCAGAAGGATGCTATTTTTCACACAATATACGGCTGATTGTAGGGCTCCTAGCATATTGTTGGTGTCATATGTTTTTATAGGTTTTTAAAAAGCAATTAGATGTGTTTGGTGAGGGGAAGACTCATCAGGAGCTCCTGCTGCCTGTTCTTTACTTCACACCTGCTTTTAGTTGTGGTCAGGAATACTGGGCTTTGACTTTTGGTCTGATGCGTGACAGCCATTCTTATCTCCTTTGGGAATCCTGGAAATGAGAATATTTTACTAAAGCATGTATAGAAGTGTATATTCCTTACGTTTTTTCTTTATCTTTTTCTTCCTTAGGATTCATTTGATTCCTGGCTTTATTGACCCTGAGCAAGCAGACTGGATGTTTGAACAACTCCTCCAAGACATACCCTGGGGTCAGAGAACTCACATCAGACAGGGTAAGGGGTGCGTAGACCAACTTTTCAGGTCATTTCCATACCAAAATCCATGCATTGTTTATAATTGTTTTTAATTTTACTTACTAACACTCCTTCACATATTTCCTTCCAGGTTTTCCATGCATATCTGAAGAGTACTGCTGCTTATTTTTCAATCTCTATCACCATGTTTGTATTGCCAATTAAATGAAATTTTTCCAAATTAAAATTCCCTGTCTTAAAAATCCGTGAATTTTACTGCCTCCTCTGTCATCTCCAGTTCTTTTTCCCCACTCTTTTTTTAGATTAAGTCTGTGCTCCATCCCTTCATACTGTCTCCCAGTGGTACTGCAAAAGCGGTGTTCTCTGAGGTTTCTGTCACCAGGAATTTTTTTTGCCTCTCTCACTTAAAATCCCAGCAGAGCACGTTTCTTTTCCTTTATCTTTGCTTATTTTGTTCCGGTATGCAGTAAGTGAGGAGACTGCTATTCTGGATTTGTTCACTAAGGGGCACCTGTTGTAGCTAAATTTCTCTTCAGTCGGGAACGGATATAAGATAATATATCGGAGTAATTACTGGACAGGGGTGGAAGATGTCTTCAACATCTGTGTTTATTGGCATGCAGTAAAAGTACAGTATAATGGAGAATGTTACCTGTCAAGCATGAGAAATAGCTACCAAGATAGTCTTTTCAGAAGTTGAAAGTACTTTTAACTTGGTGTTTGTATTACACCACAGAGCACACAGATATTTTACAAAATATTACTTGTCCAGCCTTGCTACATTCTGCTTCTGTAACGTCGCACTGATGCTGCAGTCCTTTCCACTTCATCCTTTTTCCAGTGGATACATCTTGCAACTTATGCCACTGCACTGGGCACTGGAACCAGGAGAATATAAACCAAGTCAGAATTGTAAATAAAATTTCCGTTTCATTTTGCTGCCTTTAACTTGTCCAGTCCCTGCCCTGTCTGGCATAGGGATGAGAAAATTGATGTGGTTCCAAGATTTTGGCAAGGTAGTTCCTCTTGCAGAGACAGGTCTGCTTTCAAATAATCTCATTCCTTCACCTGAGTTCATTATGTAAGGCTGAGGATTTTAAGGGGCTGCTTTTTACCTTTAGGTGAGTGGACAGTCCCTTTTTGACCAAGTTTCTTGGCAGAATTTCATCATCTTTCCATTTTCAAGACCTTTGATAAGGCAACTGAGAAAGTCTTCCTGGTTTTCCTTTTTTTTTAGAAGCATCTTTTGAGGAACCAAGGCTTACCTCCTGGTATGGGGAACTTCCTTACACGTACTCCAGGATAACAATGCAGCCAAACCCAAATGTATGTATGTGTTTACAGTTTTCTTTTGCAGAGATTGAGACATGAAAATTCCCTCTATCCTCTGTTTTTATCTAGAGTATCTGTCAGCATTTCATTTGTGATCAGCAACACATTCTAGTGGAATGTGGACAACTTCATAAAAGAAGCATTATGAGTGGATTGACTGAGAGGAGCATGATTTAGTTGCTAAACGTTGGAAAAAGGAAACTCCAGAGTTTAACGTTTTGCTTTTGGGTCACTGTAGCTTTGGACAAAACTCTAAATTCTTCTGTGTGACTTACTCTGTGCGTCTTTATATTGGAGATTGTAGTGTACACAGTCACACTGAGGTTTCCATTGTAAAGATATAGTAATACCAATTTCTGAAATAGTTACTTTCAGAAACACTTAGATTCAATACTGCTTCAATGAGAATTTAGGCATATTGTTGATTCCTATGTGAGCGCTATGAAGTTCACACACACAACCTGCCTGCTCAGCAACTCCAGATTGTATCATCTAATTTCCCACGCTATTTTGGAAGGGTTAAAAACCTTCTGAGTGACTTGTTGATGTTTTGTTCATGTTCCGTCTGTCTCTCTCTGGCTTCCAGCTTGTTGTCCCGTCGGGCTGTCTCTTTGGTATTGCTTTGTTTGACATTTCCATGGCAGTAGGCTGCAACGTTCTGAACCATAAATTAAGTGTGACTGTTGAAGGCTGGATAGCATGAGAGAGAAGTGTCCCAAGTCCCAGAACTGCTGCCAAAGGGGGGCAACTCCAGTTTGGGAAAAGTGGAAAGGTGTTATTTAACAAGATGAGTTGTGAGGATTTTGTAGTCTCAAAAATACTATAGTTCAAATATTCCATAACCTATGGAATTTGTGGTGGAAAAACAGGCTGGTTTTTTTTCTTTTACTCATTTGTGGAATATCTATTTAATTGGACTTTTCTGGAAGCTGAATGGTTCTAGGGATTGGAAGCGCGCCCCTGAAATCATTCTGCTGTACACTAATGGTTTCAATCCAGTTCAGAATTGCCTGTTGTGGAAGCCGTTGCTGCTCAGAGGTTGGATAGAGCCCATATACCCTGAATTGACCGTTTCAGTTCAGTTTGCATAAAGTTCAGTGTTAGCACTCATTGGACCACTGGTTTGTTTTTCTCATCCAAGAGGTACAAGGCCTAAATCAGTCACGCGTGCTGATCTAGTCTTTCATCCCTGAACAATTCTCCTTTTCACTGAGAGAAGGAAAAGAAACTGGAAACGGCCCATAGGCAGATGTATGGGCAGACTGCATACGGACATTCTGACATTTCACTCAGCTTCATAGGTGGGAGTTCCTGCAGCCTAGAAGAAGCAGTGGATGGTGTAAAGTGCACAGTCCTTACCTGTAGAATAGGGTTTATATCACAAAAATATCTCGAGTAAAATGTAATTTACTGCACAGCTTGGCCAAAACCAATTACCTGCCTTGAATGCTTGATCTGTAGGAGTAATTAGCTTTGTGCCCCTCCTTTTTTGTTTGGTAAGACTGGTGTGATTGCAGCACTGCTAGGTGTAATCCAGTGCTCGTGCCTAAATGAATTTTGGTATTAGAAAAATATTTCTTTGTAAGCAGTGATGTACTGAAACACAGTAATGTTTTAAGAAAATTACTTCCACTGCTGCAGGTTTGTAGTGGGGTTTCCACTGAATTGTAAAATTCACCATATGGTAACATTTTTAGTAATAAATACTTTTGTGATAGGAATTGGTGGAATCCAGTCCTAGTTGGTCACTGAAAAGCGCTTTCAGTAGTTCTTGTTGGACTCTTCTGTCATTGCATTGTATGTCCTGCACATACTGCACGTTCAGGCAGCCCGATTACAAGCTGTAGCTTTTTTGGGTGGTGTTACTGATTTCCTACAGGTCCCATAGCTGCAAG
Organism: Pelecanoides urinatrix; assembly: GCA_013400755.1. NCBI lineage: Eukaryota > Metazoa > Chordata > Aves > Procellariiformes > Procellariidae > Pelecanoides > Pelecanoides urinatrix. The sequence continues at coordinate 25,781 of VZTQ01013773.1, read as the reverse complement.
CTGTGTTTATGTATAATTAATTATTCACATGATGCTTAGTCATTGAAGGGGTGACTTAGCTAGAAATACCCCTAATAGAGAAAGATGGTATGTTGAGGCTCCTGCAGCGTAGCCGGTAGGTTAAAATAGCCAATAGGTTAAAAACACCTTAAAGATGGGTACGCATGAAAAGGAGGTGGTGCAGACTTGATTATTAGAGGTGGATATTAGAAACTAACTCCTGTCTGTTCTCTTTCTGCCAGTGATGCACTGGAAGGTTTGGAATCAGCCCTTTATCCTCTCTTGATCTGTGTTTCTGCTTATGTAATGGGCAAAAATTCTGGCCTACATTGCTTTGGCTTTTTTTTTTAAACTTAAAAGCACTCTGACAGATGAAAGTCATGATGTAAGTTTATAACATTAAATAATGATTCAGTGGACTGAGTTGTAATGGAATGTGCACGGCTGCCGTGGGCTATGGGCTCAGCAGGACGCGCGCAAAGGGAAGGATGAAATTCAGGGCCTGTGACACTGTGCGAACAACTGAAAAGTTACGATGTCGAAGTCAAAACCCCACGAGGTGATGAGTTGGGCTCAACAAGCTGTGCTCACAGAGCGGGGACAGAGGGCCACGCTGTGACAGTGTTAGGCCAACCGTTGTCTCGTGTTCTGTGTCAACGGCTGCAGGCCATTGAGAGCGTGTCATTTAGTCACTGACTGAGCTTTCCGGCTGCACTGTGCCCACCAGCAGTGGCCAAGTACTCTGGTGTTGTCAGAGCCCTGTGTTAAACTCCTCTAGTTTGGCCAGGAGATTAAAAAAACAGGTCTGCGTGGGAGAAGTTGCACACTTTTTGTCTTAGTTAAGAACTCCCGATGTTTATCCATGGTCAATTCAAGCAGATTTTACTCAACTTTCTCACCTTTCAGTTAATTGGGGTGGCTGGCTTGTTGTGGTTTAACCCCAGCCAGCAGAAAATAAATGCCATGCAGCTGCTCACTCACACCCCCGCCCGACCCCACCGGTGGAATGAGGGAGAGAATCGGGAAGGGCACAAGCAGGAAAGCTCCCGGGTTGAGATAAGAACAGTTTAATAATTGAAATAAAACAGCAGTAGAACAGCAATAATAGCAAATGGGAACAACAACGATAACAGAATATACAAAGCAGACGATGCACAGTGCAACTGCTCACCGGCCGCGTGTCCTGAACCAGGGGCGAGCCCTCCCCCGAACACCTGGTTTCTATACTGATCATGATGTCACATGGTATAGAACACCCCATTGGCCAGCTGGGTGCTCCCCCCGCCCTGGTGCAGCACCAGCCAAAGCATCAATGGGCCATTAACGCTCCTTTCATACCGAACCCCAACCCAGCACAGCCCAGCCCCAAGCTATGGAGGGGAAAGTTCCAGCCGGAACCAGGACATTGCTGTGAAAGGCAGACTGGCTTCATAGTTTTAAGAGATGATTCAGTATTGAGCGATAGGTAACATGCATATTTTGCAGAAAACCCATTCCTCAGCTTTACTAAAAAATATAATCAGAATTGTTCAGAGATATTTGTTTGATTTCAAGTTTATTGTGATTAAAGCGCGGTACATTTTGTTTCTTAGTAGTTTACCCCTTGTGTCTTGATGTTATCTGCTGCCGGCCTGCTTTCATTGTATTTACCCTGCTCCTGCCGTGCTGATTACAGTGGCATCCTCTGCTGACCGTGCTAAAGGAGCGCATTGAAGAGTTCACTGGCCATACCTTCAACTCTCTTCTCTGCAACCTCTACCGAAACGAGAAGGATAGCGTAGACTGGCACAGTGACGATGAACCATCGCTGGGAAAAAATCCTGTCATTGCCTCGCTCAGCTTTGGTGCTACCCGGACCTTCGAGATGAGGAAGAAACCTTCCCCCGTGAGTGTTCATTGAGAGGCCTATAGTTACTAATATGTTTAGTATTTTCCCTCTGTTTAGAGAACTTAAATTACTGAAAGTGTTTAGTAGTAGTTAATGAAAGCACACCTTGTAAAGTTCTGTGGAATAAGCGTAGGGATCAAGAAATCTGTCGCATGGAACATGGCATGTTGAGGATGGGAATGGCACCACTCTAAGAACATGCAGCAGCGTAGCGGTACAGTGAAATTGCAACCTGGGCAATTACTTGTGAGTAAAAATCCTCTTAATAATGTTTGTATTTTGACTTGTGCGCGGTCAGATTGAGGGACAGTGAACAGAGGGAAGGAGCTCATTTCTTTTGCATAAAATACCAAACTGTTGCATCATACTTCACAGACTAAACAGAGATCTTTACTTCGATAAGGAGGCACGCATGGAACATCCTTTCAGGAATTAGTTGGTGATTTAGTAGCGAATACTCTTTCTAGATAAAATGCTGTGCTTGGGGATGCTGTGTTTACAAGACAACTTAAAACTTGAATTTTGCATTTCGTATTTATCCAAGAACCCAGATCACACATTCCTGTGTTGAGAATACAGGCCTCATTTCAGGGTATCCTGCTTCAGATGTCTTTTCTGCATGTGTAGTCTTTGAGAACTTTGGGAAGAAGTTTGCTGTCTGCTTATGTTGCTACTTATTCTGAATAAGTAATGCAGAAAGCAAAGGTGATGATTATCAGCCTATTAGAAAACTGTAAGCTGACGTACCGAAGTCACCTCGGGTCACCTAGTTGTGAACGGCAAAGGTCAGCATTTGAACCAGAAAACAAATAAATCATTTGTATTTTTCAGCAGTTCTTTAATTTGTAAATTCGTTGTTGTCTGAAGTTAATTTAATCCTGGTCCCTGAGCATGAGACCGCATTAACCAGTGCATTATATCAGTGGGCATAGCGTGAGTAAGTATCTTTGATGCTGCGATGATAACAAAATGTTAGCTGGAAAGTTCCTTCCTCTGGGAAACTGTAAATGGTGCGTGGATTAATTTCTAGAAGTGCATGTGTTCCCCTTTGATGGATCAGAATCAAAGCCACTTAGATTTCAGTATAAACTTCGCAGTTTCCCTCTTAAAAATCAAACCCAGTTCTTGAGCAAGATGTCATCTTGTTCTGTTTTCTTTTTTCTGAAAAGACACCCACGATGAGCAAAGGGGGAAATTTAGTCTGTGCCATTCATAATTGGCTGCTTTCTTTGATCTCTACTGCACAATTTCTTCCCTTTTCTGCTTGAGATGGATGGTTTTCTATAGACGTATCCCTCAAGCTCTCCTCATCTTTTTCTTCAGTGCCTCTGACCTGATATTTCTGACTAGCTGAGTCTTGTTACCCATGAAGTGTATTCCTTTTGGAAGTGTGCCATACCTGTTTCGAAGGTATGATCCCCATGTGCAGCGTGATCTTTGAATAAGTTGCTATTAACTGCATCCTGTGCCTAAGGGAACGCATACTTAATAATTATATGGCACATGTTACGTATTCTTTGCACGTTCCCAAAGCCTGCAATTTTCTGAGAGCATCCTATGACACTAGATGCTTTGCCAAGTGGGAGTTACAAGCGGCTCTGATGGAAATTACCACCTTTCAGGCTGTACACCAAAGACGTAATTTTCATACTCTATTGTAATGTAGCGTTCTCTCTTTCATTAAGAGAAAGTTAAAGTTGATTGTAGATATTTGAAGTTTGATCATTACTTTGTTCAAAAGCAAGTTACAGGAAGAGGGTTGTAGTCTAGGGAAAAGGGATTCAGACTAACAGTCATCACAGGCATTCAAGCTCTTCCTGGTTAGTCATCTGCCAGTATCAGTACATCGGGTTTTCCAGAGTTAGCCTTCACTGAGGAGGGAAAGAGAAAGTAAATCCTTTTCCTCCCAAAATTAAACCTCTTTGAGGACCAACATTCTAGTTTGCAGATTCTAGAGTTTCAAAGGCCTTCATTTCCCTCTGTTCTTGTAAGTGCTTTTAAGTATTTTGAGATGAAAGATGTAATGAAAATACAAGGTGAGAAATACTATGGTAGAAGCTCACTGTGGATAAATGGTACTGGAAAAAAACCCGAAAGCGGTTGCCTGTGTGTGATCATGCACTGGGTACAAAACAGTATGTACCACAAGTCACGTAACGTCTTGGAGTGCTATTGAAGAATACTAGATCAGAGCCTTCAGACTTCAGTTTATGTTAGAATCTGTGAACCTGTACAAATATTTTCCCTTTTATGTCTTGAAGTGTGGATGAACTTATAGAATAAAATCCTATTTCTCTAACTGCAAAGAAGACCAGTAATGTTGGTGACTTGGGTTTTTTCGTGCATGTTTGTGTGAATTTTGACATTTGTCTGGTAGGAATTTGATGGCATTTATGTAAGCCATTCTGCAACTGTCACAAAAGGAAATCTTTTTATCTTTCTCTGCATTTTTCCTTGGCAAAAAAATAAAAAACAAAATTATTTAGGTGCAAGTGGTATTTTTTTTCCTGAAAATTGTTCTAGGGTGAGGGAAGGGAAAGGTTCTGCGTTTTTCTTTTTGGTGAGCGCTGTACTGGATGAGTAAGTGTTCATCATATAATAGGTGGTAAAGGAGTGTAGACACATGCATAGTCTGAATCTGCATCAACAAGCATCCCTTGTGGATAAGTAGAAATAATTCCTACTCAGATTTCAGCCCAGTGCATGTAAAACAGCTACAAATACATTTCAGGAGCAAATTCCCCACTGGAATTATGGAGACTTTTCATAGAAATTAACATGACGCTATGTGAAGCTGTTTTACTTTGCCAGCTGGAGTTTTCCTTTTTAAGCATTCTTTCTTCTAAATACTGCCTTTTCTGTTTATTTGGACCAGTTATGTGGTTGTAGGCAATATTTTGCCTTTGCTTGAAATGGTTTCTAGGGTTTTTTGGATGTCTACTTGGTAGTTCAAAGTCTACAATGAAGTGATCTGGTTTCTTTTATTTTCTACTTCTAGTTCCAGTAAATTACTTAAACTTTTTCTTGCCTCCTTGTTCCCCCCGCCGTCGTCGTGGCTCCTGCCTACGCCAAAACCGAGAGGCGAATGCTTTATTTTAGAGCTGTGATTCGTACGCACAATCTGTTGGTTAGCCAACAAGTCCTCTCCTACTTGCCCACATCATATCATACCTGTCGTCTCTGCACCACCGTGACCTCCTCCTGTTCTCCACACAGCCTGAAGGCCCCTGTCCCACTCGTACACGACTTAATCGTCCTGCTCTGGAGGACTTGATCTCACTGTGTTAGATGGGTCTTTCTGATACAGACTCACTACCGTTTTCACTATTGCTTGTCACATTGCTCAACTCCGTGAGTCAATGCCAGGTTATCTGATCAGGGCTTTTTGGAAGCTGAGTGTGAGATGTTAGGTCAAGGGTGAAGGGTGATTTTTAATGTCCCACTGAGCTCCTACGTCCCACTGGGCTGCTCTGTAGCAGACGTCTGGGTGCCATAAGGACCAGTGGGGTGCAGGTGTCCAACGAACTGCCGTGAGGACTGTGGAAGGAGTTAGAAAGCCAGCTGTCAGGTTGCTCTTCTTCCATCTATGACCAAGGAAACTGATGGGTGCTGGGGAAGGGAGGGAGCTTCACACGTGTGTTAGATAATATCAGGATGTTCGTGGTGGTCTCAGAATGAGCCTTCAGATGGGTCTCTCCTTCAAATGAAACACTAAAGCACCGTCCTTTTCTTCTGTCCTTGAGTAGCTGTTCTAGCAGAAGTTAAAGATGTGCTGGTACTTTTAAAAGCAGCAGAAAAATAACCTCTCGTGTCCTAGCAGGCTTAATTGAAGATAAACATGGGAAAATATGGAGCACAGTGGAAACTGAGGCTTGGATCAGGATGAGGAGGATTGAACTTTTAGATTGGCATGAAGGAAACTTGCAGACAGCAGTGGCTGCAGAGGAGGAGGTGTTGTCCACCAGTATTGGCAGGACTTGAGCAGCTCTGGACAAGCAGAGAGGAAGATGCGAGTGCTTTAGAGCTACCTCACTTGCAGTCTGTTGGGTCAGCTGCAGAAAGACTGAGGGGGTTTAAAGATGATCGTGTGTAGGCGGGCAAGTGGATTACGTCAGGAAAGGGCAATATGACTGATACTCATTTTTACTGAATCCATAAAGAAAAGAGCTGCAGTGAGGGTTTTGTCAGAGATAGTGAGACTAAACAGGTAAAAATGCCTAAGTACTGACAGATGAGACCACTCTGTTGTTGGAGGAGGGTGTTTCCACAGCTGGTGGTAGAGGAATAAACTGGAAAAGAGGGATGCAAGCAAGATGGCGGTCTGAAAAATATGAGATGAGAAGTGTAGTAAGGATAATCCTCTTGGAAATAGGTAAAGCAGAAGACTAGAAGCCAGCACTCTCTGTGAGGGCTGCTGACTGTAGCCTTTGAAAATAATTTTGCATCATTTGTATGTGTAACTGCATTATTATTTATACATTCTTCTGCAGGATGTTTCCATTTACTTTTCCTTACAATAGAAGATGCTTCCACGCTATCCAGAACCCGTTTCCTCCTACTGTCTCAATAAACTTGCCTGAGACTTAAGAAACACACTTAGGTGATTTATATAGATTTATACTAGATCTTTTCTTACCTTTTTGATTTTGGTACCTTGATGGAGTCCCGGAATACATACGGATTTTATATTCACAGGTTCCCATCAACTCATGCTGAGCTTTTCTCACTTATTAACTGTAGTTACTTGCATTAAGGAAAAAAAAAAAGTTTTAGCCAGTGTACAAGCCAGTGTAAAGCTTGGATTGTACTAAATGTGCAACTCAAGATTATGAAAATTCTAATATATTAAGATGCAGAACAGTTGCTTTACTAGACCTGTTCTTGGAAGCAGCTGGTTTTGTAATACATATATAGAGTTACAAAGTGACCATATAAAAGTTACCTGATGCATTTCTTTCCATGTTTTTTATCAGTATTTTTTAAAAGTCTTTTCCTCCTTAGATGTCAAGAATAAATTTCCTTCATAAACTCCTTGACCTGTGAAACTCAGCTGAGTTTTCTGTATATCTAACATCAGCTCTAGAGATAAAAGTTCTGAAATGAGATTTGGTGAACAGTGTTAGTAATGACATGTAAGACAGTAAAAACTTTCTGTCTAACTTCACCAGCTCTGCAAAACCAATTGACATAAAAATCTCTTTTTCTAAGTGAAACTAAGCTCAGAGATGTCCCATTTAAAACAGAAATTAACTGATGCTTTTACATACTGACTTTTGTGTGGCAAAAGGATGTTTTCTCCCAAATCATTTATCTTAGAAGAATACCTTTTTAATCAAGACTGTTGTGGTTTAACCCTACCCCGCAACTAAGCACCACACAGCCGCTTGCTCACTCCCCCCATGTGGGATGGAGGAGAGAATCGGAAAAAAGGTAAAACTCGTGGGTTGAGATAAAGGCAACTTAATAGGACAAAAAAGGAAGACAATAACGATAATAGTGATAAAAGAATATGCAAAACAAGTGACGCACAATGCAATTGCTCACCACCCACTGACCGATGCCCAGCCAGCTCCCAAGTGGCGGCACGCCCCCCGGCCAGCTCCCCCCAGGTTTTTTTGATCAGCATGATGTCATATGGTATGGAGTGTCCCTTTGGTCATTGGGGTCAGCTGTCCTGGCTGTGCCCCCTTCCCCTTCTTGTGCCCCCCCAGCCTCCTCGCTGGCGCGGCAGTATGAGAAGGGGAAAAGTCCTTGACTTCGTAGAAGCACTGCTCAGCAACAACTACAACATCAGAGCGTTATCAACGTTATCCTCATCCTAAATCCAAAAGACAGCACTATACCAGCTACCAGGAAGAAAATTAACTTTATCCCAGCTGAAACCAGGACAAAGATGAGCAAGAGATAAAAATAAATCCACTGTAGTCCATCCACAAAGTGAAATGATGTAATCCTGTGAAATAGAAAACAGCCAAGCAATGGTATTTCTCTGCTTTTCATCAGCAGTCATGTTTATAACACCTATTTTTGAAATGTTTTCCTTGTTTGCTCTGAAGTTTAAGAAAACATTTTTGGTATTATACCTTACTTTTAATAGAGCGAGATAAATGGCTAATAATCCTAGAAGCTTAAAAATGTGTTTTGCATATTCCTTACAAAGAATACGTATTACAGGTGATTGTGAGTGCCTTCAGCACTCCCTGATTCCAGAGGTTTAGTGAGCTTAATTAATCACTGGCACAGCCTCAGGCCTTTAGGTATCCCCCAAAAATGCACAAATCCAGAATTGCCAGCCAGTGCTGCCAGTATTAAATAGCCTTGTTCTGTCACACTGCGACTTCCAGTCCCAGACACGAACAGAAAGTGGCAAAGGTGTGAATATATAGTCCATTAAATCCAGTGATGCTTTTTATTATTGGGAATTGATTTGATCCCAGCCAAGCTCGTTTGCATTTTAGAGGAGTTGCAGTCTTCTTTCTATCTGCATCTTTTTTGATACCGCCCCCTCCCCCAGTTGTTCTTTTGAAAATCGGACTGTGTTTGAAGTCCAAGACATCATTTTCCTAGTAGTTGAGACATTACCTCATTATTTTGAACTTTCCAGCAAGCCATGAACTTTAAAAAGACAAACGTGCATCAAGTTGGGCCACTGCAGAATTAAGCTTCAAGGCAGTTAGTTAAGATTTTTGAAAATGTGAGTTTTTGTAAAAGCAGTAAAATGTGTTGGATGAGAACTGTTGGATCTTTTTAGTGGATCTCAAAAGACTATGTCTGCCTTTTTATGACCCGTTAATGTTTTCTTCAAACTGTCGGGTCTGCGCAGAGCCCTGTTTGTTTTCCTGAATAACTCAACCTACAGCTGAAGCCTGGAGGTCTTGGAATGTTTGCTTCTGTTTCAGAAACGTTGGACTTCTGTCAGTGTGAGGTAACTATACCTGCGCCTCAAGCTGGGGTAAATCTTACTGTGATAATTCCATCGTCCATGTCTTAGTTGTCCTGTACTGTTTCCAGCTTCTTTGTGATCTTCTTCTATTAGAAGTGACATAAGTTGTGACCTCTCATATCTCTTCTCTGCTCCCCTCTCCCCGCCCCCCCCCCAAAAAAAAAAAGTACAGTTTCATTTTACATGACAAATGTGACAAATGCCACTCTGGTAGTAACAGGTTTTGTTTAGTCCGTAGTAATTGCTGCCTTCAGCTGGGTCTGAAATAATTGAGCATTGCCTCCTCCTAAACACTCAGCAAGTGTGATTTTAGGAGTCCACCAACCATTATAAGAAACTGGAAGAGAAGATGCTGCCTAACTAATTAAAAAATAAAAAATCTGAAGCATTATTCAGCAACTGTCTGAGATGTATGGACCCTTACTGTCCCTTACCGTCAGCCTTTGGAAGCTCAGACCTGGCCTTTGTAGTAATTGTGTATTTCTGGCTTTTCTTTCAAGAACCAATAACTGATTTGGTGATCTCTTTGGAAAAAAGCCGGTATCTCTGCTTCTAGAGGGAGTGATACAATAAGAAATACGCATTCAGGCTGTTTGCTATATGCAGTATACGCAGAACGAGGTTAACCCTGTACTGGTGCAACGTACAACGACTGAGAACCTGTCATACTCTTTTTTTCAGTGGAGGATATTTATTATCCACTTTACACTTTCAAGCTATCTACGGCTTTCTGTAACTTAAAAATAAAAAGACGTCTTGAGTCCTCTCCCTTTCAACACGAATTAAAATATTTCTCTAACTCCCCCTCTCTCTGAAATAACCCCTGTGTTTTGCAGGTGATTTCCTATCTGAAACTTCCCTGAATTCCTCATTTCAGAGAGTTACTTTCCACTCTTCCTAGACAGCTTGCAAAGTTGGCAATAGAGATCTATAAAAGGCAAAATATATACTGCCATTCTATATTTGGGGGAAATCCTGGGTTTGCTATTCACATTTCAATATTAAGTAATCAAAGTGCCAGCACTAAGTAGGTAAGATGTTAAATGGAGGTTATTCAAGTTTTGCAGCAATTATTTCTGCAGCTGCTGAAGGCTAAAATCAGAAGATATTAAAGGAGTACATAGAGCATTATACCTGCCCCTGTGGCATCCTGGAAGATAGTTCATGTCAGGCATCGTATGATGTCATGAGGAGGTTGCTGTCATGATTGACAGAGAGAACTGTGTTGGCATAATAGGCTTCCCTGAGCAATTTGACTTAGCAGTGTATTTGTCTGATGTAAAATTGGAAGGGATAGTGCAAAGCAATAGAGTTGCTATTCCCACTGATGTGGCATGTGCGAGACTAATACTGCGGTGTTACTACGTCCGGTTGTTGTATTTGTGCTTTAAAAAAGTTAACAAGAGTTTGCAAACTATTTGTCTTCTAGTTTAGCAGTCTGTTTTGCCTAACGATGATAAAGTTTAAGCCAACTTGTTTTATGAGGTACTATAGGAAAATGAGATTTTTCTTGTGTAGGAAAAGTTCTTCATCTAGCAGATAATACCATATCAACTTGTGCTGTCCAAAACAAGACAAATTCAGCATAGAGGGAAGATGTGTATTTTTGATGAAGTAGTTAAACTTTGGAATCAGGGTGGCTGTTGCAGAATGTCTCCACGCAGAACTGTTTATTTCAAGAGTGGATGTTTCCAAAAGGTTCGCAGTCTCACTCGCAGAATTTTGCACTAGGTGTAGGAACTGGTTGTTGAACTTTACCGGTGTTGTACAGGCAGTGAGATGCAAGGGCTTCTTTCATCCTTAAAATGCTCGGCTCCTGAACTGTTTATGAAATATGATAACAGAGGTTTAGTTAGACTTCTTGATCTTGTACGAGCTTCCTTTCCTCCTCTCCTCTCCCAGCTTTTTAAGCTCTGCTGTAGAGGACTGGTTTTCTACCAAATGCACATTCCCCCTTCTTCAGTGTCTAATGTTCCTTTTTAGGAAGAGAATGGAGACTATACTTACGTGGAAAGACTAAGAATCCCACTTGATCACGGGACTCTGCTGATGATGGAAGGAGCGACCCAGGAGGATTGGCAGGTGAGAACTCCTTGACACCATTTGTGTGCTTTACTTGCAATGCAGTTTTCTAAAAACGCACGAGGCGCTCCCGTAGGGTATGGGACATTCTGCTGCCCATGACACGATTGTTTCCCAGCGCACTAATTCTGCTTTCTGCCTCAGAATTTCAAAGCACCCACAGAAACAACGGGTTTTCTTTCAACTGCTAAGTGATGTAATAGGAATCAGCTCAGATGTTCCAGCATTAAAGTTCGGCAGTGAAGGTTGCAGCCTGCAGCTGAAAGAGCAAAATCAATTTAGGAACTTGGAAGATAAAAAAGTTGCAACTTAATTTAACAAGTCTAGAGTAATCTACAAAGAGCTTTTGTTTTCAGTGGCCCTGAGCAGTCAGAACATGAATTCTAAATGTTTAATAAATGTTAATAAAAAGCCATCACAGGAAATGAAGTTTTTCTACTTTTTTTGATTACCTGTGTTTCAAATACACAAGCTCATGCTTTTTTTTTTTTTTTTTCCTTCCACCCCCCCCCCAATGCCACTTACAGCATCGAGTGCCTAAGGAATATCATTCTAGAGATGCACGGATAAACTTGACCTTTAGGATCATTTATCCAGAACCTGAAGGAGTTTGGAAGTGAAGAGGCACTTTGGGCATTGTTGGATATAAACCCGTAGCAGGTCCAGAGCCTCAGAGTCCTACAGATTTAAAGGAAGCCTTACAGGAACAGAGTTCTGTGAAATATCTGATGGGGAAAAGAAGCGATGTTATGAAGATCTTTGACAATCAGAAGCTGCCTGTGTTGTGTGGACAGTGCTGCTTTGTTTTCAGAAATGATATGCTATTAGATGACACTAAATCACAGGCTTTAAGTTTGTGAAAAAGCAATGATCGTTCCTAAAAGAACACAAAGCCCATGAAAGAACTGAGAGGTGCCGACTGGAGCAGAAAGATTCAGTGAGCAATTATTTTTGCCCCTTCTTTTGCCTGCCCTTTCCCCCCAAGTAGTGATCTGTGTCCTAAGTAACGACAAGACAGGATTCTTTTACGTGAAGCCAGCTGCACGTGTGCTGCGTGTACGGAAATGAGAAAGCTGCACTTCGTGATGATCTCAGTACTGCTCACTTCACCAAGGGCTAGTGCATTTATTTGTAGGTTGCAAAGTCTTTTCCAGTGAAGCAATCAGTTTCATTATTCATGTAACTACTTGAATTATGCTAGTGTCTAGTAGAACAGAGGGTCAAGGCTCCCTTCTCCTGTGCAGTGGTCAGACTTTATCCTAACTGTTTATCCATGTAGACAAGAGAAGGGCAAGCAGCAGAGACACCTTAGCCACGAGCCTTATCAGCCGAGTCGAAGCTGCCCATTGCGTGAGTATTAACAGTCCTCCATCCTTGCTGGCTTAAAACGGTTACCTCTGTGTCATAGGCAGGAAAATAGGCACAAAGAGATGAAAAACATTACTTTCAGAACTTGCTAATTCTTAGGGGGTTTTTTGTGTTTCTTTTTAGCACAACTAAGTTGTGGCTTCCAGAGATTTCAGGTGGGACGGGAAGTGTGAGCATCTCTAAAAATCAGGTTTGTGCTGCCAAATTTGATACCCAGAAGAATTGGCCCAAAGATTTGGACCCAAATTATTAGAATCACAATGTAAGTCGGTTGCAAAGCTACACTAAGTAGAGTGTAGTAGCACCAGGGGCAGCACTCATCTGGTGCTGCTGCCCCTAGGTCAATGCATACCACATTAAGGAATGTTACCTGGAGGGTTATCTCTCCAACCTCTGCTGTTACAGAGAAGCAGTCGGCAGCTCAGACCTGATTCTAGGTTGGCTTGCTGGAATTCTTCAAGTTTGCCTGCCCTAGGCACGCCTCACCTGTTGGTAGGAGCCAGCGAGCTGGTGACTGCTGTCTGGATGCTGCCTGCGTGGTTAAGTTCTCACTGCAGCTAAAAGGCATCCGCTGGACTGGATCAAAACAGAGGTTTGGTATGTTTTCACTTTCTGCCTGAAGTAGGATCTAGGCGTGGGTAAATACTCTATGCCTTGTAACACGTTAACGTTGTTGAGCAAGCTGGCGTCCCTTTTCAGTGTTAGAATAAGTTGGTGTTCAGAAAACATCTTTTCTTAGCCAGCATTTGCTGTAGTTTAAAATTCTTATTTGATGAGAGCAGTCAAATTATTAATACTCAATTACACCTATGTTTTAATGTTATTGGTGACCTGAAGGACAGACTGTTGGGCCATTTTGGTCCCCATGCTCTGAAATCGGGCAGAATCATTTTCTTTGTATATCAGACAACTCTAGAAGCAGCTTCTCTCTGTAAAGCACCATACAGCTTCTGAAACAGCTTGTTCTTCTACAATGAATGAATGGTATTAGAAAGCTTACTTTGTTATCTAATAATGTCTTCACTTTCTTCCCAGTTTGTACAGAAATAATGTTTTTGGAGTATGTTTAACGTGAATTCCTTGCATTTGAATCTAAGATCTGGGCTCTCTGATGCATCTCCTAAGAATTGGTGTTGACGGAGGCAGACGCTTACCTCCACGTTTACTTCCTGTGGGTAACGGGAGCTTTGTGCACATCCCCGGGTGTGTGCCCAGGTTTGGCAGTCCCGACAGCGAGTGGTTTTCCCTAACCAAGGGGCAGTGCTAACTTCTCCGGGTACTCTGACAAGGCAACACTTTAGCCTTTATCAGTTCATACAAGCTACGTTTATTTACACTGTGTTAAGAGCAGTCATGCTGCAAGAGAGAATAGGAGATGGGGACGAGAGGGAAACATTTAAACCCCTAAACCTCAGCCGATGGAAATTGCAACTCATTTGAGTTCAGTGAAGCTAGGACACATAACTGATGTGGGGCCTTGGAGACTGATAGATACTGTGTGGAAGAACAGTTTTTCACTTACTTTCTCGGCTTCAATTTATAATGTTAGCAAATTGTGGTTTAGTTTCTTTACTTCCTTTGATCTGGGAGAAGAACAAGGTTTCCTCCGCAGCAATAAAATGATTTATAAGAGAAATGCTGTATCCCACAGAGCTTTCTTGGGGCGATACCCTTCTGTTGCAGGTGTCTACCATGTTCTGCTCTCTCTCATGTGTCGACTGTGCTGCTGCTTGTATCCAAATCCGGTGGAGAGTGGAGAGAAGGCACATGGCATCGTTCCTCCCCCTGTCCCGAGTTCCCTGGCTGCAAGGGGAACAGTTGGCATAGAGGTCAAGTTTCTTTGTCAGCTGGGAACTTGTGGGTCCTTCCTTCCTCCCCCCACCTCCTCCCAAAAAAGTCACCTAGCCAGGTGGCAGCAGATAGCAACCGGGACAGCAGGAAACGGCTGAGAGCAGAGGAGATTCCAGCCCACATCTCCTCAGGAGAGCTTTCTGCAGGGACATTTTTCCTGTAGGTAGAAATCTGTTCCTGAATGCTGCAAGCACTCTTACAGTTCTCAAACGTAGGTGTGCAAAAACGAGATTTAAAAAGCCTTGAGCCTGGTGGTGTTCTCGTGGCACCTAAAGATTTTTCACTAGAAACCAGGGCAACTTGAACATTTTTTATTGCTAGTATTCAGCTGTTTCTGCTGTTGGAGTCAAGTGTAGAGGGTAACGTATTTAGAATGATAAATATATAGTTAGGTTCCATTCTTTGACTTAAAAATAACTGGAGGAACCTTTCCCCTAGTTGTATGGATTTGAAAACAGTATTTCTAAAAATGCTACCCGAAAGATTTATTTTCCAGTTATAAGGCTTTCTTCCTTCCCAGGACTGTTTTAACAGTACAATATTCCCAGCCAACAGCTTTTTGAAAAAAGGTTTAAACTCGGAATTCATGACATTAATTTAAAGTAAAATATATGGTTTATCTGAAAACAAAGGTTTATATGGACACAAAGGATTCGGGGGCGGGGGGTGTGTGTGTGCCTGGGGGTTTTGGTTTTGCTGTTATCACCAGACTCGCCAATCTAAGCATGGAGTAGTCCATCCATTTGAGGTAGTGAAGCAGATGCTAAGAGGTGCTTTGCCTACAGAGCACTTCTGAGTTCTATTTTCCATATTCCTTGTATTCTTCCTGTGTCTCCCAAACTGCCTCTCGTAGCCTTTTCCTTTCCCCCTCTCCCTCCCATTGTCATTTGTCCATATGTATCTCTGGTTACCTCTCATATGCTCCCTGCTGCAGGTGTGATGATTTTTTTTTTTTTTGTAGAAGATATAAACTGTGGGTTTACTTTTTTCCTGTTTCTTCATACTGAAATGTTATTTGTCAGCAAAGTATGTGTGTCTCTTCCAAGAAAAGCTGAAAAACCGCATTCCTCGAAACTGTTCATCGTCTGTGGCTTTCAAACAGATTGAGTCTACTAGTTACCCCAGTTAAGATTCCCTTTTCCGAAATAGCTGTCACCTTTTCCAAAATATAACAGCCCTCAGGCTTGATGGTAAGGAGCAGATGAATGGAAGCTGTTGTTGGTAAGGATGGATGGTGGCCTGCCACCCCGAGGGAACGTGCAGGATGGAGCTGTTCTGAAAAAAGGGAGTCTGGTTCCGTCAACAGTATGTAACCGTTCATTTATTTAACGCCTATATGAACAACAACATTATTAATTAACCATACTGGTGTCAAGAATTGCTCTGTCTCCATGCTACTTGCAATAATCATTTAATCCCAGAATACTTGAATATTCAAGCACAAACTCTTGATGAGTTTAGAGTATATCTGATTGAGTGCTACGCTGTTGGGCCACACCAGGTTGATCTGAGCACACGCCATTTAAAATCAATAGCAAAGTTCTGTCATTTCTCCACTGTATTTCTTTTGGGTTTTTTTTTAGGGAAAAAACCCCCAACTTTTTAGGATTTTCAGTTTTGATTAGCTTTAAAGCTGTAGATAATTTTATTCTCCGTGTCAGATTAAGTCTAGCTATATATTTTCCACTTGTCATGACTGATGGGCTTAGTATAGCTACATATAGTAATTTATAGCTACAGTAGTAATGTAGAAGGAGACGGGGTGCCAGGAGGGGGTTAAGAAACCAGAATTTTCATATCATAGTACTGGCAAAGTACAGAAGACTGTTCTCCTGGGGTTTGGGATAGGAGAGGTATGATGGGTGCTGCGAATATAATGCCTCCTTCTCAAGTGCTGCTACTATTGACTTAGCTAAAAAGCATTTAACACCCACATGGCCTTTTCCGGGTAGAAACCTTTTCAGAGTGGATATGAAATCTGCCTCACTATGTTTTGTTTCCAAAGTGCTTCTTTTCCATCCTCGAGGTTTCCATAGCAACCTGGGCCATTTGTTTAAATTGGAGCTCACCGGCCTGTCCTCCCTGCACCTCACTTCCGCGGAGATCTTGCAGGTATCGCCTCCTCCTCTTGGCATGCTTGAGGGTGACTTGTAAGGACTATATAGGGGCTCCGCAGCAGCTGGCTATAAGGGTGCTGGCCCTTCCCAGAGGGCCATTCACCCAGCGAGATGTGTGCTTTCTCCCCTGTTGCCCTGTTTGATTTACCTCATTCTTCTTCTGTGTAATGTTCGGTACGGCTTTGCGGAGTTGCTACAAGCTCCCTTGAAGAACGGGTTAGCTGGCAGGGCTTTGGCAGCTCTCGCTGGGAAGGCATGTCTCAGGAGAGCCAGGAGGCCTTGCTTTAAGTCAAGAAAGTGGGGACCATACTGAAGAATTTTAATCAGAATAAGGAGCGAGGAGGTCTATCGCACGGCCTCCATCGTTTGGTTTAGGTTCCCCGATGTTCTGATCTTTCAGGAGGTTTTGCTGGCTGAGCAAGACTTAGAGCAGAGTCTTCACGTCACGGGGCATCGTCCAGACAGACGGTGCTCACTGGATCCAGAATGACGCTCAACCGAAAGGCGTTTCCGCCTATAGCTGCGTGTGCAGCATTTGCTGTGACTCTCTCTCTAGTCCCGTGGTGGAGACGCCACACAGACCCACGCTGAAGAGTGGGTGACGTTACAGCTGATCTCCGAGTTACCTCTGCCCCGTGTTTCCAGCGATGCCCTTGCAGCAGGGCAGGCTGGCCGAGCATGACCCCTTAAAGCAGAAAATTAAAAAAAACAGGCCACTTGGCAGAAGCCACAGGCTAGAAAGAGCCGCAGCATTGCATGGCACAGAGGAGTCGTGGCTGTGACTCGTCGCTGGCCATCGGGTCCTCGTCATCGTTAGGGAGGGCTGCGGGAGGAATTCTTGCCCTGAAGAGGTTATGATTCAGAGAGCAAAAGATGAAGCAGGAGTGAACAGGAACATGACTTGCCAGAGGGCTTACTGGCCTAGACATACGACCTGCAATCCCAGTTTGGTGCCCGATTTGTTAGGTGCAGAGCTTACATGGTTTCCAGTATCCCCCCTCTGCTTTCTGGAGGCAGATCTGTGCCAGGTTTCTGCACCGTAAATTAAAATANCCCAAGCTATGGGGGGGAAGTTAACCCTGTCCCAGCCGGAACCAGGACACCCCCCCAATATTTACAGGTTAACAAGCTGTTTGAAGAGTGTTTCTGAGGAGGAAACGGCCTGCCCGGCATGGTATGCCTTCATCGAAATAGCTGGGGGGTCCTCGGAAAGGAGGGAAGCCACAAGGCGCACGCTCCTTGATCTTTTGAGAGAAGCAAGTGGGAGTGATGGAAGAGGGATTTGAAATTGCCGGGCGGTGTTTTCTGTCGGGAAGCAGTGGGTGGCTGCAGGCTCCCTGGGTTACAGGGCTGGGGTGCAGCACCGGTACCCGCTCAGTAGGAAAGTTTCTGACAAATGGTGCTTTTTTGCAAAATTTACCCTCACCTGCACTTCCCCAGCGGTGATGAAGCCTTCACAGCTTGCGCCAGAGAAGAGACTGCTTCCCTGGGACGGGCTGACAAGCCGGCATGAAGAAATCCTCCCAGGCCTCGGGGCAAGGAGAGCGACGGAGCGAGGCGCAGGACGCGGCATCTTGCTGCTGCAGCAGCCACAGGTGGAATAAAATGGCCTGAGCGTCGGCTCTTCTCGGTGACAGCTCTGTATTTTGCACTGATCGGTCTTTGGTCGCCCCGTCAGTTAACTCCCGGCTTCACTTCGCTTGCAGAGACCAAAGTGGCTCTATTTTATCTTAGAAAAGCTTCTTGCCGCTGTCACAAAGATCATTCCTCAGCTTTGGGTGCTGTGGGCTTTCGTCTGACAGGGATGGGGTCACGCTTTTTTTCCTTTCTGCTCGTCAGCATTAGTGCCACACCGGATCCCCTCCTCGAGGCAGGGCTTCTGTTGCTGGAACCAGTGTCACTCGCCTGTTTACTGATGTGGTTGTAGTAATTTTGTTTAAAGTCCCCGAAAAGGTTTAGAGACTGAGTAAAAAACAGCAGGATTTGGTTACTTGAAGTCTGATAGTTCATTGTCAAGAAGCTTCTGTTCTAATCTCTAGACTACAGTTGATTTCTTTCGTGATTACTTACAAATAGGCTTAAAAAGAGAGGGGGGAAAAGGAAATTTATTCTGCTGAAATACTTGGATGCTCTGCAGTGTTTTTAGCTGCAGAAGAAAGTTGAAGATAAAATCCTTCAGAAGTGCCAAGATCCCATTTGTGGCACCGACTTAAGATCTTTAATCTCGACTCGCATCAGGAAGGTTTCCCTTTTGCCCGACCTCCAAAGCAGCCAGAGCCTTCATGGCCGTGCTGGCGGCTGGCCAGCCCTCCCTCTCTAGCTTTGAGATTCGGGGTCAGTTTTGTCCAAGAGAGGATAGGAAAAGTCTCAGAAAGAATTCAATTTCTTCAGCTCTTGCAAAAATCGGCAGTTGGGTCCAGAAGAGAAACCAAGACGAGCGTCCCAGGCTCAGACAGCTGCGTGTTACGCTGAGCCCCGGGCAAGGAGCGGGTGAATCCTCCTCTCCTCGCTCCCTTTCCGATGGCAAACGGCATTTCTGCTCCCGCCGCTGGCACGAGGCTGCGAGGCCGCACAGCCCGCACGAGCCCAGCCCCGTCCCGGCCACCAGCCCGGCACGGACCACGCGGGGGGACAGAAAGTGCTGNGATGTTAGGAAAAAATTCTTTCCTGACAGAGTGGTCAGGCCTTGGCACAGGCTGCCCAGGGCAGTGGTGGAGTCCCCATCCCTGGAGGGATTTAAAAGACGTGTAGATGAGGCGCTTGGGGACATGGTTTAGTGGCCATGGGGGGGTTGGGTTGACGGTTGGACTCGATGACCTTAGAGGTCTTTTCCAACCTTAGTGATTCTATGATTCTATGATTCATCAGCAAAGTCCTCTCCTGCACACGCAAAGGTATTTTTTTCCCAAAACTTTTTATTTATTTTGTGGGGGAAAAACATTTTTTCAAGCTTTTCAATCCGAGACAGGATGTATTTTACTAATTACAAAAGGTATTATTGAAATAGAAATCCTAATTTCTGCGCTGCTTAATTGATAGGATCACAGTAACAACTCGACATAGTAATACCTTGACAGTTAAAGCTGTGGAAGCTTAGAGGTTAGTTTTGCTCCAAGTGGCAGCAGCTTGTACCAGCAGGAATATTCAAAGCAATCAGTCTCTTAATTTGTTAAAAGTACAGTTTCGTTCTTCAAACAGCTGAGGTTTCTGCAATCACTGCTCTCCAGTTGTCTAAACCGCACTCTTATCTTGTATCCTCGTAGCACCGTGTCCTGACACGTCAGTAACGGCGCTGGGAAAAGCTGCCATCCCTTCTGACGCCCGTCAGGCCAAACAACGGAAATTTAATGTAGCCGTTTCCATCAGGGAACATTTTGCAGCTCTCTTCGAAAACAAACAGTTTTATTACTACATTTATTATTGGTGGTGTGATGACAGCTCTTATTCTGTGACATGCTACTGAAACACTGACTTCTCACTTCAGCTATCGCTTTACAATTAAAACAATTCAATACTGAGAATAATATATTTCTGTCAGGAGCATTAATACATCCAAACATTTTAGTCGGTGCTTTGTCCTAGTGGCAGCGGGCAGAAGCTTTATGGGATTTATTGCAGCTCAGGCAAGACTGAAAGTGAGGTATTTGAGGGGGTAAGAGCTTTGAATACCCATGCTTTGTATTAACCATGTTGTATCAGGAGCTCCTCGAGCGTTTGTCACGACGTACAGTCACGCTGTGGGTACGTCCTTGCCTCGCAGCGCTGGCTGCTGTCCTCGAAGGAGGAGGACGCGCTGCCAGGTCTCCGAACGGGCTGGCAGGGAGCAGCGAGGTTTGCAGAGGGCTGAATGCCCTGCGCCCTGCCGGCAGCGTGCCGTACGGCCCCTGCTAGGTTTTCCATCCTGGTCGTCAGCCCCAGGCTCTGTCCCTTGCTCTTGTGACTCCAGCCGTGGTTCTGCTCTTGCCCGGCCCGCTGTGCCTCCTGCTCCCTCCTGTCCCGACCTTTGCCGCACTCCTGCCTTCGGCTGGCTCCCCTGCTTCTGCGGGCTCCTCGTTTCATCTCGTCCTTCCTACCAAACCTGACTTTGAGCTTTATCGTCTTCATTTTAAAGCTGCCTGACTGCCCTTGGCCAAGTTACAATAGCACCCTTCTCACCCGCCTCGCGGGGAAGCTCAGACGTGGGTTTCGGTGACTTACGTCGCGGTGAAAATCCACGGCAGGTTTACGTCTCCAGTGTCCTAGGCCTGTGACCGCACCCCTGAAACGATTCAGCGTTGCATTGATTTATGTTTTATAAAGATATGTATAGATTATATAGCTATACTTAATGGAAGTAGCGATGCTCAGCGGTCCTATGGCTAACACTGCCTATGGAAAACCTTCTCCTCCAGGTCAGCTCCCAGCCGTGAGGCGCCGGCGGGGACGGTGACCACCTCCCCGTCCCGCTGCCGGTGAGCACGGGAGGGTCGTGCTGTGAAACTCTCTGTAAAAAGAAAAAGTTGGAATCGTCGGCTTAGCTGAATTTAATTTTTAAACAGACTTATTACTTTAGGTTGACTTAGAAGGAAATGTTTCAGCTAAAGTGGCCAAGTCTCTGTGAAAAGGAGACAACCTTTTTCTCTTAAAAAGTTATTTTGTCTAGAGAAGTATCTTAAAACCTCAATGTGTGGCAAGGTGGTACCGGTTCCGTGGCAGATTGCCTGGGGAGATGTAAAAATCCTTCCCTGCACCTATAATTCATGAATCGAACACATTCTTTTCGAAGCATCCCTCGGAGAACTTGCCCATCCTAGCAACTCCCTGGTCGGGAGCTCCACCTTGGCAAGAGCTTCCCCGTGGAAAGACCTTGTAGAAATAATTTTTCAGAAGCTGCCTGCCAACACCCCAGCAGGGACCTGAGCCTCCCAGTGCCGCTCACTGGTGCCTTGCTGAACGTACCCGCTCTCCGAGGTCCGGTGAGCGCCATAGGGGAGTTTCCTCACGCCTTATTGCCTGAGGCTTCTGCCTCGCCTCACTGCAGGGGACAAAATCGCAGTGTCGGGGGTGTGAAGGAGAGCCCTGGCCCGCGGGAGGCCCGAGTGCTGCAGAACAAGCCCGATCTTCCCTTTGCCTACAGAGATTTCCAATCCTGCAGCTAAATCCCTGCGAAGTGCTAATCCTTCACCTGCGCTGCCGGGCTCCCCACGGCTGCCACCAAGCGCTGCCAGGTAGGATGTCCCTCGGCGAGGTCTTTAGGAAAATATTTCAAGGGACGCGTCAAGCATTTAAAACGCTGGCTGCGTGTTGCTCTGTTGGCTGCCCGGCTGGGAGCGTGCGGGTGTGTGATCCTTACTGTAGGTTTACCCTCGGGCAGGCAGCTGCTGGGGCCGGCTTTGCTTTTTATTTATTTTTTTTAATGGAAAAAAAAAAAATGTTAAAAGGCTGCTGAAGTCCCGGCTAGAAACACTGGAAAGGGAGATAAAGAATATCCAACCAAATACGTAAGGAAAGAGATAGGGCAACCTTGAGCGTATAGCCCTTGCAAGTAATTAGTCAAACAATTCCGGGGTGTCAATGCATTCGCGTGTGCTTGAGAGCGGCTTGGCTGCAGAGTTAAGCTGCGCTTGGTGGTGCTGCTATTTTCTTAGGCTAGTTAGAAAGTACCAACGGTTTGCTTTTGTCCGGGCAGCAGACTCAGAGTGGGTTTCCACTGGGCCTTGTTGAGTAACTTAGGTTCCCCCGTCAGAAAGGTACAATTCCAAGTTCAAATCAAATGTCTGTGTGCGCACCGAGAAAAAGATGAGAAGAGTTATCTCCTGCTTTCAGAAGCAGCTTGTATCGATTGCCTCTTTATTTTGTCCTTTCCTATTTGTAAGCCGGTATCTGTTAGGTTGCAGTTAGCTGAATGCTTTTATTATTATTTTTAAAAATGATTGTTTCAGGATGCGAACTGTACTGGAGAAGGAACCGCAACTCCCTCCCACTTCCTCATGGAAATGAATTCACGGAGCGGGACGCCGAGGGGACGATGGGCACTGGCGTGACTGGAAACGCTGCCTGGCAGGACGGCGAGAGGCAGGTTTTACTCTCGAGCGTGTTTTGGGAGGAGACTGGAAAGCCAGCTGCTGGGGATGGGCCGAAGGCGTCCCGCTGGGGAGCCGCTCGCCCCGCTGACGCGCCAGCGTCGGGGTTACGGCACCGCTCCGTTTCGGTGTTCAGGGCATCCGCACTGGGACTGCCCAACCAGAGGTGGTTTCTGTGGGAGCTCTGGCCTTTGGAAAGTTTCTTTTTCTACAGAGAGATAATGGATTCTCCCTTTCTCTCTCTCTCTCTCTCTCTCTCCCTCCTCTTCTTACTCTTTCCTTCCCCTTCGGTGGCGTTCAGTCGGGGAGCCAGCAAGGGAATAATAATTGATAGGCTGTGTGTGTATTTCCTATGATCGCACTGTTAAATGAGTGACCTGATGATCCAAACTGATTTCCGTGGTGCTGTTTCAGCAGCGTTAGCTGTTTCTCCTCCTAAGAAACTGGCATTTTAACTTCCCAAGGCCCCACAGCTGTCGAGCGGATATTTTATGTAAAACATGCAGCATTTGAAACGTTCCCAGCCCCGGGTAAAGGTCCCCCGCAGCCCCTGCGCGGTGCCCTGGCGTACGGCGTGACTTCAGCCCTGTACTATGCAGGAAAGAAATCCGCTCAGATGATCCACACGGCAGAGACTTTCTGTAATCTATACCGTGAGGTCACATTTCAATACCGGGAGCAATCGAGATTAAAGCCATGATTTAAACCGCTGGAGTAAATATAGTTTTTACATTAGCACATTGCAGACCTAACTTGGGAGATTATGTCACAGGATATTTTTTTCTGAATTGTCTCAAATAAAATCTCAAGGCTTCCCAGTTATTACCATGGTGATGGTTGCTCCAACTCAGCCTTGAAATTTCCCAGAGCATTTTATAATCAGAACTGTTGAGGGGAATTAAATGGTCACTCTACCTGAAGCAAAACCAGTTTGCCCTCATACTGAACTTTCTGTGTGAAACCAGACGGGCAGTTTGGACCGGGGATGCGTGTGTTGAATTTCAGATACCGAGTCACCGGCCTTTTTTCTGCAGAGCCTTGGATCCTCTTATGTTAAGGCTGTCGCTAGAGCAGATTAAATTTACCTTGCTTCATACGAATGTGAGATGCTTTTCTCCGCTGCCAGAACAAGGCTGCTGTGTCAACCCACAGCTTGCTTCTGCAGGATAGACAAGCTCAGCCCCAGGAGCCCAAACTCTTCTGCAGACTCATCCTCTCGGAGAGCTGCGCTGAGGAAACAGTTTGGCCTTCTCCACGCTGCAGGACCAAGTTGTCAGGAATAAAAACTGTTGTAAATGGGGCTCTGGGAGAGGGAGGCGTCGTCCTGCGGTAAGGGCTTTATGGGCTAAATTTAGCCATTCGAATCAGCAGTAAAAAACCACAGCCTTCTCCAAGCTGGAATGTTTCAATTTGACCAAACAGAAAATTGTTCCCTTATTAAGTGAATTGTATCTCCCAACAAAAAGGCTTCAAACTGAACCTGGCCCTAAAGCTGCCCCGGGGAGCCAAGGAGCCGAGAGATTGCGGCCAGGTGCTTCACAAAGCCGAGGCTCTCAATGTCTCTTTTACGCTGGCAGGAGGCGAAGCAGCCAGCCTTCTGGAAACGCGCTAGCGAGAGCCTCCGGTCCCCTCTCTCCCAAAGCTGTATTCCTGTTTTGGTTTATCCCGTCGGAGACAGGCCTGTAATCACAATGGTTTGTTTCCAGTGCAGGTCCTGAAACATCGCCAGTGCTAAGGCAGTCCGAAACAAGGAGGGACCAGTCCCGAGCCTCACTGAAAGACGAAGTTGAGACTTTCTGATGGTGAACTCACCAAAGCAAGTCCTTTTCTGTGTGCCGGCCTGTGGCAAGGACGCGTGTGCTGTATGTAAGCTTCTGGTTTTTCTCAGGGCGCTTGCCTACCTCTGCCCAAAGAACAGGTTTTAAGGCGAAATGCAATAAACTCAAGCTAGCTGCGGATGCGCTAGCTCGGGCGCAGGACCCGGGGCTGCTGGGGTACGTGCAGAGCTCTCTGTGGGCTGATTTACCGGCTGGTGCTGGAGGGGCCCCGGGCAGCTCTACGTTGCGCTGCTGTGCCGGGCGCGCACAGCGAGCACGGGGGCACTGACTGCTCGGCAAGCCGCAGGGGCCCCGAGCACGCTGTCCCCGTCCCCTCGCCAGCACGGGGCAGGATTCCCGATGCCGTTGCTAAGCCTCTGCTTCCTTCCCGCTTCCTAACCAAGCTTCAAAAATATCCTCGAGTGGGTGAAGCTACACTGGAGAATGTCTTTATGGGAATAGTCTAACATTAGCCCTGAAGAGGGGACAGACTAACCATTTCAGGCTCTTCCTCCCTCCCTCCTGCTTTTATACTCTGCTTCCTTCTACCTCCTTTCCTATTCCTATCGTATGTTTTTCTTACGCTGTTGGGTTTTTCCATGAGACTCCTTGGCACGCACAGCTTTAAAGGGTGGTCCCAGCCGTCACTAATTTGCAAGCTTTTGTTTCGGCTCAGTAATACTTGTATGTATGGCGGGTTTTGTCTGAGGATCCGATTCTGCATCGTATCAAAGCAGTATTACAGAGCCCTCAGGGGAATGGAAAATTTTAGGATCCCTTTTAAAAGAAAAAAACCCGAGTCACTCTGAAGCAGATGTTTAAACTGCATTAGAGGTGGCAGAATTGGGAATGAGATCCCAGTGTCTTGAATCCTGCTTAAACCCTCTGTTGCCGATGGTTTCTTGCCTGGGACCATCCCCTGTGATCCCTGTAGTTTACATCTGGGTCACTGTAGCATTACAGGATTCAGATTTGGGCTGGCCTCGGGCTTTCCTTTGCCCATGTGTACGTTACTCTGCTGAAAGCTGACGTGACGACCCCCTTAGTATTCTTTTACAGCCATAGAAATCGTGGTATTGATAAAAAAAAAAAAAAGCTGCGAGGTGAGATGGAGAAAGCTGAACTAAGGGCTGCGGCTCTCCGGGATGCAGCGAGGCCTCAGTAACCCGCCCGGGGCCCCGCGGGGCAGGGGGGGGATGCCCGGGGGAGGGCAGCCTCGGGGCCGGCGGTCGGACGGGGAGAGGGGCCGGGATGGGACGACGGGACCGAGCCGCGAAGCCTCGGCAGGGGCGGCGGCGAGGCTCCCCCGTCCCGGGCCCTGCACCCCCCCCGCACGGCGGGGGAGCGGGGGCGGTGACAGCGGTGGCGGGGAGACGTCAGGCGGAGGGGAAGCGCCCGGCAGGCTGCAAGTGGGCTCCGCGGCCGTCTGAGCATGCTCCCGCGGGGGCCGCCCGGCCTATATAACGGCGCCGGCACCGGCGGCAGCGGCAGCGGCTCCGCTGAGGCGGCGGGACGCACCGCACCGCGCTCCGCACCGCAGCGCTCCCTACGGCACGGTACCGCACCGCTCCGGGCAGCACCGCTCCGTACTGCCCGGTACCGCACCTCTTCGGACAGCAGCGCTCCGGGCAGCCCGGTACCGCACCGCACCGC
>VZTQ01013769.1:0-23585 GCA_013400755.1 Pelecanoides urinatrix | reverse complement strand
CCATTTTATATGACATGGTTATACTTACTCCTGCTTTACTTTTGGTTATCACTATTTACAAAGAACCTCCATGTTCTTTGAAAACATGCGTTAATCAAGGTTTATAATATCCCTGAGACTGTAAGTAACAGTTGTAGATAATTTGAGATAGACAAGTATAAATGGTGAAACCACTATTAGAAGAGAGGCCTTGGCACTGGGTAATAACACTACCAGGGTGACTGAATGACTTGTGCAAAACCACCCAGAGTAATCAAGTATCACTCAAGTGTCAAAGTAACCTAATCTGGGAGGTCTGCTTTTGGCTCTGGGAATTACAGAACAATGTAAGCCTGAAGATGCAGCATTTTCTCTAGGGGCATTTAAGAGAAATCTCATCAAAATTGTAAAGACAAAGATGTTTTGATCATGAAAGGTGTACCATGTACCACAAATAAAGAAAACTTTGAATTGCCTTTGAACATTTAAGCACCACTGGTGCAATGATTCTTCAACAAAGTGATGTTGGTATGAGCTGCACATGATCGGATGAAACATTGCCTTGCTGATGTAGATACCTGCTGGTAGCAACAGGGTACATGTTGTGCAGGAGTTTTGTGTATGTTTTAAAATGTACATCAAAACTGTATGCAGTACTAATCAAAGCTACTTCAGTGCTCCATCATTTTCACCTTTATTCAATGGCATGTTTGTTCACATTATACCTACCAGTACAGTTGAGAGATGATACAGTGCCCATTGCGCAACAAGTTGGCCCTGGTGTGAGCAGGAGGTTGGGCCAGATGACCTCCAAAGGTTCCTTCCCATCTATATCATTGTATGATAATAATGATTGAGACTAATGACTGAGGTTGCTCTTGTTTTAAAATCTACTGAAATCAGATCTGGAAAAGAGGGGAAGCCCTTGCTTAAATCAATAAAGAATTTTTCATTTGTTTCAGAAATGTTTGTAAGGACTGCACACTTCATCATACTTATGTATATTTGTCAATGTTTTGTCTGTATTTGAAAAATGTAATAAGCAGTTTAGGCAAATATTTTAAATGTGTGTTAAACTCTTATTAAATATTTTGTATATATGTGGAACTATTTTTTGGTTTTGGTATCTTACAGTGTTTTACAGTCTGGCAGCTTCTGCTTGATCTTTTTACTTTCTAATTTTATTAAAAGGACTTCCAGTAATTTCTAGTAATTTTCGGAGTCATTCTGTTATTTTCTGATTCCTTGTTCCACTGGTGTTTGACTGTTTTTCATGGAGCTTTCTTGATTATTATTTGATATTTTAACAAATGCTGAAAGTAAGAAGAGTTAAAGTTACAGGCTGACCATGAGTAGGAAGAGCTTTGGAGGCTGTGGCTGGAGGAGATGGTCTGAGGAGTGCCAGGGGGAATCTTTTGTTTTTTTAATGGATTTTCCTGATGTTTCCTTTGAAAAATGAGGGTGGCCTTATATTTGAAGTCACCTTACATTTGGGGCAGTATGGTAGTTCTGGCTAAATCCATGAGAACGGCCAGAGTCTATAAGGATACACCACAATGAGGTGGAGAAGAAAACATTCAAAATTTGTTTTGGCAGAAATTGGTTAATTAAGTCTGTTTCTCATTACACAAGACCTGAGCTTGACCAACTTACTATCTTTGTTAAATATGTGGCTTCCCAGTAAATCTGGATAAAATGTCTTAGTATTGTTTAACTAATTTTTTCACCAGGAAAACACAAAAATTGTGCAATTGCATATGTTGGACCAAAGAAATATATATGTTTGCATTTTCCCATGAAACTCTCTTTTCCAAAAAGAAGAAAACCTTTCTTGAGTTGTTGGTTTCAGGTCCCATATTGAGGGAAATGGCAGTGTTTTCTTTATGTTATGCCCCATCACTCCCAAGACTGGAACACAGATTCAAACAGCAAAAACTGAGTGTGATATATCAATGACAGTGTTTTAAGAATATTGATATATCAAGAACAACAAGACACTCTTCAGGGTCTCAGATAAGCTGGGACAAATACCCCACATATTCTTCCTAGCTTTAGCAGCTGTTGCTAGGTGTTAGTCAGATGATTGAAATAAATTTATTGAGGTTCATGGCAGTATTTTCGACTGTAGAAGAATCTTTCCTGGAGCAAGAGCATGATTCTGGGAAGCCAGATGGGCTAAAAGTGTATATGGAAGACCTCAGAGATATAGGAGAATGGGCTTGGAGACATGCTAACTTTCCTCTCACTAGCATATTGCATAGCCTATCTTTAGCACACAGTAGACTTAAGTAGGTTCAAGGTCTATTCCTCTTCCCAAATATAGGAATAAATTAATGCAAATATAGAAATAATTTAAAGGAAATTAATAGTACAAGGGGAACTTAACAGCAATTATCTGCCTCAAAATACAATTCTAGAGATAATTTACAGAAATAATTTAGTCAACTCATAGTTCATTTTTTGTTTTTAAATTCTGTTTGTTAAAAACAGAGGCACACTCAGTGTGAATAAACAAACTAGAAAAAGTGGTTTTAAAGTAGTCTATGGGCTTTTCAAGGTAGAGAATGTAATGAAGAGGTTATCAGAAAGTAAGTCAGCTTAAAAGACTCAGGGATTAACTCCTCTGGTCTGTCTTGTTCCTATAGCTATGCTGAGAGGCCAAAGAGCTGTCCTTTATGTCAGCCATGGATTTTTGCGGTATAAAGGAAAGTTTTCGGTTATAAAATTTTCAATTTCCAGACCATGTGTTTTCCTCCTCTGCACTATTCATCTAGTGACAACTTTGGGCTGAGCACAGCATGTGAACACACACATTACATTACTCTGAGTTGCATTATGGGCCAAAAAAGCTCAATCTTTGAATATGAATATTACAAGCAAAAGATGGGGAAGGAAGCAGTGCTACTGATTAGTATTGTAAAGCTTCTATCATTACCTTTTACAGTGAGTAGAAGTTCAAGTAGCTGTGTAGATTCATATGTATTATACATATGCAGCAAGTACCAATCATTGTTATTGTACTGTAAGGCTGACCAAAGTCTTGGCCCAGGTTATGCTTGATTTGACTCAGCTTGGGAGACTTTACTTATTGTGAGTTTTATGTTGGTTTTTTTTTTTTTTTTTTTAATCAACTTAATGTTCAAGGTATTGTAAAGACTTAGAGTAAAACTCAATGCAATGATATAAGCATTGAAGTCCATACACAATGAACAAACTATTCTGGTAATACTCGGTCTTGGCTGCAAATGTGAAGGTAATGAATGGCTGCTATAGTCTATTTCCCATCTGGTTTTAACAGTGTTTCTTTTTCATTTTCCAAAATGCTCTAGTATCTAAGGGCTTGTTTAGCAAGTTTTTGCTTTGGTAATTAATGAAACTTTATAATTTTCTAGTATACCTCTGTGGAGCTTTTTGAATTGTCATTGTGTTGCCATGCTGTCGTGGTTTAACGCATCAGGCGGCCAAATACCACACAGCCGCTCGCTCACTCTCCCCCCGCCAGTGGGACAGGGAGAGAATCAGAAGGGTAAGAGTGAGAAAAACTCACAGTTTAATAGAACAGAAAAGGAAGGTTAAAAAAACCAAAACAAACCAGAATGATGCAAAATGCAATTGCTTACCACCCGCTGAACAATGCCCCAGAGAAAAAAAAAACAGCGATCCCACTTCCTGGAACGCCTACCATTCATATAAGGGCATGACATCACACGGTATGGAATAACCTGTTGGCCAGCTGGGCCAGCTGTCCTGGCTATGCTCCCTCCCAGCCTCCTGTGCACTTGGCAAAGCATACAGTGAGTCCTTGACTAGCAGGGTACTTAGCAACAACTAAAAACATCATTTGTGTTATCAACATCCTTCTCATACTGAATCCAAATCACAGCACTAGGAAGAAATTTAACTCTATCCCAGTTGAAACCAGGACACATGCTTAGGACAACAGCTTTAGTTAAAGCCAAAGATAGTTTTGAATCATTTGTTATCAAAGTACTAATAAGCTCTGCAGACATTTCAAATACAATTTTTCCTTCTTCAGCCAGATGTGGCTTAATCCGCTCTATTTTTTCCATAAGCAATATACTGTCCAATATATAACTTTATCCTCATACTGCAAAGAAGGTTTTCAAAAGGTTAAAGTCATGGTTTTTGTAACAGAAGAGACTTTGCCCATTTCTCTCTTCCTGATGTTGGATTACTATCCATTTCCACCCTGAAATTTGATGACCTGACAATAAATATTTGTTCCTCAAAATCTCAGATCATGAACTATACTAGTTTGCATATTCTGATTTCTAAAATGTGTTTCCTACCCTTAAAGACTGTTTATGAATGAAAGTAAAAAAGCTATTTCTAAGGGTTTATTCTCAAGGATCATTTTTCTAAATTCTAGCTGCAACAATGTGAACGAATTACATTCAGATTCCAAGGAAAGAAATTAAGAATTTAATACTGTACTAAAAGCATTGAAGTAATTACAAATTAATTTATCAGAAATTCATTCCTCTTGATTGATGTGCTAAGTGGAAGCATGTAGGACATTCAAAGGATCTTGTATAAATCTTGATAGTATTTGCTGCTTCTTCTTAGAGAATGTG
Source organism: Pelecanoides urinatrix (assembly GCA_013400755.1). Classification (NCBI taxonomy): domain Eukaryota; kingdom Metazoa; phylum Chordata; class Aves; order Procellariiformes; family Procellariidae; genus Pelecanoides; species Pelecanoides urinatrix. Next base: position 19,011 of record VZTQ01013769.1, on the reverse strand, counting down.
TACATATTCTGCTATTGATTTGTTTGCAGCCACATGTAAGATTTCCGGACAGTAAAATCCTTGTGTACGTGTAATAGGAGTTCCGTGCTTTGCTCCAGCTCCAGGAGAAGGGTGCCAGCTTTTGCCTCAGTATTTCTGACTCATTTTACAAAACATAACTTTGTCAGCTCCCAGTTGCCAGAAAGTCAGCTCTGCTATTTAAAGCAGTTGGTAAGTTTTTTTGTATTCATTCAGTATTTTTTTAAATATTAGTTCAGTGTGCCCTTTGTAGCTCATTCATTTTCTTTAGAAAACATTCTGGTTACAGGTTGGCTTCTTTCAGATGTCACTCAGACTCATGCTATGGCTTTATTTGCCATAGTGTGGCAATGCTATGGCATTCATCACAGCAGTCACTCCAAGGGTGATGAAATTTGGGGTTCAAATTTNATCTTAACTCCTCCATCTGGTGATTGCTTGCTCCATGAAAGACAAACACATCACATTATACCTTAAGTATAACATCCTGTTTTAAAGATCCCACTAGTGCAGTTTAAATGGTTTTGAACCTGTTCAGACTTTAAAAGGATATTTCAAGGATCCTCCATTTATCACTACTTGCATATAGTCAGGACCAAGGCAATAAGTGGCCAGTATTTCCTTTCTCATATTCAGCTTTGGCCTTGCTTGCATTTATATTCCTTTTAAATAAACAGTAATGTGATACTGTGGTGTCACAACTTGTTTTCATTGGAAACACCATAGAAAGTACAGGATGAAGATTGTCTTTTATTTAAATTGTGGGAAAAAATAGAACTTTATTAAAAAGTTCTGTAACTGGTTCCTATGCAGGATGGAGCATGCATTTATGTATTATGTATTTTTCCAACATTCTATTAGGGACATGGTGTAGTGGTGGACTTGGCAGTGCTAGGTTAACGGTTGGACTTAATGATCTTGAAGGTCTTTTCCAACCTAAACGATTCTACTCTATTATTATTAAAGCCATACTCATTGCAGATAACAGAACAGCCACTAAGACAGTGATTTAAAAAATATTTTAGATATAAACTAGATTTTATCCGATGAAATAATTATATTAAAAACCTCCAGTTCATCCACTCCTCTTCTTACACAATTAGGCTTCCTTTCCTAAGGAAGCCTGAAAAAGGAACGGTGTATGACACTAGCATCAAGAAATCTGTGCCACAGCGCAGGATGTGTCTATATCAGAAGTATGAACTTAATTTGTTTTCTGAATTCCATTTTATTTTACTTTGTGTTGTAACCTCCATTTGAGAGCGTTACCTTGAGTTTCATTACAGAATCACAGAAGGGTTGAGGTTGGAAGGAACCTCTGAAGAGCCCATCCAGAGAAACAATAGATTCCTGAATGGCAACAGGGGCAGAGGCAAGTTTGGGACCATTTCTTACTTTTAGTCATCTGTGGCTTTAAATACTGTTAGCAAGATGTGTCAATGGCACATTCCTTTGCTAAGCTGGTAGTCTTTTCTTGCTTGCCGTGTTTTCCCAAAGCCACCTGAGAGCCCAGAGTGAGTGGAACTTGACAGAAATGTTTATGAACTCAGAAAAATGAGGCACTAATATCAAGATCAAGAGCAGCTGCATGACAGCATCCTACCAGAAGGGAAAAGTGCCAACTGCAAGATCTCTAGAGAAAGCTAGAGCTTAAGGGTAGTGTTTAGTCACCACCCAGTCCTGCGAAGCTCGATATAATCACCTTGGCCACTGGGAGAAATAGGTCAGGCTGAGATAAATCTCTCTACTCATTTCATGATCTGAAAGGAAAGACTTGATGGACCCAATTTGAATTGCAATTAGGTGAAATCAATCATGATAAGGCTTGTGTAGCGTATAGTAACAGTAATGTAAAATGAAAATCAGATTCTTTATGCCTTGATGTACGAGAGAAATTTAACATTAGGCAGAATAAGTTTCATTATTGGACTTCAAAAACTTGTGTAATTTTAGAGTTGTTAGCATCCACTAACATAGGTGTTGTGATTTGTCCACTTTATCCAGAAGAGCCAATTAGGCAATACAAACATGAACTGAGATATTTAACTAAAGTCTCTTTTAGGTATTCAAATAGGAAAACTTCAGTCAAACATTTAAACAATATTCAAGACAATAGGCCAAACTATTTCTTGTGATTCTCTTGTACTTGATGACAAATCTGACCCTGTTTGAGTCAAGCAGTACATCAGTGAACTACTCTGTTCTAGTACTTCTCAAGGGAATAGCTGTCAGATATTTAGCTACTTCTTAAAAGTACAAGCTCCTTGTTGTTAACAGCTGTTTATTGGTTACAATCACAAGTGCAATATAATTTGAGATTTCTGAAATAGGGGGAGTGATGTGTACTATTCAGTTAAAGCCGTGGAAAAATATAGTTTAAATATGCATACAAGAATAGAGGAAAACAATCAGAAATACAATACAACTGATGAAAACTGAGAAAGAAAATTATTTGAAGTCATAAACAAAAACCACTTGAAGTCACAATATCAGGTAAAAAAATCTATTCTTTCCAACTTTCCTTTTTTTGGTAGAAGTTTGTTTAGATACTCTTTAGATACCATTTTTGCACTTGATTTGGGAGATTAAATAGAAAAACATGGTAGCTTTTTATGGTGATGAGGACAGATTTTATTTCAAACTTTTGCTTTCCATTACTGTATGATAGTCTGTAGGTATCTCTATTTATGCTTCTCTATTTTCCATAGTGATCAAAGCAATAAAGCCAATCTAAAATTGTGTATGTGCAATCTCAACATATTATGAACTTTATCATCTGAATCCATGTAGTTAGAGATGAGCAGGACATGCATGGGACAGCATGCATAGCAAGTAGCACTCCACATGTGGTTTCATTCTCACACTGCCTTAATTAGTGCTTGGCGTTCCAGGTATGAAACAGCATGTCTGTGCAGATTGTATACCATTCAGGAAATGATTCACTGAGTTTTGATATACATTCTTATCACTACTTGCACAAATGACCCTGCATACACTGCTTTTCCTGCAATGTTACAGATTAGCCCTTCCACAAAGCCATAGATAGGATCTTACACAAAATTTAAGTGTTTAGACACTTCAGGTAAGTGCTGAAATTCTTAAGGCATTAGACACAGCCTTTAACTTGGAGCCAGTACCCCTTGCCAAGTACTCTCATAGACATACTTCAACTTTACCCTTCTTCTGTACTGGACTTAACCCAGCCAGTCTACAATAGCCTGGAGAAAAGCAAGAGCAATCACTGACCAATTGGTGGGGCCAGATCTCGCCTGAGTATTAGGTCACCTTATTCTGTAAATACAAGCATTTTACAGGAAGATTAAGGGAGAAGAGGAAAAAAACACAAACCAAAACAAAACTCAAACCTGGGTTCCCACCTGTCTGTGATAATGTACTTTCCCAAAAGATCAGTAACTGCAGAAAAAAATGTTAGCAGTCTCAGCTTGTATGTTGTTTTACTAACAGTACGTGCCTTTGCAGCCCTTTGCATGGCTTGTCACATTTGTTATGGACTAGGGCTTATAAAGGTCTGACCTCTCTTTAGAATACAAAATGTAATTGATCACTGGAGTCCTGTCAGCTGCTCAGGTACCCTTACAGGAACTGTTTTCAGCTATTTTATTGAACAGGAGCATTCTTACTATATTATCCCCAAATTCTAGACTGTTTCAGGCTTTCTGCTGGCTCAAGTAGCTGCAGATAGTCCCAGCTATCACTTGGTTCAAACATATCCTACTGAGCAGTGTTAAACTCTTGGAACTGAACTTTTGTTTTTGTTTACATGTTTGGTTTTGTATTTCTATGACTTCTGCCAACTGCTCTTGGTTCCGTCTTTCGTGGTTTCTTCTATGGCACCACCGAAGGCTTCTCAGACATGAATCTACTAACCGACCTTCTACAGCATATGTTTTCAATAGAATTATGTCTGGCCCTGATGATGATTATTTTTCTGCTGCAGGATATGGGAGGCAGAGTGTTGGTGGATAAAATATGTCACAAAGTAAAAAGTTGGTGAATTTACATTAGGTAATGTCAAATAGCTTTTAAAGTTAGAATTTTTATTTTAGAACTGAAATTCAAGTGATTTAAAAGCTGTGTTTGTGGAAGCTAATAGCTCTGAACTTGTTCCGTTTTTCCTTAACAATAGGGGATGACATTTCCATTTAAGCAGAACTGCAGGAAATCACATGAATACAGATGGGTACAAAGCCTGATGCTTGCTTGTCACCCCCTCCATACTCTTTCTGTACATATGCTGAGGCTCTGCCAGGAATCAATAGTCCAGCAGCAGAAGACAGGAAGTTCTGCTACAGAGAAATCGCCAGATTTCTGTACTCTCTATTCTCCTCCAACTACGAGAACAAAAACAATTGCTTAAAAACATGACTTGCAAGCCTACTAATACTGAGCATGAATTGTGATTCAAATTAGAATTTCTGCGGGAATACTTCTCTTTAGATGATGTCCAGAAAGGGCATAATTAACATATCTGAATTCAGAAGTCAGGAAGTGAAAAATCTGGCACCTTTACACAGGCTTACTGAGGAACACTAGTATGTGCTTTCCCTGCATTACATACTATCTTTTAACATTAATTTATTAGGCTCATATTAAAGGCTTTATACTGCTCAATTAGTGCAGGCTGAAAGCGTCTCACATTTTCTGCTCAAAGATGATCCTCATGAAAATGTTTGAAATGAAAATTCTAAGTCAGTAACTCAAATAAAAATTATGTATGTTTTATTTTGATTATTTTACCATTTAAAATGGTGTTTCATGCCATGCAAATTTTAACAGGATAAATATTATAAGCAGTTCCTACATTGCTTACCAGCCTATGTCTTGGCACTGGCTGAACAAATTACTTGGTTTTATCAAATATGAAAAAAACAGGGATTCTTTTTATTTCCTATGATACCTTTCAGAATTTTTGTTCCATAGTAATGAACAGATGAATTTTAATTTCTTACCCCATTAGGATAGAGGGATCTTTTAAAATTTAATGTGTAAGCTTAAATTTAAAATTTTCCATGGACCAGAATTTCTGTTTTCCAACTTGCTGTTAAATTAACGACTAACGTAAGTGATACTGAGTGCCCTCTGAATCAGATTTAGGACCATTACTAGAAAAAACTGTTTTAACTTCTTGATGTCTGCACATTCAAAGATCTTTATACTGTTTCTGTAATATATTTATCTATCTGCAAACACATGCAGGGGCTGTGAATTCAGACCGCATCACTAGCTTCTGAAGCCCTGCCTGCCTGCAGCCTTCAGCTGCCGCCCCAGCAAGAGCAGCGGAGCGGCGGGCTCTCCAGAGGCAGGCCTCCCAGCACATGGCAGCACCCCGCGGCTGCGGCAATGCAGCCAGCCCAGCGATCTTATTGCAATAGTGCGATGTGCCCACTGGAAGCATGTGCCCGTTCCCTACATCTCCTCACGTCGGCGCCGGAGGGACAACTGGCGCTGTGGGGAGCGCTTAGCCTCAGCTTCCCGCTGCCCGCGGGCACAGGCCCCGCGGCGATGGCGGTGCCAGCGGGCAAGACGGGGGAGCTCCAGCTTGCAGGCGGCGTCCCTCCAGACCCAGGGGCTGTGCCGCCACCGCCCCTGGCGGGCCCCGGCCAGCCCCTCGCACGGCACCAGCGCTCAGCGGAACCCCCACCGCCGCCGAGGAGCTCCCTGCGCCCGCCTTCCCCGCGCCCCGGGCCCGAATCCCAGGTGAATCCCCTCTGCTCCTCGGGGGCGGGGGTGTGTAAAAACGGGGCCCCCTCCCGGCCCTTCACTCCGCCTCGCAGCCTTCGGGGGCAGTTTCTCCCATCCCGCCGCGTCGCCTTGCCCGCCGGTGGGGCACTCCGGCTGGAGCCGCACCTCCCGAGACGCCGCTGGGCCGAGCCAGCCCTCCCCCCCGAACCGCAATGGTTTCTCCCCGGGGAGGCGGTAAGCCGGAGTTCACTTCCGGGTTTCGGGGCGGGCGGGCGTGGTGTGGTGTGGTGTGGTGTGGTTGCTCCTCCCCCGCCGGCGCTCCGGCCCGGCCCGGCGCGGGCGGGCGCTATGCGCAGGCTCGGCCCTTGGCTTAAGATGGCGGCGGCGGATAAACAGAAGCACGAGCACGGGCGGGTGAAGATCGGGCACTACATCCTGGGCGACACGCTCGGCGTCGGCACCTTCGGCAAAGTCAAGGGTGAGCGGCGGGGAGTGGGGCCGCCGCCTGCGCCGCGGAGCGACACGGCCCAGCCCGGCCGGGCTGCGGGGAGGGGGGGGCAGCGCGCCGAGCGGGCGTGTCGGGCTGAGCAGCGGGGGTTTCTCCTGCCGCTGCCGCCTGCGGTCGCCTCACGGCGGCCGGTCCGATGTAGCTGGGCGGCCGCCGAGGCCTGGCCGGGGGGTGGGTAGGGGCCCGGGCTGCCGCCGCCCCAGCTCGGGCTCGGCCCCGCTCCGGCTCCCGCCCAGAGCGCTGCAGCGGGCTGAGCTTCGCCGGGGGCGACGCTCGGAAGCCTGAGCTGCTGGGCGCTGCCCGGCCGTTACCGCCGGGCCGGGTGAGTCACCGGGCTGCGGCGGGAGCCTCGACCCCAGCCGCGGTGGCCGCGGGGATGGGGGCCGCCGGCCGAGCGTGATGTGGTGGAAGCAGAACGCCTCTCGGAAAGGAGCTGTATGCGCTGACTTGCCAGGGTGGGAGTCGCAGCGGGAAGTAGTGCCTGGGGGAGAAACAGCTTTCTCTTCTGTATTTACGGAAATAATTGCCGGAAGGTAATGATGCTGCATTTATTTAAAATACCACCCGATAGGTAATGAAAGTGGAGAGTCTTAATTCTTGAGCTGTCTGTACGTTGCATTTTGCTGCAGAAGTACTAACACTTCATGTTCTTATAAGGAAGGCATGATTTATCCCTACAAAGAGAGAAATAAGCATAAAAAGATGAGTCTGGGGTTATTGGATTAACTGGCAACACAACCAATACACAGATGTGGAAAGACTTTACGTTAAATCTAGTTGACTAGGGGTTATAAAAGTTTTTCTCAGCCCAGACTGTAAAAACTTTTCCTGGTAGGGGTGCAGATGTCATACTGAGAATTTGAAGCCTAGTAGAAACAAAAAAGTTAAACTTTCCCTTGATGCTCTTCACCACAGGTGGAACGGCTGTGCATTAGCTTACACTGTTCCTGCTGTGTTTGTGAGAATTGTTCAAATTGAAAACATCCTTTCACAAATGAGTTAGACTAGGCTTGGGTTGTATTCTTCATAACTTTTTTTATGGTTAACCTAGTGGATTGCTCATGATTATAACTAGTAAAAAACCACAGCTTATCCTGTTGTATCTGATGTGCTAGCTGACTTTTAACATGATACCTTTTTTCAGTGTAGATGTTCTTATTGTATGCACAATACAAAAGAGCACAAACTCTTTCAACTATTGGCATGTTCTGAAGAAATTACTATACTCCAATAGAAAATAGGAATATATTTGTCTCTAAAAATATTTAGGAAAGCAGCAGAAAATATTTTGGAAGTAGAGGCCTTCGAGTCTCCTTTTTTTCAAGGCAGGCTTATAAAGTGATACCCCCAGCCACTTGGGAGCAGTGACTCCCAACTGGCAGCTGGAATACCATTCCTTTCCATGGGAACTTAGCTCCTCCTTAAATAGAGAGGAAATGAGATAAGGCAGAAGACAGGCATCAGATTCTCTTTCCTCATGGAGGACTAAATGGTTGGGAGGAGAAGAGTAGTCAAACGTGTTTGGTTTCCCCCTCCCCCCCCCCCAGTGCACTGCACAAAACTAAGGTTGGCATACCCACAAATGTACTAATATACTCTTAAATTTCAGAGAGTGCTGTTGCGCTGCTGCTGTTCTTATCTGTATTGGCAAAAATATGTCTGAAGTTGAAACCTTGAAAGATAGTTCATTTTAACAGTGGAGCTACTGTTATAATTTTAATATATTACTGAATGTCACTCCTACTAATATTTCATTAAATACAGTTAGTTAGAAACACTTAATTGGAAAAAAAATATAGTTGCCAGTTTTACTATTGCTGTATTTCCATAATACCCCTCTGTCTGCCTTATTTGATTGACATTAGGTGTTCTCTTAGGCTGCTTTGTAAGTATTGATTATGTGAAGAGTACACACATGCATGTATGAACATATTTCCTGTTAAGGATGGGAGAGAAATCACCTTGTGGTGAAATGCAGCATCATTCTGCATACTGAATACCTTCCTTAAGTGGCTTGGAATTTATTTAGGATCTGGAAGCAAGTGTTAGTGTTCATGGACTAATGCTCTGTTTCAATACACAAATTGTTTAAGTTTTTTTTTTTCCTCTTGTTCCTAGATGATGTACTGTGTTAGTTTTGTCTTGCTTTAGCTGTACTTAATAAAGGACATATTTTATCCATGATGCACAGGTTTTCCTCTTGAGCACACACTTTCTTCATTTAATAGCAGATTTGTGATTGTTTTCCTGTAATCCTCGTCACTTTCCCTTTCTGGTGACTCTGATTATGGTTTCATCAATTGACAATAAAGTAAAAAACTGTAATAAATATGTTCATTTTTTAAATTCAGTTAGGGTTTTCCTTGAGCTCACGTGATGTACGGGGTCAAGCATATGGCTTCTTGAAAGTGGATCTTTAATAGTGGTGGCAGCCCAAAAAGATTGAACTGGAAAACCAGTGCTTTACATTGTAATTGTTAAAGGTCTTCTGCTGTCAAGGTAGCTGTCAGATGAATTCACCCTGTTGCTTACCCTTTTACTCACACAGATAACTGTTACTGATGTGATATTTTTCCAGTTTAACTGTTCATGTGGCTGTACTTGCCTGAATTAACTACTGACTGACTCAACTCGCTTGACTGTGCCTCAGATGGACAGTCATGGAGGAAACAGCTGTTTCTAGCCAATATCTAGGCAAAGCTAAAATGCCACAAAAGTGAAAAGCTGTGGGGTAGGACAGAGTATTGAACCTAAATCAATTATGTGAGATACATTCTTGCTTAAACTTTACCAGGATTCAGTGTAAAACATCTATCCCTATTGTCATTGATTTTTTTTTTTTTGGGGGGGGGGGGGGAACAAAACCAAACCAAAAAACACACTGCTGATGTTTTCTACTGAAACCAAATGCAAACTTTTATTTCCAGATATTTTTGGAAGTAAAATTAGCTTTCATAAGAGGAAGAGTAGTCAGGCTCCCAGTGATTTGTACTGAGAAAATGAGGGATACTACGTAAGGTTATAAATACACAATAATTTTTCCAGTCTATAGAACTAGGTTAAAAACCCTGCTCTGTATAGGCTGCAAAACTGTTGTAAGGTTTTCTTGGTCAAGGCAATGATAAGAGACCTGGAAATGGACAGTGAAGGCCAGTTTGCTCTCTAATGTTGTGCAGCAATATGTCTTTGCACAGCATTAACTCATGGGGTTTTTCACGTTAGTGAAAACATTTGTTTAGCCCATACTTTTAAAGACTTTCTTCTGAGCCTCGGGTTGGCTTTTTGGCCTGTAGCAGAAATGGTTCATTAAATACAACGCAGGCTTGCTCAGCTTTTTTCCTACAAACTTCATGATTGGTACCTGTATTTCATAAGAATGTTGCATTTACTCTGAATGGTCTCGTAATCAGTTTTCTTTTCCAATTGAAGACCTGCTGAACTGAGTTTAGAGACTTGCTCCTGCACTTCAACAGTTAAAAGAAGTCAGTGCTTCTTGGAGACTGTAACTGTCTTGGAAATCTCGGTGCTACGCATAGCCATAGTGAAGCTTTAATGCAATTGGTATTGTCAGAGAATAAAGGAATATAGGGAAAGATTATTAGGTCTCTAAAGTGAACTTCTTTTTGCAGTTATTCTTTTGAAGGACTGATAGCTGGTTAGGGATTAGGGTGACTAATATAAATATATTTTGATTATTTCTAATTCGTGAGTCTTCCCTTTTATAGGTATATAATTTTATAGGTAAAACTTCTGTCAAGAGGCAATGCAAAGTAGCTTTTGGAAAGATAACACTGGCTGCTTACATGATATTATCATCTGAGGTCTTGCTTTCAGTTCTGTTTTTATGCCGAATTCAAAAGTAATCAGCAATGTTACCAGTTAGTGTCTGCTGTTTTACTGCTAACAGATACCTTGAAACATATCCAAGAAAACAGTTTTATTTCATGAAGTAGATGATTATTGGAAACTCATATCTTAAAAACTAGATTTGTTATAATCTTAAATTGAATTGAAAAAGGGAGGTAAAAATTACTGAAGAAAATAGCAATTCAATTTGAAATGTCTTAAGCAAGTGAACAGGCTTTTTGGGATCTTTTTGCATCTGCACAAAACCACAGTATGTTTTCATTACAATAACTTATTTAAAGTTGTCAAACAGAGTTGAAGGAGCAGAAAATCTTGTTTTCTCCCAGTCAATGAATAAAATCAAGGCTTGAGGCACACAATGTTAGAGGTTGTGACAGCTAGAATCGGTTTCAGTCAACTGCAAATGTTACTGTTTAATTACTTTGAATGAAAAATGTGTTTGGAAAAGCTTTTCTTATGTGCCTTGCATATTGAACATAGATTGCTGTAGCTAATAAATTACTTTCTAGTGTTTTTGAGTTTAATGAAATTCCAGTTTTTGTCTAAGGTAGATTGACAAATCAGAAATGAAACAAATTGGCTGATAAATGAGACTTTATAACACAGTGCATGTCAGAACTGAATATTTATACGCTAAGCTGTAGAATGGCTCAAATATATATGCTACTTACTAAATTAAACACCTTCTTAAATGTACTTTGTAAAGCCAAGGAAGATGCAAATTCATGTCTCTAACTGATTTTTGGTTAGTTTCTAAGAAGCTGTTTCTTACTAACCAAAATTAATGTTAAATTTTAACTTACTGATTAAAGATTTTTTTTTTAATCCCAAATTCTTCTGGCTTACTTCAGTTCACATTATTGATAGGCAAAGACTTTGTAATTCATATGGAATAGTGTTTTTCTAATGTTGTATGTTAATGATTCATTACTCCCTAGGGTTTGAACACATGATATAATTTGGGTTCCTTTAAAACTTCAATCACATTTGAACTGAAGAAAACAAAGGGGATGTGATTGCTTTAATTATAGATCTGGTTGAAAGCAAGTAATTTTCGTAGGTGATGTGACTTTACAGTTCTGGGCACTCACCTACCAATGCTTTGTGGTCTGTCTAGAACTTGTGATGGATGTGGGATTTGTCCTGCATGCCTCAGCAGTGTGAATGTGCCCATCCAGTGTTTTGGGTATTATGGCCATTTCTAGGCAATGGCGCCTCTGAATGAGGGGATGTGGCTTTTTACCTTGCAGTCAGAGCCTTTCTGTATTCTCAGATACAAAAGGTATCTGAGTGCAGCATTGTGATGGTTCAGGGTCTTGGGTAATCCACTACTTAGTTACTTTCCTACAGGAATTTAGACAAACTGCTTTATTTTACACAGTGGCTATCTTCTGTTGTGAGAATAATCACTCAAATGCTTATCATTGTCTCTGCTATGAATTTCTTATAATTTGCATAGGTTTTTAGCTCAATATAAAGGCTAAAAGCTGGAAAGTCTTGTGTTGGGAATGAGATTTGCAGATTAATAGCTGCTAATTCAAATTATCTGTTGAATGCAGAAAGATTTTTGTGGATCACTGCTGTTTATCACAGCTTCCCATGGATATATTTAAATAAAGCTTGAAGCCTGGGGCTTAGTTAAATTCTGAAGTGAGGAGGGGCACCCACATGAGTGGGTAATGTCTTCAGCACAGGTCTGTTAGCAATGTCCATTCAAGTGGACAAGGATGAACCATGTAGGTGTCCCTGCAATCTGGCTTATCTTTAGAAGGTAAGAATCAGGGTGGCGAGGGAAAGTGATGTAGTTATAATCACTGTATGCAGAAACCAATGCAGATAGCAAAGCCTTCTGGTGGAACAGATACTTACCTTCTGTGGTTTATCTGTGATCCAAAGTTGGGTTTAAGAAAAATATTCGTAGCAACTTTGTTGTGGCTACTTCCAATAGCGCCTGCAAAATTAAGGACTTCAAGAGGGGTAACAGGCTTGTTGAGGGAAGGATAGCAGTGATTTCTTTAGTAAGAGCGATCCTTGCAGATAAAGTAGAAGAGCTGTAGGAGAGCATGTCTGAGTAGGTTACCAAGTGAGCCAAAAGCTTGGAGTGACTCACACAGGGAGAGAAAATGGTCTCCCTAATTAGCAAGGAGGCAGTGTTTTGGGATATGCTTGCGTTGTTTGCAGTAGTGCAAAATGTAGTCATCCTGTAAAACTTCTGAGGCTTAGGTTAAGGTTTTTCTTACATACCGCATTCATCTTGTAATGATAGAATTGTGGGAGAAATTGGAGTAGGGCTGAAGAAATGACATGCCATTTGCTTTTCAAACCTCCCCAAAGATAATGGGGATATGTGGAACGCTAACATCTTGGCTTGCCTTTCTTGGCTACAGTCAAAATGGGCAAATTAATGTCTTTACAGAGCAGTTGAAAACTGACTAAATACTTCCTTGTTCCTTGCAGTCGGCAAACATGAGTTAACTGGGCATAAAGTTGCAGTGAAGATCCTGAATCGACAGAAGATTCGCAGCCTTGATGTTGTAGGAAAAATCCGCAGGGAGATTCAGAACCTCAAACTCTTCAGGCATCCTCATATAATTAAGCTGTAAGTTTTGCTTGCTATAATCAAACAATAATATAAGCAGTAACCTCTTTTTGCTCTGACTGATATGCTGATATGAAACATGTTTAAAGGGCAATACTACTAGCAGTATCTTGTCAGGAAAGTAACCAGCTTCCAAGTATGTAGCCATTTTCAGTGTCCTCTGTAATGCGTTTTCACAAAACTGATCTTCTCTGCAGGCCAGAGAGCTTCCATAAGATCTTTGCTTAAAATTTTTTGTAATGGCATGATAGATACTTCTAGTAGCATTCATCTCTGGTTTTAGCTGCTACTTCCGTTTTCCTTTTCTGGTTATGTTTGATCTTTTTTCTGCTGAGAAAATTAGTTAAGAACAAGATTGTAAAGGGCTTTTCTATAGTAAGTTTGTTGTATTTTCTTACTCGAAATATGTTTTTAGTGGTGTGCTGGTCAGTGATCTATGGTTTTCCAACGTAGATGGCGCTTTGCGAGACTGTCTGAATTAAGGATGTGCAGTTTGTTAAATGTGACTGATATTTCAAAGTTCTGATTTGGCTGCAAAATTGCATGTGCTGCCAGTTAGAGTTCATAAAGGAGTCCAAAGGACGTACCTGTAGCTAAAACAAAATAGGAAGTGTCAGTGTACCAACTGAGGTATGGGAGTGGAACAGGAGTGTGTACTTTTGGTATTGCTAAACTGTTAAGTCAGTTTAGCGGGTTTCAGATGACAGTTTCTTTCTCAGGGAATTATGGGGAGAATTTTTTCTCTTGCATGTGGAGAGAAGGCACAAGATGATAGAAAAATTGATGGAACTCTAACTTTTCAGTTGGTCAGCCTGCATTTCTAAAGCAGAAGGATTATTAGCCTGTGTGTAAATAGCATTTGAGATATAATTGATACTGTTGTGCAGGTAGACTTGCTGGTAACTTAGGAAGGATCATGCTGCTTGTGCTATTAGGAACTGGATTGGGGAACTGCTAGATAGCAGCTTAAGATATTTGGGGTGGAGGTAAACAGATTTCTTCAGCTAAATATTACAAATTAGACAATGTCTAATTTGGAACATTGCTGTGCTTTATGGAAAATTTCATATACAGTATATATGAAGCAGTATACACAATATTGCAAGCCTATTGGCAATAAGATTTTCCTTCTACACCATGCTTTAAATAAAAACCTTTGGAGCATCACCTCCTGTTGTTTTTGACCTTGTCGCGAATGAGTGGTTTTGAGGCTGCTTAAAGAATCACTGGCAAAGATATCAGTAAAAGGTGATTTTAATAGAAATTTGTAAAAGTGCAACTTAACAGAATTCAGTGGCAAGGTTCACTCTATTACTCATTACATGGATTAAGTATATACAGGGCAAATAGTGTCAGAATTCTGTTGGAATGATTTATAGAAAGACCAAGAACAACAAGGGTAAGAAAGACCCTCCTGTTGAGTCACGAGGTTCAGAGTAGACCCCCTTGCTTTCTAAACTCCTCCTCAGAGGAGTCTAGGTGCGGCTGGATCTACCCCTAGCCTCAGACCTGATCAACGGTTTATGCCTGAGGGGTTATATATGTTTAGCACTGACCTGAAGTTCGTTCACAGTTTTAAGGTAGGTCATAAGATTTTGACAGCATTTAATCATTGACAATTTAACAAAGCAAGTTAATCAAGTTTACTACAATTATTAAATTACAGATTATGCTTATTGTGTGTATTGATTTTGGTAACTAACAATATAGATCTATTCACACACAAGGACCCATAGCTAGGTAAATTCGGGAAAGACAAAGGCCTATAGCTAGATACAGATACCAGTTAAAAATTCCCCTCGAGTCTGTGAAATACTCATGTTAAATGTCTTGGCATTTCTCAATGGGCAAAGGGTTAGCCCTGAGAAGTGTCTTGGCCAAGGAGTGTTTCAGCCCAGGTCCTGACAGTCCTCCGAATATGACAAACTTCAGAGTTTGTGAACTCTGAGAGGTGTTCCACTCAGAGGGAGACTCTAGGTGCAGCCCACTGTGGTCCAGGAGAACTCAAAGGGTCTCGCTTGGGACCACTGTTTACAGGTTTGCAAGATGATTGGCTTTAGTCATTGGTAAATTTCCATCCTGGCCTCTGTCTGGGGTGGTCCGGGATAGTAATTATAGTATTGTTTCACAGTAACAATGGTATACCTTGAGCTATAACCCAGGTAGGGAATGCTTCAGGGCTGTCAGAGATGACAAATTATCCCCTGCTTTTGTTCCCCAGCTTGATCAGGTAGCCCATGTTCCTGGTATGATCAGTGTTGCTCCCCACCTCAGCCATGCAAGAGTGCCTGGTACAGTCAAGGGACAGTCAGCTGCCCAATTCGTTACACAATGGCTAAGGCCCAACAGGAGTTCCTGAGGTTGTAGAGTGGCCTAAGGGAAGGGGGAGAAATGCACCACCACAGACGTCTAGCAATAGAATGCATCTTATTTTCCTACATAAAATTGCCGCCTTTTGCATTCTGGTCATGTGTGCTGTGTGGTTTGATAACCTTACTTACATTATAGGTGTGTAACTATTCCACAACCTCCTTTTCCATAACCAGAAAAACTAGCTGACTATAGAGAAGCATGGCTGTAAATTTTGGATTAAAACAATTAAAATAGTATTTCTGTAGTAGTGTCTTAGCCATGGCTTCAGAATGTTGTTGATATTTAAGTACATAAGGTACTTTCAGCCAAGGTATTAGAGAGAAAATCGGTAAAGGTAAAGCATCTTGGACTATAAGATTTTTAGGTAAAACTAATTTCGAAGATCTCATATTGATAACTGCCTCAGAAGGGTATTAAGGTTATTGAAATGTTACACTATAAACCTAAGCTGTTAAAATAGGTACACACACATATATGCGTGCACACATATTCACCTGGATAGTCTGAACTCATTGCTGTCTATGTAGTTCAAGAATAACTTGTTTCAGTAAGCTGAAGCACGTCTGTTTTCCCATTTGTCTTGGAATTGGCATTCTGAAGAACATTAGAGTTCTGTAGTGTATGTGTGAATTCAGTTATTTATTACAATTCAGATATTTGCATGCTTAAGTGTAGTACCTTGAAACATGCATTTTCATCCAATTGCTACTTCCTGTCTTCTCAGTATAATATCTGAATTTTGGCTGAAGTGTTATCAGTGTTCATTTTCTTGTTCCATTAAAAATCAATCACTTCTAACTGCTGTAAGGGGAAAAAATTAAACAACTTACAGGTAAGGATATGTAGAACAAAATCAAAATCTCTTAAGTGGGGAGTTTGGCCATAAACTAGTTATTACAAAGCTTCAAAGTTTTCTTTGGGGTTTTTTGTTTGTTTTTAAACTTAATTGAAGTAGAATGATAAAAATATAACAACCAGAGTGTTGATACTCTTCAATACTAATGACAAGTTTAGGACTCTTTGTAAAAGATAATATTCATGATTATTAAAAGTAATTATTTTCTAGTCTTGGAGTACACGTTCTATTTATGACAAGTCAGGTTTTTTGTATGTTAAGGTTGAAAAGTGTGGGTTTTTTGAGACACTAGCAAAGTCCTTTTGAATTCCTTCCTCACTGCACCAGGCTGTCTGCGAGGCAGCACTGTAAATAGTTTCATAGAAATAATCTGGACTAAGCTTAGTCCTCTGAAAGTATGTAAAGATTGATATTCCTGGTGGTGAATGCAAATTTCCTGCTAGTCTTGGCAATGACAGCATCACAGTGAAAGGAGAAGAAATAGCTTCTGCAAAATATTGTTATTCCAGTAGCTGTAAATTGGCTGATAAATTTTTTAAAGTATACTTTTATCTGATTCTTTACAACTTTTGGTTTTAAGTAAGTGTAACTAGCATCTTTTGCTGAGTATATAGACTAACAGATACCTTCTTTTATCAGGTACCAGGTCATCAGTACACCAACTGACATTTTCATGGTGATGGAATATGTTTCAGGAGGAGAACTGTTTGATTATATCTGTAAAAATGGAAGGGTAAGAAGTAGTCTAACTCTACAAATCAACGACTTGCATTCTGTTATTGCTTTTGCAACATTCCTGTGTCACCTGTCACTGAGGGTACAGACAAGTTCTTTTTGGGCATCTTTGGCAGAATGGTATAATTAAAACTTTATTTTGTTAACAGGATGTTATGATTAGAGTAGCACAGAATTTATGATTAGGGTGGCACAGGATTTCTACAAGCAGAATCAATGTAGTACAATTTGTAAGTAGCATGATGCAGAATTTATAATACAACTTAACTTATGATTTCTAATCACCTAGACCCTCTGCAGATCAGGTAAAATCTTATACATGGTTTGCTGTATCGTATAACAATCACAGTCTAGACTCAAAAATCCTATGAAAGAATACGAGTCAGTCACTCAGTCCTCGGAGGAAGCAGAGGATGGTGGAGGCGTCCCTGGCCATCGGGACGTCACAGGTCTCACTGTCCAGCAGCAGTTCTGGTCCAGGTTCCCGACTGAGGACTTGTAACTACTTGATTTTATGGACAGTGCTCTGGGTGCTGTTACAGTTCCCTGTTCTGTGAGGAAGTCATGACCACCATCTGGCTGGCTGGGTGCCCGGGGCCTTCAAGGATGGTCAGGAAGGGGGTAATCAGCCTGGCGCCCAGGAATCTTGAGGCCACTAGGGAGGGGAAAAAGAAATCTGTTTGGTTTGTCTACTTGGTTCACAGGACCTTCAGGACCTGAAAATAAGGCAAAGAGCACAAGTATGTGACTCACTTGGTCACAGAATGGCTATTTGCCTCATAAAATGGTATTAGTTATGCTAACCACGTTACCAGGGGCTGGGAGCAGGAGGAACTGGTCACACCCTGTTAAATTAAGGTTTGTTTTTATGTATTCAGCATTAATTTTGCTGTTAGAAATCAAAATATACTTTATGACTACATCTTGTTTTGAAACTAAAAATAGTTATATGTTAACACCTTTCAGATCTTTATGTATGACTTTGTCATAGCATTTTTCCTCTCTACTAATACTGATATGTTAATTTACAATTACAGGGAACAAACTGGATGGGTTTGTATCCAGCTGGAGTAGCTGAAAACTATTTCTTCAGTATAACCTGTTATTGGAAAGCTACCATTGTGCCCTTATTACCCTCTTCTACTAGTAGAACAGTTTCTGTGAAAGCTCTGAAGTCACTTTTGACAAACCATCTGGGTAGCCAGTGTACTTTTAGGTAGTAGTTAGAACAAACTTTGACATGGAACAGGGCATGTTCGTAGGAAATGCCCAGCTAAGTCTGCTGTTCGGGGCTAGCTACTAATAGCATAAATAGCATCTAAAATGTATTACTTCTGTGCTGTGTGTCAGCAGCTTTTGTCAACTTAAATCTTGTGCTGTGCTTAAATGTGAAAGTTCACTGATACTGCAGTTACACAAAGTTAATGTTTGGGTGCTAATATTTCTAATTACTGAGTATATAACATCTGCCTAACCAATTTCAAAAGTGTGATTGAGAAATTTCAGTGACTTTCTGAGTCAGTGGGTATGTTTTGTTTTAGTCATTTTAGAGCTGTGGTACAACAAAATTATGTAAGCTGCGAAGCTTTCTGCTACAGGTTCTGATAACCTGCTGGATAAAGTACCAAAAGTACAAATGGTAACTTTAGGTCATGGAAAAATTTTCTTTAATTCATATAAATGGAAAAGAAGTTATCTTCCACTGTCTCATAATTGTTTAAAACCTTTGTCTGTCTTAGCTTGATGAGAAGGAAAGTAGACGTCTGTTCCAGCAAATCCTTTCTGGCGTGGATTACTGTCACAGGCATATGGTAGTACATAGAGATCTGAAGCCTGAAAATGTGCTGCTTGATGCACACATGAATGCCAAGATAGCTGACTTTGGTAAGCGTTGCTATTTTATATCTGATCACATTTCTGCTGTTCTTTAGATCCTGTTAATTACTGTGGGAAATATTTAATAAAATGTGTATACTTGAATATCCTGGTGGTGGGACACAGTACAAGAACCTGAAGAATATGAATGTAAAGCAAAATGATGTTCTTGCACGCGTAGAACTTGCTTTCCCCTCAAGCTTTCTTTTCAGGTATCTTCTGTGACTGGGTGAAATTGTGAACTGATTTGTCTGGTTTTGCTTAACAATATTTTCTCTGAAATGCTAAATAGACTTAGTTCCTGACCTTTCCACTTCAAAATTCAGTCCTATTGCCTGATTTGCCATCTAAATATGAAATGTAGATGCTTAGCTTTCTTGAAAGTACAGTGCAAGTGCAGTTCATCATGTTTAAGAACCATGTTGCTGTAGTAAAATACCCTAGTCATCCCATTAAACTACTCTAAATTCACTTTAA